>BTHU01000011.1:33712633-34227633 GCA_036184795.1 Tokudaia tokunoshimensis | reverse complement strand
ATATTATTGGATGAACTATTTTCAAAATAATTTCCAAAATTATAATAAAGTATAATCTATAGTTCATGTATTTATAGGTTTCAAATGTATTTTTATTTGATTTTACTTGTTTTATTGTGAGTTGGATACTTTTTCATGATTATTAATATTACACAACTTTATTCTAAAAAAAATCTTCACATTTAAACTTGAGGTAAATTTAGGAATGGCGCCTTTAAATGATTAAATTTCCAATATGTATCATAATATAATGTTCCAATTTTTAGATAATATAAATACTTTCTAAAATGTATCATGTACATATGATAACACATATTACATATGTATTATATGGTATGAGAAGCAATAGTCTTTAAACAAATGGTAATTGAAAAATGTAATACTACATGTACAAAAGTGAACCTAGCTCCTTATCTGTCACAGTAAAAAAATTAAAACATATAACTCAAATTCAAGCATATTGCTAATTCCATATCTCCTGGTATCTTCTGAAGAAACTCTAGTTACTGATTAAGGAATAAGTCTGAGGTACAAAGAGATCCTTAAACAATTCAATATATTAAGAAGAGTCTCAGAGGAGGTAAACTGCAAAGAGACACATACAAGCCATGATGCAAAGACCACTTTGAGGGTCACATCAGTTTCCTGAAAGCAGTAGAAACTGACAGAGCTGACACGAGAGGTTTTGATGACAGTCACATATAAAGATCTCTCCAAACTATTAAGTTGTCTGCAGGGTATGCACTGTGTTCCATATCCAGCTTTTGTGTCACTCATGTTGTGGTGGACTTTGACCATCTCCCTTGTTGTAACCCCAATGTGATTCTATTCTTGGTTGTCAATATGAATAAATCCATTCTTAAGTAAAACTCAAGTAGCTATGTACAACTCTGAGAAATGTTTTCTTAATTAAATCATTTAAGTGGGGAAGCTCATGTCTAATCTGGATTTTTTGAGGCAGGAAGATATACCTTTAATCTGTGTCACAGCTTTTACCAGCACCCTATTTAACAGACATAAAAGTCATGAAAGAAGCTTGCTTTGTTTGTCTGCTTGGTCTTGCTCTCTCTGGCAAGTATATTCCTTCAAAGGAATTGGAGTCTACATTTTTGAGATTCCAGCATATGCAGAATATTAGCTAAAGCATTTGGCTATATGGACTGAACCCCTTCAGGACTTTTTACCTTCTTTTGACAGACAGACACATTGAACTAGATGTAAACCAGAAAAAAAAAATTAGGAACAATAATGATTTACAAACAACTTAAAGAAGACAAAGTGTAATTTGAAACAACAAAAAAAATCAACATATGAATGAAATAATACAGACAAGCCATTGGAGACATATTCATGAATATGCAGGGAATTGATTGGGAAAAATAAAGTAGAATCATATTTCATTTTATAGATGAATAAAATTCTTAATCTAAAGAATATTTTTTAGTAAAATGCTAAATTTAAGTTGGATCAAAGATCATAACTTAAAACATAAAACTGTAAAACTGTTAAGTAAAAATGTAGGACAAACATTTAAAGCATAAGCAAGTTTTGTGTAACAAAGAAACAGAAAACAGATGTGAGAAATTTTTCTTAGGGATGTCTCTGACAAAGGATTATTTCTAGAGTATATAAAGAACTGAAAAGAATACTAAACAATTTGAAACAAACAAGTGATAATCAACAAATGGACTAATAAAACACTTTACAAGAAATGAAATACAAATGTTAAACAAACTTATGAAAAATACTTACACTATTCATCAAATAAAGGTAAGCTTAAACTATGTTGAGAGCCCATCCCACTTCAGTCAGTAAAGAACAAATGTACTTCAAGAATGCTGATGAAAGACAACATTTATACAAGGCATGTAGAGATACAACCAGTCCATCTTATATGAAAATCAGTGTAGAGATTTTTAGTAATGTCACCCAAATATAACATACCCGGGTATGTATCTATTTGAGTCCAAGCTAACATAGAGTTCCTTACATGCCAGTACTTCTACAGTACTGCTCACAGTACCTAAGTTATGGAACCAACCTCAGTGCTCCTCAGAAGACAGATGTATACAAGAACAATGAAATTACATTCTTTGCTGGAAAATAAAGGTACCTTTAGGCAATAGTATGAAGGAAATGAGGACTCAGCAAGATGACTATTGTGTATTTTCTCTCCTTCAGAGAAAATAGAATTGAAATTATTCAAGGGAATAAATGTCATTAAGAGGTAAGAGAAAGATCAAGGAGAAAAGGGCAGGGTGATTTATATGGGAGAAATATTAATAATGGAATACATATTATTTTGATGTTTATATAATAAAGATGGTTTTTTAATAATAAACAAAATGTTTAAGATTAAGAATATTTCTATTTTTGATTATGTGGCTATTTATTAATTTTCTAGTGAGTTATCATGTCAAATATTTGAAAAGATAGTCAATAAACCACTTGGTTTTTTACCACAAAAAATTACTTATTTTTTACAGCTCTGTATATGTGTATTTGAATTATATTTTATTCTATTATACAAATTCACTACTGACTCACAACCTTGAATTTGTACAAATGTGTTTCTAAGTTTGTTTTAAAGGGTTATACTGCATCTCTAGGGAAATTCTGAATCTCAATTACCTTGTTAGTAATGAAAGAACTCTGCTTCCCCTGCACTGGGTCACAGCTGAAACCTGTGTGTAGTTTATCTGGTTTCTTCATGTGGACCTCCCCTAGCTCCTTGAACTATTGGCCTTGCATATGCACACTTGAGCTCTGAGCAGTTGTTGAAATTCTCTGTCTGATTTTATTTCTCTGTAGGTATTGTGCCCTTTATCACTGAAGCTTATAGTGTACTTTAAATTTGTCTGTAAGTAAAATTTGTTTCAGAAACCCATGATTTTCATTTCATGCATAACATAAAAGTATTTTTCATGTGAGTTCATTTACTTCCCCCTGGTCTGCATGCTTCAGTTATTTAAATCTTCTATGCCTACATTTAGTTTCTTTTGACTGCTACTGCCTGGTCCTTTCAACTCCAGAACATTTAGTTTTTATGTAATTATTTGCCAATAGATTGAGTCATATTTTTACTGCTTCACTAAGTGTTCCCAAATTTATTTTTATACAGCTATTGTTACGTTGTATAATACAAATTTAGGGTTATTCTTATTCTTTACAAACTGATGGATTTCATTCAGGCAAAGGATGCAAGTGACTTTGATGAGTATGTAGGTGATGGTAGAGATTGACTGTTTTTTATCTGTGTTCTGATTCTATTTACTAGCGTTTTCATGTGGTGACTAAAATGTCATTTTCTGGGTTTCAGTGAAAAGGTACTTGTTTTCATTAAGTAACTCCTGCGTCTCTACCTGAGGGAAAAAGTTGTTTAAATATTAAGAACGGGTTTCAAATCTTGTATAACCACATTGGAAATCAATTTTCCAGTTTCACAGAAAAAAGGAAATAATTCGACCTCAAGTCTCAGCCATTGGAGAGATGGATTACAGGTTAAGAACACTGCTCTTCCAGAAGTAGTATGTTCAATTCCCAGCAACCACATGGTGGCTCGCAACCATAGTATCAAGGATCCAAACCCTTTTTGGTATGTCTGAAGACAGCTATAGTGTACTCATAAATAGCATAAAAAATCTTAAAAAAAAAGACCCAGTCATACCACTCTTGGACACCCAAAACACGTTCCACAATCCCATAAAGATGATGGTTCAACTATGTTTATAGAAGCTTTATTTTTAGCAGCAGGAAATGGATACAACCTAGATGTCCCTTAACTGAAGAATGGATAAAATAATTGATATATTTATACAACAGAATACTATTCAGCTATTAAAAAACAAAGACATCATGAATTTTGCAGGCAAATGGATGAATCTTGAGAGTATTATCCTGAATGAGGTAACCCAATTCTATAAGGATATGCATGGTATGTACTCACTTATAAGTGAATATTAGTCATAAAATATAAGGTGCCCATGCTAGACTCCACAGACCCCAAATAGCTAAACAAGAAGGAAGGTGCAAAGGAGGATGCTTGAATCTTACTTAGAAGGAGAAATAAAATAGCCATAGCTGGAAGATGGAGGGAGGAAACTAGACGGGGAAGTCAGGATCAAATGTGAGAAGGGACAGGAGGATTGCCATGAGAATGAATGGAAATCTGCAAATTGACAGTGGTGGGGAGATATAGTCATCCCCATGATGTGACAAACACCTGGGATAAAGGATGCACCCAAGAATCAATGGGGGAGTGTATTTAGCTGTGACTCCCAACACTGGGTATATGGAATCTGAAGAGGCTACCTTCTGTAGCCAGAATGGGATCTCTGTGGAGCAATAGGGTTACCAACCCACCTACAAAACTTTTGACCCAAAATTTATCCTGTCTTCAAGAAATGTATAGACCAGGTTGGAGCAGAGACTGTGGAATGGACAACCAACTACTGGACATAACTAAGTCCTATCTCATGGGCAAGCACCAGTTTCTGACACTATGAATGATACGCTGTTACTCTTGCATATAGGAACCTAGCATGGTGGGAAGAAACTGGATGGAAGAGAGGATGTGGAAGGTTCAGGATCAGACGTGGGGATGGACAGGAGAGAGCCTAAACTCAGCAGATGACTCAGACTGATGCACACACCCACAGCCAAACAATGGATGGATCTTGGCGACTCTTATGGAAAAACAGGAGGAAGAATTGAGGCTTCTAAAGGGATAGGAACTCCACAGGAAGACCAACAGTGTCAACTAAAATGGACCCTTGGGTCTCTCAAAGCCTGAACCACCAACCAAAGAACATACAATGGCTGGACCTGCAGGGGGTAATTTTATATGTTTCTGTGAATTCTTAGCTGTCAGTCAGTCAAGTCAGGCTGGGCTCTGCTGGTAGATTTCCTAGCCTGCTTCAGAATGGAAAGATAAAAGGGGACACACTTGAAGATCAAGACAAGGGGGTGAATATTCTGGTAATCTTGGAAGAACAGAGAGGACTTCATTCAGATTGGAACAGATATCCAATGATCCTCAGCAATTGTCTCTGCTATTGTCTTTGTTTCTCACCATGCTATAATGTATATAAAGCCTATGAAAAACTCATGGCTACCACAGTATTAACCAGAGATGCCTCCCAACTTCTATCTAACCTTTGTCTCTGAGTCTCCTTTTCTATCTTTCCTATAATCATCCTCACTCCCCCCACAGAGGACTGTTCAGTGGGACTGGTGCATTGACCCAGGCCTCCCTGCACATATATAGCAGATGTGCAGCTTGGTCTTCATGTCTGTCCCAAACAACTGGAGTGGGCACCATCAGAAAAGCTGTTGCCTGTATGTGGAATATGTTCTTCTAGCTGGACTGCCTTGTGCGTCCTCAGTGGGAGAGGATGAACCTAGTCTCACAGACACTGAATCTGTCAGGGCAGGGAGATACTTGAGGGAGGGGAGTCACCTACTTAGAAAAGAAGGGGATGGGAGATGGGGGGAAGGATTATGGGAAGGCTGAATGGGAGGGGACTTTGAGGAGGAAATAAAGTGAATAATTAAAAATGACAATAAGTGAATAATCAATAAATACATAAAAGAAAGAAAATGTCATACCTGAGGGGGGAAAAAAAAGAAACAAACAAACAAAAAAAATAATAGGTTTCGGCTCTATACTACCTTAGGTTTTTGGCCCACCTATGACCTATGCCCAATTTGGAACCCTATATCCCAGGTGGTTCTCAAAGTTCTTAATGCTATTACTCTTTAATACTCTGGTGACTCTACCATAAAATTAATTTCGTTGTTTCTACATAATTGTAATTTTGCTACTGGTATGAAACATAATGTAAATATCTGATATACAGAATATCTGATATGATGCCCGTTAAGAGTCATTCAACTTCCCAAAGAGATAGAGACCCTCAGGTTAAGAACCACTGCTATATTTTCAGAGGTGAATTCTTATTTAAATTTTAGGATTATCCATCTATTATAGTTTTTCCAAACATTTAAGTTAAAAACATTCTATAATTTTGAACTTTGATTTTGTTCTTTCTACCTACAGAGACTATGACCTTTTGCTTAGTGGCATGGTACATTGCACATGAACATTTGGAAAGTAAGTAAACTTAGTCACCATACAAGGAGTACATGATAGCTAAATGCCCTTTATCTTCAGTCTACTTACTGCATTTCTCAAAGTTAATGATAATGTAAATCACATTTATCTGATTGGAGCTATACAATTATTATTACAGTTAATGAAGCTCTGATAATTATATATATATTTTTTAATTTCACACATATCTCCCTATAGAAAAACTATCGTAGTATCCAATAAAAAACACTATTAGTTGATCTATATTATATTACATATGATAATAAAAATATACTACAAATATAATACAAAGAATATTATAATATTTCTTAAGTGTTTGCAGCCATATATAAAGCATAAGAAATGATTTTATGATAGCTACCTGTATTGTCCATTTAGATGGACACTTCTCGAGAATTACATAGTCCAAAATTGGGTATGTCTTTAGTACCCATACAGAGATGAATGGCAAGTTTATCTGTAAAAAAGGTAAGAAAACCCACCTTGGTATGAGTATCCCACAGGATTGGAAGAGAAGGAATCAAAGAAAAGAAAACTCTTCCTCCTCTTTTTCTTTTTTCTTTCAGACAGTGTCTTTTACTCATTGTCCAGGTTATTATGGAACTCACTGTGTAGACCAGCCTGGCCTTCAATTCATAGATTCTTCTCCATCTTCCTTCCCTGTGGTAGGATTAAAAGTATTCACTACCATGACCAGCCAAATTACTTGTCTTAAATGTGTGTGTATTTTGTTCCCCCTACTGTCAGCAGACACCAAATCTCGGATTTTTCATACTTTAAATGCTACTCTACTGGGAGTAACAAATTTAAGCTATGTGATTGGTCTTTTCTGTTATGAGTGTTCCTGGACTGAAGAGCTACTCTTTCCTCAGCACTCCAGTCTGGAGAATGCCATGTTCAGACTATCCAACATCTAATAGTGCAAGCTCATTTAATAAATTCTCTCTTATAATCAAACATAGTTTGGTGGCTCTGTCTCTAGAGAATGCAAATATACTTTGCCTTTAATTTGTATTTCTTTGGAAACAAGCCCATTTGAATCTTTTTCTATGCTTGCCAAGTATTGGGATTTGTTCTTATATCTATTTCTAATTAAAGCTTTTGCTAGTTTGAATAAGGAATATGCTTTTTATCAAGAGGCTAGAATTTTACCACTAGAAATTTTTTGATTAATGTAAATATTTTACCTTTCATGTAAAATAAAGCATAATAGTATATTAAATATTATACATTATACAAAGTGTGTAAACTAAGATGATTTTAATAACATAAATATGTATATGTAAATAAGCAACTGATAAGCCCATGATGCCTTCCTATATTATATGTAATACTCAATAATTTTAAATAAAAGTTTACATAATTTATTAATATTTTATGGTAAAATAGTTATTGTTATTCTCAAATCAACATAAAGTGACCCCACATCCAAGGGAAAAAGAGGTTTGTGGTTTTTATGAATCCAGGAAAGCATGTTCAAATCTTATATTCTTAAGAACTGCAGCATGTGTATATGAGTCTGTATGTTCATTAAAACATATATATGCATGTATACAAATATGTGTATCAAATATACATAAAAGTTACAGTTTAAACAAAAAATTGTCTACTATTCAAAGCATTTTTGTTGCTTTTAAATGATGTTTCATGCAATCTTTTACTTTTTAACTTTTTGTTTATTTTTATCTTTTGAAACATAATTAGGCAAAGCAAAAACTAACACATTGTAATTGAAAAACAAAGAAATGAACAGAAGGAAAAGATCTCAAAATAGGGCAAAAATAATAGACGCTCAATCATTTGCACACTCTGGAATCCCATTAAAACAGTAAACTGGAAGCCATATTACATACCAAAGGACCCATTGCAGACCTGTGCATGGTGTCTCAGTCTCTGTGAGTTCAGATTTAATAATGTTGTATCAAAGGACCTTGCTTTCTTGATTTTCTTCATCCCTACTAGCTCATAAATTCTTTCTGGCACTTCTTCTATATCCTGAGAGGGACATTGCATTTTATTGTTGAGTGTTTCAAGGCCTCTCCTCTGCATAGCATCTGGCTATGTGTCTCTGTTTTTATTCTTATGTTTCTCTAATATTGATGAGCAAGGCTGATATAAGTAATTTAAAAGGTAATTTTATTATATTGTTAAGAATTTTTACAACTTGATTAAGATCTATAATAATAAGCCTAGTGCAGGTATGGTGGTACATGTTTTAAATTCCAGGAGACAGGCAAAAAGATCTCTGAGCTCAAGGCCAGCCTGTTAGAGACCTATTTCCTGGTAAAGAAAAGTTTAAGTCCATGCAAGGTAATACATGACACCATTCAGAGCCATGGAGAGAAAGAGCCTTGTGGACCTCTGAGTTCAAGGACAATCTACAGAATAAATTCTAGGATAGCCAACCATAGTCAGTGAAGGAGATGGAAAACAAAAACCTGGTGAAAATGTAATATATTAAATGGGGCATTTTACAGCCTCAGCATGGAGCAGAACTCAGTAGCTTTGACCCTGTGGCTCTGGATTATAGTCAATAATAGAAGGGACAATTGATAGGAGCTAAGAAATTAGTTTCATTTAAGAAAAGACCAGCATCTGTTGTGACTGGATTACTTCATTCAGTATGATATCTTCTAGTTCGATCCATTTGCTTAAGTATTTTATGAAGTCATTGTTTTTAATAGCTGAGTAGTACTCCATTGTGTAAATGTACCACATTTTCTGTATCCATTACCCTCTTGAAGGACATCTGGGTTTTTTCCAGCTTCTGGCTATTATAAATGAGGCTTCTATGTATGTAGTAGAGCATGTATTCTTTTTATAGTTGGAACATCTTTTGGGAATATACCCAGGGTTGATATAGCTGGGTCCTCAAGTAATACTATGTCCAGTTTTCTGAGAAACTACAAGAATGCTTTCCAGAATGGTTGCATCAGATTGCAATCTCACCAACAATGGAGGAGTGTTTCTCTTTCTCCACATTCTCACCAGCATCTACTATAACCTGAGTACTTGATCTTAGCCATTCTGACTGGTGTGAGGTGGAACCTCAGGGTTCTTTTGATTTACATTTCCATGATGACTAAGAATGATGAACATTTCTTTGTTTAGCTCTGTACACCATTTTTAATAGGGTTATTTGATTCTCTGGAGTCTAACTTCTTGAGTTCTTTATATATATTAGATATTAGCCCTCTATCAGATGAAGGGTTGGTAAAAATCTTTTCCCAATCTGTTGGTTGCTGTTTTGTCCTACTGACAGTATCTTTGTCTTACAGAAGCTTTGCAATTGTATGAGGTCCCATTTGTCAATTCTTGATCTTAGAGCATAAGCCATTTGTGTTCTATTCAGGAAAATTTCCCCTCTGCCCATGTGTTTGAGGCGCTTCCCTACTTTCTCCTCTATGAGTTTCAGTGTATCTATTATAATGTGGAGGTCTTTGATCCACTTGGACTTGAGCTTTGTACAAGAGATAAGAATGGATTGACTTAAATTCTTCTACATGCTGACCTCCAGTTGAACCAGCACCATTTGTTGAAAATGCTGTCTCCCCCCCACCCCACTGGATGATTTTAACTCCTTTGTCAAAGATCAAGTGACTCTAGTTGTGTGGGTTCATTTCTGGAACTTCAATTCTGTTTCATTGATCTACCTGTCTATCTCTGTATCAATACCATGCAGTTTTATTTTTTTAAATCACTTTTGCTCTGCAATACAGCTTGAAGTCAGGAATTGTGATTCCCCCAGTTCTTTTATTGTTAAGGATAGTTTTCCATATCCTGGATTTTTTGTTATTCCAGATGAATTTTCAAATTGATCTTTCTAACTCTATGAAGAATTGAGTTGGAACACACATGCTAGACATTCACTGATGAGTGAATATTAGCCCAAAAGCTTGAAATACCCAAGATAAAATTCACAGATTACATGAAGCTCGAGAACAAGGAAGACCTAAGTGTAGGTGCTTCAGTCCTTCTTAGAAGGTGGAACAAAATACAAATGAGAGGAGATAAAGGACTGAGGAGCTGAAGGGGTTTGCAATCCCATAGAAGGAACAATAATATCAACCTACCAGATTCCCCAGAGCTCCCAGGAACTAAACCACCATCCAAGGAGTACACAAGGAGGGACCCATGATTCCAGCCAAATATGTGATAGAGGATGGTTTTGTTAGGTGTCAATGTGAGGTCCTGTGAAGGCTCAATGCCCCAGTGTAGAGGAATCAGAGGGCAGGATAGAAGGAATGGGTGGGTGGATGGGGGAACACCCTCAAAGAAGCAGGGGAGGGGTTTGTAATAGGAGGTGTCACAGGATGGGTAAAACCTGGAAAGGTGATAACATGTGAAATGCAAATAAAGCAAATATTTGAATAAAAAATATTAAAGTGGAAAAAAAAGTACCTATATCACTGATGTGAAATCTTCTGTGATGTGTTTTCTGAGAACAAAGAATCTGTGTTTCAGAGATTGCCAATGTTGTGCCTCATGATACAGCTGGACTTGATAATGTGTAAAAAAGGCATGAAGTGGGCCTGAGAATTGTTAAAACTTGGCACTGTGAGAGGCCAGGAAAGGCCAATTGTGAAGGTGAACTTCAGTTGTCTAATTAAATAAAAATTATTCACTAAAGAATAAGAAAGTTAGAATTTTTCCATTGTTAGTTTATGTAAATCCTTATACACTAAAATTTCATGAACATACTAATAAGAAAAATTTAAACTATTACCTAAAAAGTTAATAAGAGAAATAGGACCTAGAAGATTGATAGTGAACTTAGCAATTGATTCAACTACAATGTTATGAAAAGCCTTAGTAAATTATGGTCATAATTGTAAAAAGGTGGTTAGTTGATTATCATGAAGAGAAATCTGAATAAATACACTAGCAAACCTACTAAAAATCCAAAGTATAGTTTCTGGAATGACATTTTCCATATGTAGATTTTAAAATGGATACTAAAAAAAAAGAGAAGTAAATAAGAATGTTTAATTGTGATTTTATGAATGCTTAGAAATATAAAATCTTTGTAAATTGTAATAATTATTAGGATAAATTGAATAATTATTATTTTTTTTTTAATTTAATTTTATTTTATTTTTTTAATTTACATTCCAAATCACTTCCCCTTTCCCGTTTCCTCCCTCCCCGAAAGTCCCATAAGCCCCCTTCCCTCCCTCTTTTCTCCGTTCAACCCCCTCTCATTACTCTGTCCTGGCGTTCCCCTACATCCAGTCTTTCCAGGACCAGGGGTCTCTCCTTCCATCTTTTTAGAAATCTATTGATATGCTGATTGTGTCTAGGGTATTCTGAGATTCTGGGTCAATATCCCCTTATCAGTGACTTCATACCATGTGTGATCTTTTGTGATTGGGTTACCTCACTAAGGATGATATTTTCAAGTTCTGACCATTTGCCTAGGAATTTCGTGAATTCATTGTTTTTAATTGCAGAGTAGTATTCCATTGTGTAAATATACCACATCTTCTGAATCCATTCCTCCGTTGAGGGACATCTGGGTTCTTTCCAGCTTCTGGCTATTATAAATAAGGCTGCTATGAATATAGTGGAGCATGTGTCCTTATTGAATAATTATTTTAAGAAAACATTTGAAATTAAATCATAATAAGTTCACAAATCAAATTCAATTTACAAAGAGCAAAATTATAAAGAAAAAATATTATTTTGATACAATTGTATGAAAGTACAGTTGGTAACAAAAAAAGTAATTCAGTCATGGCAGAGATGTTCAATTATTCAAAGAGTCAAAATTTATAAAAAAGAAATATTTCTACAAAAATGCTATAGAAGATTATTCACACTTATTTGCCAAAGAATTAATGCCAAAGAAGAATATATTTATACATCTGTACTTCAATGACTGAATAAGAGAATTCTCCAGTCATAAGAAATTTAAAACATTACTACAACATTTTCTTTTATGTTTATGTGCTCATCAATTTCTTACGATTCAAATTTACCTTCTTAAGCACTGTAGACCTATTTCAATCCAGCAACACAGCTACACTGGCAAGGGATCACATCCAAAGACTTAATATCTGTTTGATCCAGCTGAAATCCAGACATGCCCTTAATACACTCCATTCATCCCAAATAGTGATTTCTAATTGAGGGGCAGACAAAATAAAGAATTGGAGAAAGATTTGACCAAAACAATCAAAGAGATGAAATGCCAATTTTTATGGGAACAGACAAGGAAGAGAGGTTACTTAAGAGCCAGGTATGGAGAGATATGGAATTGAGTTCAGTGGCGTTCATAGGACTTTTGTGACATACAGTTGAATATGGTGCAGTTCAGTTGAATGCAGTTAAGTTCAGATGAGAGCTGGGGTACAGAGTTAAACAAAGAATTTTCACCTGAGGAATATCGAATGGCTGAGAAGCACCTAAAGAAATGTTCAATATCCTTAATCATTAGGGAAATGCAAATCAAAACAACCCTGAGATTTCACCTCACACCAGTCAAAATGGCTAAGATCAAAAACTCAGGAGGCAGCAGGTGTTGGCGAGGACATAGAGAAAGAGGAACACTCCTCCATTGCTGGTGGGATTGCAAGCTGGTACAACCACTCTGGAAATCAGTCTGGCGGTTCCTCAGAAAACTGGGCGTGATACTACCAGAGGAGCCCGTTGTACAACTCCTGGGCATGTACCCAGATGATTCCCAAGCACGTTCTAAGGACACATGCTCCACTATGCTCATAGCAACCCTATGTAAAATAGCCAGAAGCTGGTAAGAACACAGATGTCCCTCAACAGAGTAATGGATACAGAAAATGTGGTATATTTACACAATGGAATACTACTCAGTTATTAGAAATAATGAATTCATGAAATTCTTAGGCAAATAGGTGGAACTGGAAAATATCCTAAGTGAGGTAACCCAATCACAAAAGAACAAATATGGCATGCACTCACTGATAAGTGGATATTAGCACAGAAGCTTGGAATACCCAAAACAAAATTCACATATCAAATGATGCCCAAGAAGAAGGAAAGAGAGGCCCCTGGTCCTGGAAATGTTCAATGCAGCAGTGTAGGGGAATATCAGGACAGGGAAGCAGGAGGGGTTTGATTGGGGAACAGGAGGAGGGAAGAGGGCTTATGGGACTTTCGGGGAGAGGGCAACTAGGAAAGGGGAAATCATTTGAAATGTAAATAAAGAATATATATAATTAAAAAAAAGGAAAAGAAAAGTTCAGTTGAATTGTTGCCACAATGATGATAAAGACTATTTGGAAATATAAATTTTACCTTTTAAAATTGTATCCAATTTATTTCTACTTCTTTTATATTTGTCACTGTGATCATCACCTCTAGTACAGCCTACATTATTATTTTAATGTATTATGAATCCTAACCATACATATTTGGGAATACTAGTATTGCAAATAATTTGCTGCGATATAATTTTTGTTTCCCAAACTTTATAGTTTTGATAATGAAGTTTTATGTTTTTTCTCATACAAGGATTAATTTAGTACAAGTTGTGAGATTTAATAAGATGAGGAATGTAGTATATTCAGAACAGGTTTTCATGTAATAATAACTAGCTATCCTATCATGCAGTGTTTCATTCATGCTGGGATGTCTCTCCTGGAATAATGTGGTCAGTGGGTGGAGGAGAGCAAAGTTTATTACTGTTTGCCTACATCTTTCTTATAAATGGTAATACTGCTGCTGTTATGCCATTTGTGTTCTGTTAATTCCTAATTTTATAATTGCTTTCATTACATTTAAACAGATAAAAAAAAACTTTGTGAACAATTTACTAGCTAAAACTAATTATGTCATAATGATTCTGTTATTTTCTTAGTAAAATATCAGTATTCATTCTATAACTAATTTCTACAAAACCTATTTTATGTGTGATATCAATAAAGGTACTCGATCCAAAATATATGCTACCTTCAGATTGTTCCTCATTTGAATTTCTTGTCAGTGCTCATATGATCCATATTCAAATCTGGAAGAAGAGCAAAAGTTTGCCTGTTTTGAGCATCATGTTTTATTGGCATAAGAGACACCTCACAGGCAGATCTACATGAAATTGACTGACTCTAACTCCAAGACTGAGCTTTAGGGATTGTAAACAGAGGAGGAGAAGACCTGTGACTGAAATTAGGTGATTTAAGCAAGCTATTATTTCTCCCAATCTGCTACTTTTTCTGTGGAATGCTGGAGGCTGTTCCTTTCATAAGTACACTAATTCTTGTCATAACTGTCTTATTTGATGATATACATCCCTAAAATTCCCACCTGTTAACATCATTACATTGTAAGTAATTATAGGTTTTGCAGAAACTCTAATATATCATGCTGCATCATTGTTAAACAACTCAATATTTACAGAAAAGTGAAAGAAAAGAAAACCTTTATTTCCTTACAGACGCAAAGTTCCTATTTTTTATCTGTGAATCTGTGTATGTGTGTATGTGTGTGTATTGTGTGTATATATGTGTCTATGTGTGTGTATGTATATGTGTATGTGTGTGGGTATGTTTACATGTTGTATGCATTCATGTGCATAGAAATGTAGAGATCACAGACTGGCATGGGATGACTCCTTGTAATGCCTTTGATCTTATTAAATTTAGTAACAGATAGGTCAATAAACTAGAGCCTATTCATCTAAATAGCAGAGATGAGCAACAGTATCTGATATCTTCCTGTTCCCACCTTTCAGTGTTAAAATGACAGATGGTTAATGTCGAACCCAGGTTTTTACAGTGGTACTGGGTTACAAAAATTCATATGTTCATGTTTGCAAAATAAGCAAATTACCCACCAATTCATCTCCTTAACCCACTGACTCAAAGGTCTAAAACTGTATTTAATATTCATTTAAAACTGTTGTGTCTTATATTAAACCTGAGCTATACTGCAGCGGATTCAACTACTTTAAAACAGAAATTACAATTTTAGTATTAAAACACCAAAATAAAAGTTTGGGGAAGGGAGGTCCTTGGTTCTGTGAAGGCTTGATGCCCCAGCTTAGGTGAATGCTAGGGCAGTGAGGTAAGATTCGGTGGGTATCTGGGGGAGCAACCTCAAATGAAGGGTCCACAGCTCCAGCTACATATGTAGCAGAGGATGATCAATTCAGACATCAATGAGAGGAGAGGACATTGGCCTTGTGAAGGCTTGATTCCCCAGAGTAGGTGAATGCAAGATAGGAAATTAGGGGGGGGGATTGAGCAGAGGGAGGGAGATGGGAGGGAAGTAACGTGGAAAGGGGTTATCATTTTAAAGGTAAATAAAGCAAATATCTAATAAAAAAAGAAAAAAAGCTGGGGGGGATGGGGAATGGGATGGGGGTTTGAAGACAGGAAACTAAGAGGAGTGATAACATTTGAAATATAAATAAACAATCATATCCGGCCACTTTGCTGAAGTTGTTTATCAGCTGTAGGAGTTCTCTGGTGTAGTTCTTTGGGTCGCCTAAGTATACTATCATATCATCTGCAAATAGTGATAGTTTGACTTCTTCCTTTCCAATTTGTATCCCTTTGACCTCCTTTTGTTGTCTAATTGCTCTAGCTAGAACTTCAAGTACTATATTGAAAAGATATGGAGAGAGAGGGCAGCCTTGTCTAGTACCTAAATTTAGTGGGATTGCTTCAAGTTTCTCTCCATTTAGATTGATGTTGGCTGCCAGTTTGCTGTAAATTGCTTTTAATATGTTTAGATATGGGCCTCGAATTCCTGATCTTTCCAAGACCTTTAACATGAAAGGATGCTGAATTTTGTCAAATAATTTCTCAGCATCTAATGAAATGACCATGTGGTTTTTTTCTTTGAGATTGTTTATATAGTGGATTACATTGATGGACTTCCTTATATTGAACCATCCCTGCATCCCTGGGATGAAGCCTACTGGATCTTAGTGAATGATCGTTTTGATATGTTCTTGGATTCGGTTGGCAAGGATATTATTGAGTATTTTTGCATCGATATTCAAGTCAGTAGCCTTCCTATACTCAAAGGATAAGCAGGCTGAGAAAGAAGTAAGAGAAATGATACCCTTCACGATAGCCACAAGCAATATAAAGTATCTTGGTGTGACTCTAACCAAAGAAGTGAAAGATCTGTATGACAAGAACTTCAAGTCTCTGAAGAAAGAAATTGAAGAAGACCTCAGAAGATGGAAAAATCTGCCATGCTCATGGATTGGCAGGATTAATATAGTAAAAATGACCATCTTGCCAAAAGCAATATACAGATTCAATGCAATCCCCATCAAAAGCCCAAATCAATTCTTCATAGAGTTAGAAAGAGCAATTCAAAAATTCATCTGGAATAACAGAAACCCAGAATAGCTAAAACTATTCTCAAGAGTAAAAGAACTTCTGGGGGAATCAATATCCCAGACCTAAAGCTGTACTACAGAGCAATAGTGTTAAAAAACTGCATGTTATTGGTACAGTGACAGGCATGTAGATCAATGGAACAGAATTGAAGACCCAGAAATGAATCCACACACCTATGGTCACTTGATCTTTGACAAAGGAGATAAAACCATCCAGTGGAAAAAAAGATTCTCTTTTCAACAAATGGTGCTGGTTCAACTGGAGGTCAACATGCAGAAGAATGCAAATTGACACATCCTTATCTCCTTGCACTAAGCTCAATCCCAGATCAAGGACCTCCACATAAAACCAGACACACTGAAACTAATAGAAAGGAAACTAAGGAAGAACCTTGAACATATGGGCACAGGGGAGAATTTCCTGAATAGAACTCCAATAGCTTATGCTCTAAGAACAAGAATTGACAAATGGGACCTCATTAAATTACAAGGCAAAAGACACTGTCAAAAAGACAAAGCGGCAACCAACTAACTGGAAATGATCTTTACCAACCCTACATCCGACAGAGGGCTAATATCCAATATATACAAAGAACTCAAGAAGTTAAACTCCAGAGAGGCAAGTAACCCTATTAAAAAATGGGGTACAGAGCTAAACAAAGAGTTCTCACCTGAAGAATATCTAATGGCTGAGAAGCACCTAAAGAGATGTTCATCATCTTTAGTCATTTGGGAAATGCAAATCAAAACAACCCTGAGATTCCATCTCACACCAGTCAGAATGGCTAAGAACAAAAACACAGGAGACAGAAGTTGTTGGTGAGGATGTGGAGAAAGAGGAATACTCATCCACTGCTAGTGGGATTGCAAGCTGGTACAGCCACTCTGGAAAGCAGTCTGGCGGTTCCTCAGAAATCTGGGCATGACACTCCCGGAGGATCTGGCTATACCACTCTTGGGCATATACCCAGAAGCTTTACCTGCATGCAGTAAGGACACATGCTCCACTATGTTCATAGCAGCCTTATTTATAATAGCCAGAAGCTGGAAAGAACCCAGATGTCCCTCAACGGAGGAATTGATTCAGAAGATGTGGTATGTTTACACAATGGAATACTACTCAGCAATTAAAAACGAGTTCACGAAATTCCTAGGCAAATGGTCAGAACTTGAAAATATCATCCTTAGTGAGGTAACCCAATCACAAAAGAACACACATGATGTGAAGTCACTGATAAGGGGATATTAACCCGAAATCTCGGAATACCCTAGACACAATTCGCATATCAATAGATTTCCAAGAAGATGGAAGGAGAGACCCCTGGTCCTGGAAAGACTGGATGTAGGGGAATGCCAGGACAGAGAAGCGAGAGGGGGTTGAATGGGGAAAAGAGAGAGGGAAGGGGGCTCATGGGACTTTCGGGGAGGGAGGAAATGGGAAAGGAGAAATCATTTGGAATGTAAATAAAAAAACTTAGAAAATAAAAAAAAATTACTTCCCTTGACTTTTACACAGTATAATAAAGTTTTTGTTAATGAATAAATAAATAAAATAAAATAAATAAACAAAAGTAAATTTAAAAATTTTTCTTTTGAATCTTAAACTTTTATTTGATTAAGCTGAAACCTTAACACCAGATATCTGTCTAATTAATCTGTATGTTGTTAAAATTGTTCTAAATTACCACACACCATAACACTTCTTGTGTTCATACATACAACCTTTAAAGATTTATTAATGGTAAAGTCACTGATTTTAATGAAAAATTTTTAGGTTCTACTAATGAAAATTAAGTGTATTAGACATATAAATTTTAAACATTTAAAGCAACCATGGTATGAATCTTAAATTCAAATGAGCAAAGTGAAGAAATCAATAAAAAATATTAGATTACACAAGATTCATATCATTAGGTGCTGTGGGTTTTTACTCTGGATGTTAAAGTTATGGCAGTGAGTTATCCTTCCAGAAATGCACATTATTGTAACTATACTAGGATATAATATTATATTTTGATCTTATTTTAAATAATTTATACCTATTCCATTGCATTTATTATTTTACTGATGAAGCAATGATAGCCTTTAATATTTTTTATTAGATATATTCTTTATTTACATTTCAAATGCAGTCCCCTTTTCTGGTTCTCCCCTCCCCTGAAAAACCCATAAGCCATCTCACCTTCCCCAATCAACCCTCTCCTGCTTTCCTGTCCTAGTATTCCTCTATACTACAGCATCAAGTCTTTCCAGGACCAAGGGCCTTTCCTCCCTTTGGTGTCTATCAAGGCCATCCTCTGCTGTCTATGTGTCAGGAGCCATGGAAACTCAAAGTGTACTCTTTAGTTGATGGCTTTGTCCCTGAGAGTTCTGGGAGTACTGGGTGGGGCTCATATTGTTGTTCCTCCTATGGTGCTGTGAACCCCTTCAGCTCCTTGGGTTCTTTCTCTAGCTCCTCCAATGGGGACCCTGTGCTCAGTTCTATCGCTGGCTGAGAGTGGCCCCCTCTGCATTTCTCATGGCCTAGCAGAGCCTCCCAGGTGCCAGCTATATCTGGCCCTGGTCAGCAAGCACTTGTGGGCATCGATAATAGTGTCTGGGTTTTTAAATGTATATGGGATGGATCCCTTGGGTGAGGTAGTCTCTGGATAGTCTTTCCCTCAGACTCTGCTTCACCCTTTATCTCTGTATCTCCTTCTGTGGGTATTTTGTTCCCCCTTCTATGAAGGATCACAGTATCCATACTTTGTTCTTCCTCCTTCTTGGGCATCATTTGATATGTGAAATGTGTCTTGGGTATTCCAAGCTTCTGGGCTAATATCCATTTATCAGAGAGTGCATACCATGTGTGTTCTTTTGTGATTGGGTTACCTCACATAGGATGATATTTTCCAGGTCCATCCATTTGTCTAAGAATTTCATGAATTCATTGTTTTTAATAGCTGTGTAGAAGTTAGACTTCCAGAGAATTTTCACCTGAGGAATATCAAAAGGCTGAGAATCACCTAAAGAAATGTTCAACATCCTTAGTCATCAGGAAATGCAAATCAAAGCAACCCTGAGATTTCACCTCACAGAGGCCAGAATGGCCAAGATCAAAAACTCAGGAGACAGCAGAGGCTGGCAAGAATGTGGAGAAAGAGGAACACTTCTCCACTGTTGGTGGGATTGTAAGATGGTACAACCACTCTGGAAATCAGTTTGGCGATTCCTCAGAAAACTGGGCATAACACTACCATAGGACCCTGTTATACCACTTCCAGTCATATACCCAGTGGATTCTCCAGCATGTTATAAGGACACATAATCCACTATGTTCATAGCAGTGCTATTTATAAGAGCCAGAAGCTGGGAAGAACCCAGATGTCCCTCAAAGGAGGAATGGATACAGAAAATGTGGTATATATCCACAATGTAGTAATACTCAGCATTTAATAGTTTTAATTAAAATGTCAATCATAGCCTGACACAAAATATTTATATTTGTTTTGAAATACATGATTTGTAAACTATCTAATAATCTAAAGTTCCTAAAAATTGCCATTTTTAGCCTACTTACTCTTATTTTTGGATATTTTATTAATTTACATTTCAAATTTTATCTCCATTACTAGTTTCCCCTCTAGAAACCCTCTATTTCCCCCCACACTGCTTCTATGATGGTGCTCCTCCACCCACCTCACCTACTCCTACCTCACTTCTCTGGTATTCCCCGACACCGGGGCATCCTTCCTACTTACTCTTTTGTTTGTTAAATTTATTTATTTATTTATTTATTTATTTATTTATTTACATTCCATATTTCATTCTCCCCCGCCCTGTCTACCCTTCAATTGTTCCACATCCCATACCTCCCACAACTACCCTGTCTCCACATGGACGTTCCCAACCCACCTGACCTCTAAAATCACTGGGGTCTCCAGTCTCTTGAGAGTTAAATGCATCATCTCTTAATGAACACAGACCTGGCAGTCCTCTACTGTATATGTGTTGGTGGCCTCATATCAGGAGCTGCAATTAAAGTTTCTTTTAAGGCATTCTACTAAAATTGCAGTTATAAGCTACCATTGCAAAATATATCTAAATTCTAGTGGTTAGAAATAATAAATACTTGCCAAGTTTGTTATATATAAATCTCAGAATACCCTAGACACAATCAGCATATCAATAGATTTCTAAAAAGATGGAAGGAGAGACCCCTGGTCCTGGAAAGACTGGATGTAGGGGAACGCCAGGACAGAGTAATGAGAGGGGGTTGAACGGAGAAAAGAGGGAGGGAAGGGGGCTTATGGGACTTTCGGGGAGGGAGGAAACGGGAAAGGGGAAGTGATTTGGAATGTAAATTAAAAAAATAAAATTAAATTAAATTAAAAAAAAAAAAAAAAAATTGTGCATATTCAAAATATTCTATTTCATATTAGGTTTTTGTGTGCATGTTTGTTGCTATGCATATTATGCATATGTAAATTTGTGTTTGTGTGTGTACCCACTTCTATCTTCCTTTATCTTTTTACATGGTATGATGTTGGTCCTCTTATATAAAGTTTATGTGCAACTCACAACACAGTCAAACCTATATCAGTAAATTTGATCAATACTCAAAACATTGTAAGTTCATTTCTAAAAATTATTTTTAAAAATGATGCCAAGTTTGCATATCTTCATCTGAGTTACTGAACTAAATTATGAATGAGGGAATATTTGTGTAGATTTTTCTAAAACTGTATTGATATGTTCAAATTTGAATATTATGTCATAAACTCTAAATTAGTGCACTAAATAAAAATGAAAAGAAACCTGTTTAGTGCATTTGGTGTTTTGATTATTATGTGATGGGAGGACTTTCTGGTCTGGTCTAGTCTGTTTGGATTCTGTAGACTTCTAGTAGATGCTTAGCACAATATTTATTTACTTTGTGCTGTGAATATTTCTTGAAAATATAAGTAGCTGTGCATTTTAAATGTTATATCTCACTAAAATTACATTACTAATGGAGAACTAGTAAGGAAATAGACTACTGTATCTACCATATTCCATGTAATACATTTAATTGTGGCTAGCATACAGGTTCAGAGGTTTTATTCAACATCATAAAGGTGGGAGTAGGCAGGCCTGGTGCTGGTGAGTTCTACATCTTGTTCCAAAGGGAACAAGGAGAAGACTGGCATCCTCAGGCATGTAGGAGGAAGCTGTCTCAAAGCCCAGCCCCACAGTGACACACTTCTTCCAACACAGCCACACCTACTCCAACAAGTTCATAACTCCTAATATTGCCAGTCCCTGGGCCAAGTATATTCAGTCTATCACATTATATTTAGGTATTTGCCTTGTGTCTCCAGTCTCTCCATGACTTTTAATATGAAGTTAACTTGGAATTTATCAAAAACATTTTAATGACATGATTGTGTTTGTTGTTCTTTGTTGGTGTTTTCCTTTCAGTTTGTTTATATGGTAGATTACACTGATAGTTTTTTGTGTTGAACCATTCCTGTTTCCCTAGGATGAAGACTACTTGATCATGATAGGTGATGTTTATAATGTGTTCTTGGATTAGGTTTGCATGTATTTTATTGAGTATTTTTGTATCAAGGATCATAAGGGAAACTGACCTGAAATTCCCTTTTTTTTTTTTTTTTTGTAGTTTAAATATCATGGTGAATGTGGCCTCATAAATTTGGCATTGTTTCTTCTGTTTTTATTAATGGAATAATTTGATGAATATTGATATTATTTCTTTTTATAGAAGTCTGCACTAAATCAACCTGGTGCTGGGCTTTTTATTACCGAAGACTTAATGACTATATTTCTTTAGGGTTTATATAGATCTATTAAAATTGTTTATCTGATCTTAATCTCACTTTAATAAGTGATATCTATCAAAAATATTCATTTTGTTTATATTTTCTAATTTTATGGAATATATGTTTTTTTAAATAAGACCTAATGAGTCTTCAGATTTGCCAAGTGACTGTTGTTATTTCTCATATTTCATTTCTTATTTTGTTAATTTTTTTGTTAATTTTGATGTACTTTCTCTGCCCTTTAGTCAGTTTGCCTAAGAGTTTGTCTATATTGTTGAATTATTCTAAGAGCCTTCAGGTGTTATGAACTTTACTGTTAATATTGCTCTCATTTTGACTCATAAATTTGGATATGTTGTGCATTCATTTTCATTGAGTTCGAGAAAGTCTGCTATTTCTTTATTTCTGCCTTGACCCAGTGGTCACTATATAAAGAGTTGTTCAGTTCCCATGTGTTTATAGGCTGAAATCCAGACTTATTCTATGATTTTGTGATAAGACACAGAATATTATTTCAATTTTCTTGTTTTTGTTAAGACTTGCTTTGTGACTAAATATGGTCACTTTTGGAGAAGTTCCTAGAAATGTGTAGAAGGTGTGTGTGTGTGTGTGTGTGTGTTTGTCACTTCTTTGGTATTGCTGGTATGGAGATATTTATTTCTTGTGTTTCCTTGAGTCTAGCTACCCTTCTTGGGTTTGATTTTTCTTCTTAGTATCTTCTATAGGGCTGTAATTGTGGATAGTTATTGTTTAAAATTGGTTTTATCATGGAGTATCTTCTTTTCTCCATCTACGGTGATTGAACATTTTATTGAATATAGTATTTTTTAATGACACCTGCACTCTTCTATTGTCAAGATACCTACACAGATTGTTCTGGATTTCAGAGTTTCTGTTTAAAAGTTACATGTAATTCTAATACATCTTCATTTATATATTACCTACTCTTTTTCCTTGCAGGTTTTGATGTTTTATCTTTGTTCCATATATTTAAATGCAAAAATATTATGACATAAGATATCTGACTTATTTATAGAGTCTTAACAATAATATGTGACTTGTTTTTCACTGTAATCTGTCATTAATATGGCTTATGTACTTATTACAATGTAGTATTCTCTTCTTTTACCTATTATGTAAGTAGTAGATATAAGATGACAACATAATAAAGCATAGACTTATAAATCTATTATAGACTAATAGACTCTATTCACATAATAAAGATATGTGAATAGCATGAACACATAAATCTGGTTGATGTAAAAATAAATTCTTGAAGAATATTTGAAGAATTGAATATTCCCCCAACCGAGAATGAAAAAAAAAGTTATTCTGAGAATAATGTAAAGCCAATTAATTAAAACATATTAATGTAAAAAAATTTAAGGTGCGAGGTGATTACTTTCTTTTTGAATTACATTAACACTTATTTGTGTTTATCATCTGCTTTTCACTGTTATTTGATATGAATGTGATATATGTGCCTATTGTAAGATAATATTCTTTTCTTTTACCTATTTGTTCATTTGTGATCATCTGATGATGACAAAATAAACATAAATTTACATGGATAGAGAGGGCATATGCATGTGATCAATGTTGAAAAAAAAACCTCTGAAAACAATATAAATTGACTACTGCCCAGCATAGATTTTTAATGAGATAATCACTTTAGATATTTAATATTTTGTGCATTCCTTTCCAATTGTATATGTAAGACTAACAAATAGTTTCACATCTAGGTATGTGAAAAGTCAAAAAATCATAGCCAAGGAATAACATAGGAAAGAAAGTATAATCATTTGATTTGGACAAGGTGAGCATAGCCACCATCATTTCCAAAGTAATACTTTCCTAGAACAAAGGGAGCATGGGAATTATATTCAGGGATCTCACACATATTCACACAGGGAATAGTCTGCTCCTCTGCATGGTTCACTTAAGGTCATAGAGCAGGTTCTTAATCTTCTCAATACTATGACAGATTATTACATTTCCTTATATTGTGATGACTGCCTTCCATAAAATAAATTTTGTTTCTATTTAATAACTGTTATGAATCATAATGTAAATGATTTTGGAGACAGATGTTTGTCAGAGGAGTTGCACCTCCAAGATTGAGAAGCAATGTTGTGGAGATTAAAATGATGTTTTGTACTGTTTTTGAGCATCTCAGCTTATAGTACAAAGTTGTGGGGTTTTTTTGTTTTTTTTATTTTTTTTCAAAGCTGAGGACCAAACCCAGGACCTTGGACTTGCTGGGCAAGCACTCAACCACTGAGATATTTTGGTGAGAATAAAGAAAAAGATATTTTTGAAAGAGGAATCTTGTCGAATTTTAGTCCTCAAAGTAACTAACTCATTTAGTGATAACTAACTCATTTAGTGACAGTATTCTACAAATATTTTGTTATAAATTCATGTATTAGAAAAATATAAAAAATACTTTGACAAAATGCTTGATATATTATGTATACTTTAAATGAAATATTTTGTTGCTCAGAAATGAAATCTATTTAAATGTCATTATAATGATTTTCTGTAAAGTTACTTAATAGATAAAATTCTATTAAGTTAAACTGTCTTACAAATAATAGTACATATTAAAAAAATCATCCTTTGTCTTTCTCAGACTGATCTTAGTGACTTATGTTACATTCTTGATGTATTCCCCTAAGGAAGGAACTCAATATAACTCAGTATGTAATCTCTCATTTTGGCTTAATGATCTATTAATAAAAAAATACCAAATTATTCAATAATAATTAAAATACATCTTTATATAACTCTAACTCCAAAAATGACTTTTAGACCTGTTGTTTAAACAATTATTGAATAATCCTGAAAGTCAAGCCAACATTAGCTATGATCTATGTGCTCTTTGAAAACTAGGCACAGGCTCATTTTTCAAAAAAAAAAAAAAAGCTCTCATATGATATTCCCTAAATAATAAAATGTGAATAAAAGAATCTAGATGAAGAAGCAATGTACAGAACAATACATTTATTATATTCTGATTAACATGGGTGATAATCTATGATCCTTACAATCAAGTTAGCAGACAAGAAGTTAGAATCACCCACACTATAAAAAAATGTTAGAACATAATTATTCCAGCTAAATGATCTCTCTTGTTTAAGTGGGAAGATTGCTTTCTCTTCTGACAGCTTGACACAAGCCAAGTCTAACTGAGATCAATGCTTAACTACTGAGGATAAAATGCCTTTATCAGATTATCCTGAGGCAAGACTGAGGGGGCATTTTCTGAATGATGATAGACTTGAGAGGGCCCATCTAACTGTGGGCTGGTCCCACCACTGAGCCAGTCATCCTGGAGTATGTAAGAAAACAGAATGAACAATCTGCAGGAAACTTTCCTAGATTGATTTACATAGGAATGACTCCCATAACCTCATATATTTGAATGTTTGTTCTCCAGTTGGTGGAAAGTTAGGAAGAATTAGGAGGTGGAGCCTTATTGAAGCAAATGTGACCTTGATATTAGAGTGAGCTTTGAGGTTTCAAAAGCCTGTGCTAGGCCTGATTTAGCTCTATTCCTGCCAGTAGCTTGCAGATTAAATGTGAACTCTTGGCTGCTGCCTAACACCATATCTGCCTGCCTGCCACCATACTTTCTGCCATAATGATTATGGTCTAAACCACTGAAAATAAATTCCAGCTCACAATGATATGCTTTTTTATTAAAAATTGTTTTGGTCATGATGTTTCATCTAGTCAATAGTCATCCTAAGTAAGATGAGGTCAATAAGCAGCATATATCCATAGGTTTCTTCCACTTCCTGACTTCACGTTGCTATATTTGCTTCCATCAGTGATTGACTGTGATCAGTGATAGAAAGCCAAAGAAGTCCTTTCCTCCCTAAGTGACTTTTCATGATTGTCTCTTCTTGTTCTATAGTGTAATGAAGACCATGACCAACAGCAACTTGAGGAGGAAAGGATCATCTTACACTTCCAGGTACTATGCCATTGCTGATGGAACTTGTGGCAAGAATAGAAAAAGGCTGTGAGGGAATACTGAAAAAGACTTGCTTTAGCCTGGAATGCTCAGTTTTTGTTTCATATACACTCCAGGGACATTAGTCCAGCCCCCAGATTCATCTGTCCAGAATAGCATTGGCCATAGAAGTCTGGGCCCTTTGCTATTAATAATCAATACTAACTTTACTGCAAACTAATCTGATGGAGGCATTTAGCAAATGACATTCCTTCTTCCGTAATGACGCTGTTTTGAGTCATGTTGACAGAATACTGACTAGCAGAGTAACTGTCTTTAAGAGTCAGAAGAGCCCAAAATAACTGAGACCATCACTGAATGTAGTCTCAAAATGAAGTACAGTGGCAGTAGCCTCTGTGTTTGTGCTCAATTCTTCATTTTTGTTTGTTTCTAGGAGGTTTTTGTAGTACTAGGAATTGGATAAATAATCTCCCTCTACAACAGTTCTCTGTACCTAGTCTTTTCTCCAGAAATGTTTCACTTTTTTTTCCTTTTAAATTGATTTTGATTCTTACTGGCCTTGGCTGACCTTGACCTATCACTGTTGTCTGGGCAGGTTTTGCACTTGGGGATGCTTCTCAGTAGCTGTGATGACAGGGCAGTATTCATTTTATTTCTTCTGTTAAGTCACTAATAGTTATTTTTTTCTACCTTTAAAAGATATAGTAGTCTGTTGTCTTAATTTATTATAGTTAAATGCCATGACCAAAAGCAAGCTGGAGAAATGGGTTTATCTTACACTTCCTCATCATAGTACATCATTGTACTATGAATTCAGGACAAGAATTCAAAACGGCAGGAACGTGGAGTCAGGAGCTGATGAAGAGGCCATGGAAAAATGTAGCATGCTGGCTTGTTCCACAAGGCTCACTCAGTCTGCTTTCTTACCGAAGTGAGGGCCAACAGCACAAGAATGGCACCATGAGCATAAGAGTGGGTTCTACCACATCAATCATTAAAGAAAAATGTCCTGCAGGCCTGCCTACAGCTCCAGCTTAAGAAGAAATTTTCTCAATAGAACTGCAATCCCTTCTGATTACTCTAGGTATATCAAGTTGAGATAAATCTAGCCAGGACACCACATAAAATTAATATGTTGCTTTTAAACAATTTCTTCCCAACAAATATGCTGATTTTATATATTTTTAATATATATAGTGATTACATAATCAGCTTATGTGATGTGTAAAAAATCCTTATTTTCTAGTCGATACAACTCAGCAAACCTTGAGGAAAATGATTAAAAATATATCTAACTCTCAATTATTTACTCTAATGGAGGGAGAGAAAGCAGAAATAGCATTAAAACAAAGAAAATCTTAAGTCATTTTTAGCTCTAGGGGTTGAGCAATCAAATATGCATGCCTCTGCGGAGGTTAACACTGTAGATTTTTCCCCTGCTCTGTTTAGTTAAGCTTCAATATCTGGAGTTCTTAAAACACAGCCAGAATCTTTTCAGAAAGCAATGCTTGAAAGATTAATTCCTGGAGTTTACATTTTACAAACCATAGACTGAGTATTCAACAACAACAAAAAAGCCACAATAATTATAAAACTTGCCCTTTATCATTTTAACAGGTAAGAAATATGCCATTATAGTTGTATTTACATTTATTCACATCACAGATAAGTACTTTCTACATATAACCTCCTGGGCAATAGTGTGTTGAGAATTAGACTTTGGAATAAATACTGTCCTTGCTTCCATGAACTTTACAGTGTAGTAGGAGAATCAGACAGAGCACACCCAGGTAGGTACACAGGAGCAGTGGTAAATGCTAAGAAAACCAAATAAAAGTGTGGTGAGTCTACTACCTTGGCTAAAACTAGCATGAAAAATATATCTTAGGATGTGTTTTAAACAGACAAATTAAAAAAGTAAAGTGAAAGAGAAAACAGTCTTTGGAGAAAGTATATTAAGCACTGAAGGGAGTGTCATGAACAAGGCTAAGCTTAGTACTTAAAATTGTCACATTTGAATTACAGCAATCCATGATGAGTAAGGGAAGCAGAATAAATCCAGTGCTGTGGATTTGCGGTGTTTTCTCTGTGAGTTAGAAAGTAACTAGGGGTTCTGGATAAAAATCATGGGATCTTAATTAATTAGGGGATCTACTTAATGTAGCAGACTGTAAACTTTAGGGAGAAGGGAACATTTTTTTGATCAAGTAGAATGTTATGGAAAGTACGCTGGTGGTCGCAACAAGAAATGTTTGATTGATACATTGATTGATAGGTGATAGAACACCTATCTTTAGTATTATATAAATATTTTATGGCTTAACACATGTCCTTAAGTAGCAACTGTAATTTTACGTTAGAGTTTAAAATGAATTAAACAGCATGATATCAAGTCATGCACCTACCTGTCTCTTCAATATCTTCTCAGCTCCGTCCATATTGTCTTTCCTGAGACAAATAATTCTGATGAAGCACATTCCAATCTAAGTCCATGTGAGTGTATTTTTCTGCCTTAACTGGCAGTGTGTTGTTTATACCCTGGCATTCCTCTAGATCTATTTTGGAGGGCATAGCAGTGTCATTTGCTCTGTAATGCAATCCAAAGTTCTTTTCTCGGGAGTAGAAACATCATTTGCCAGCATGTGCCAAGTGCTTTTTCATGTCCTTGCCTCTGCCCTGTGGCCACTAAACCTTTAATGCTTTCACACTGTTCATCCATTTTTGACCCCAGATCAAATACTATTTTATCAGAAGAGCTCTCCTTGACCTGTTGGGTCTGAGCTCCTGTGCAATGTGGTTAATTCATTGCATTAATTACATTTTATATTGCATGTTGTAACTGTAACTATTTGATTTTTATCTGTCTTTTCAAGAATATTGGTACTCCCGACTCCAAGCACAGCTAGACCTATCATCTGAAAATGATTGTTGAAAGAAAACATTGGGGAATAACAATGAAATACCTTTCCATCCCTGATTTAGTACATGTGTCTAAATTATGTGTCTTTGCTTAGCTCATTTAGAATATATGCATTTTTTATATATGAAGAAATATACTTGAGCTTTTATTCAATGAGTGCTCCATTTTATTTTCTTTTTTTAAAAAAAATCTTTACTACATTTTTGCTCATTTGAGAGAACTTTTCTTTATGTTGCCTATAAATCCAGATTTGCAAACCTCATCCCTTAGACTCCTGAGTTCTGGAATCATTACATATTTATGATGCCATAACTTGCTCTCAAGCCAATTTTCTGACTCAACTTTTTCGTTTCTGTAGTACATTCCCATTTCTGTAATGTCTGACATGGTTATCTATGTCTGTACAACTTATGTAGGTCTATCTTAATGTACTTAACATTTAAAATAGGGGATGGAAAAACCTCAATAATAGTTACCAGGACTAAATACCATTTCTGTAACAGGAGTTAGGCAAACTCAAACCAAAAAGCATTTTTTAAATATTTTCTAATTACTATATTGGATAATTTATGAGAGATAAAATATACTGAATATGCAATTCAATAATAAGAAAGGGAAGAACTGCAAATTTTTTGAATTTTTGAATACATCTAAATATTACTCAGCCTAAAATTTAAATTTTATGTATTTATTTAGACAGGTATTCCTGAGGATTATAATAAAAGATGGAGAGACAGAGCCATGGCTCAGCTCTAACAATGACTTGTGACTTTTGCAGAATACCACATTTGTTTTTGGTACCCACATGGCTGCTCCCATTCAACTGTAATTTGAATCCCAAGGAATCTGTTGTCTTCTGTTTTCGTATGCAGGCCCCAATGATACATGTGGTATGCATTCACATATAAGAAAAACATTCATGTAAATAGCATACAATTCATAATATTTAAAAAGAAAAGGAATTACTGGAAGGAAATGAAAATATATTGTTCAGTTATGTGCCTTTTTGGGCACTCATGATTCTTCTATAACACAAATTTTGATGTCCAGTCAATAACATTGTGACTATCCTATCACTTTCACAAGCACTCTCTGAGGGAGTATATGGTATATACTGAATATGAATTTCTGAGCATTTATTCAAATTAATTAGTCATTCATATTGTTTTAGGTGAACATCTTAGCACTAACACATCTCAGTAGTTAACTGGTTTACAACATAAGTGTTATATATTTTTTTCAAATTCCAAGAAAATATATACTGTGTCTAAGAGAAAAATATAAATATTATTGCATGAGAGAAAAATAAATGAATTGTTATGGGAAAAACATCACTATTAGTTACACTATGCCTTATTTGAAATATGTACTACACAACTGTTATTTACTTGCTAGACATAACAATAGAACAGTTGTAACTACCTAAAATCTTGCCTAACATTAGTAACATTAAATGTTTAATAGAAATAAAACTCTACATTTGTGGAAAGTTATCTTTGTGTCACATATTGTCATAAATAGCATATCTCAAAGTATATTTCTCTTTGTGCAAATATAGTCAATTATAAACTGCACTGCCTGAATTAATGCATTAAATTAAATGAAAATTAGTCCATGTTGTTTAACTGCTACAATGGTTAAGGAGGCAATGTAAAGACATTCCTGTATGTGTGGATCTAGACCACTTAATAGTTAATCTAAATTAACATGATACATCACTGTAAGTAGCATTTGTCAATCAATTGGAGCATTTAAGTATTCATGGTTCCAAATGCAATAGTGATTGTTCTCTAGTCTTTCATGTAAATATATTTCCACCCTGTATAACTAAGATAATCCTTGTAAAAATATGGGCATTCTGTTTTAAAACAAAAAATTCAAAACTATCTCTATTCTTTCTATCAATAATACATAGTTTTTCAGAACAAAGAGAGTATGATGAAAGATTTGAGTTACCTGTATTTTTAAAGAGAACTTTGTTAAAACGGGAACACACACAAGAATGTACTAAGAAAAGGTGCAGTTTTTCTCGCAAGGGCTAAACACGTGTTTTGGAATGATGATAGATTCCAAAATACTTCCAAACTTATGATCATTTATCTACATTTACAGCGCTTGGCATTATTCAATAGTGCTATATTATGACAAATTTTTCCCCGGTAGACTCAATTTCAATTCTCTCTCTTCTGTGCCCACAAAGATCTTCAATTGTTCCCTGTTATTGACTACCATGTATCCTAAAAATGCAGCATATTCTCCTATTCTAGGCCTCACTAACAAATCTATCTATGGATTTTGCACTTTAATCACACATTTAAAACTTCTAGTTGTACTGATACTTGTCTCCGTATGATTCACCCTCTACACAAGTCTCTTCAGTCATGTTCGGTGAGACATGAATGAGCAATGAATAAGTATTGCAGTAATGATTGATAATGGGTATTGATGAGTGATTCAGCCCTCGATACAATAGAAAAGCTTCTAATGTTCAAGAAAAAAAGCTGATACCTAAATATGAGACAAGTTTTAAGAATCTAAACATGAAAATGTCATAATATGAATGGAAGGTAAGATATATACTTATATCCCAGAAACAAACTAGAGATGAGAGTAGAAAAGTATCTAAGTAACAATATAATGGAGAAAATATCAAGTAATAAAATCAGTATTTATTTGTGTGTATAAGGACAAATTTTCAGAGTATGGTTAGCAATTATACTGGTTTAGGCAGTGGTAGTTATATTTGTAAGTTCTCCTCCAAGGTCCGTGAAATCATCCATACAAATATCATTATAAAGGGTAAATAGATTATATATAGAAATGTGTGTGTAGGGTGATGTCTGTTTGTGTTCATGTTTGGTGTGTGATTGGTGTGTGTTCCTTGTGTGTTTGGTATTTGTAGGTAATATTTGGTATGTATGTGTATGTAGTATTTGTGGTATGTGTTTGGTGTGTGTATGTGTGTGTTTGGTGTGTGTCTATGTGAGTGTGATATTTGGTGTGTGTGTATGGATGTAGTGTGTGTTTTTTGGTGTATTTTTGGTGTGGGGTATATGTGTATGTTTGGTTTGTTTGTATGTGTGTTTGTGATATTTGGTATATATGTGTATATAGTAAATGGGTTTTTTTTGTGTGTTTGTTTGTGTGTGTGTGTGTTAGAGTTACTATTGATATGATAAGCACCATTATCTAAAACAAGTTGGAGGTGAAAGTGTTTATGTGGCTTCTACAGTGTAAACTATCATTAAAGAAGGTCAGGACAGGAACTCTAGAAGTCTTGGAAACTGGAAGCAAAGAGTTGATCCAGAGGTCATGAAGGGGTGGTGATTACTGGCTTGCTTCCTATAGCTTGCTCAGCCAGCTTTACTTTAGAACCCACGACCAGCAACCCAGGGATGACATGATCTACAATGGACTGCATCTTGCACCATCAGTCAGTAATTAAGAAAATGCCCTATAGTTTTCCTAACAGTCTTATCATAGATCTTAATCAAGTTGTAAAAATTCTTAACAATGTAATAAAATTACCTTTCTTAATTGAGGACTCCTCCTTTTAGAGAATTTTAGCTTGTGTCAAGTTGACAGAAAATTATTCAGTATAATTGTCCTCTTATTGAGAAAGCCATTCCTTTCTCAAAATGTGTATATATATCTATGTATCCATGCCTTGGGAGGAGACATCAACTACTCCATGGATGAACCCTATTGTTGGCTGTCCAATGTAAAGTGGTAAACTTGAAACCATGTATACACAGAGAACAAAAATAGACACAAATAGTGCACAGAAACTTGCATGCACATACACACACTAGTATCTCTCTATAGGTATGTATGTAATCAATACAATTAAAGGAAAATTTCATATCAATATAACAATTGGGGAGGGTGTGAGAAGAGTTTGGGGAAAGGTAGCTGGGAAGGGTTGAAAAAAGAAAAGAACTGATAGCTATCAAAGTAATTGTATTTCAATTAAAAATAGCATGGCTTCTTATGACATTGGTCAGCATGCTCTGGAGCACAACCATGGCACACAAACTGTGGCAGCAATGAAAAGCTTTCTAATTGAACATAAGACCCTTTCAATGAGGACCTTTGCCTGGTATTGGAATCCTAGCTAACTACCCAGGACTAGTGAAACTTACAACCAACTATAAACTTATTAAATAATTATAATCCCTAACTACATTCTAAATATTTATACTATGGCACAGTGATTTAAGAGATAATGTTAACACTGTCTTGCATATGTGTATCTGTAACATTGAATAGTCTAGTTTAACATGGTACACCAGTGTACTTGACATTTGATACCCAATAGGGAATTTAAGTATTATAGGATGTAATACTCACTTGTCAGTGGCAAGAAACTTCTGTCAATTGGAGTTAATGCTCACACAACAGGTGGAAATTATGCCTAATACTGGAAACCTAGCCTGCTTACTGTGCTGTGTAGGATAATCTACTTCCTCTATTTGCTATATCAGCATTATTCCTTAATTACATTTAAACCATATCCTTATTCTCACAAAAAGCATGGCTATCATCATCATTAAAGAAGAATATATTTCAGAAAATGGAGACCATCTCAGAAAAGCAGAACTGGACACATTGCCACACAGTTATCAACTGATCATGAGGAGCTCAACGAATGAATACATCGAAGTCCACTTCTGATGATGTTGTTGTTACTGTTGTTGTTCTTGTTACAGGAACTTACAAAACCATTTCCTCATTCTCCATTTTTAAGTAATTGTCTAACTTCTTACGCATTTCAAAAAAAAACCCCGAATATTTCAAGGAGATTGAAAAGTTTTAAAATTACATCTAGTGTTTTTAAAATATTAGAGAAGTATTGTGAAAAATACTCATTATCATTGTTTATACAATCAATGAGTGCTAGGATATTGTTTTCATATGGTTATCTTTATTTCAGTACATTTGCTGTTTCTTGCTGGTATCTGCCTAATTGAATGACTTCTATCATTCTTCAGGTATTCTGACTGTTGATCAACTCTAGAAGAGTACCCTTGTCTAGTGCTTTATTCTAACGTTTCCACAGCATCTGTAGCTTGCTGTAGTTTAACTATGAAATGCTTACATACATTGTTTCAAGGATTTACTTATTTTATGTATGTTTATGTATTGTTGGTTACTGTCTAGTAGAAATGTTAGAAATTTCTTGGTTATTCCAATTTTAAAAGTTTCCCCTGCTCAACTCTCTTTTTCCCCAGACTTTACGTTAAATTTGAGAATTGTTTAATTATTTCCTTTTTCCCATCTTTATTTATTTATTTTTATTCTGTTGCTTTGCATTTCATGCAGTTTTGGTAGTGTCTACTGTGATGATGTACAGTCATTTATTCATTCAATGTTCTGCCTATTAGTGAACCTACCAAATACCCTCCAGTTTTCATGCAGCGCTTTCTTTTTTTTGTTCACTCTTTTATTAAACGTTTCAGCTTTGGGTTATACTGTATTCTCTTGTATGTTTTCTAATGTATTCATTTGATTCCTTAACATATTCATGATACCTCTGGTTCTGATGCTTATAAAGCTCTTCATCATAATTTTTTAGTTATCTATTAGTATGCCTTTTAATCTTTTATTGAAACCTGGGCATCATGTCTCAGGTAATAGGAACAGAGAGACAAGCCTTTAGTGATAGTTATCATGTTCATTTAACTAGACTTTTTCCTGTGATTAATTTTTAATGCAGCTTGCTGTTCATGCCAAAAGAATCAACCTCCTTTGTGTGCTTTTCCTGTCTAACTCATTGTCTTATGTGTCCCTAAGAACTCCTTATGTACATTCTTTTGTCACATAGCGCACACAGCTGTAATTCATTGTTACTACACTGGAGGATTTTTAGCATGGCAGTAATGCAAAGAAAAATAGGAATGTTTTGATATCTTTTGAATAAATCTCAATCTTTGAGTGAATATATGTCCCTGGGCTGTGGAAATCATAAATGTTTTCAGCTATATAAAAAGACAAGGACAGAATTTGGAGCTATTACTCTGTTGATAATCCCTTTCCGTGTAGAGAGTTAAGTCTGTCTGTGAAGAGCTTAGTGTGCTTTACAGTGGTTAGTTGTGTTCCTTAATTTATGAGAGCTAAAAGAACGTGCTGTTGTTGCTGTTGTTGTTGTTGTTGCTCACTTTGTTTTCTTAAGTTGTCATGGATAATGAGAATATTTAAGTTTCCTTGTAGCAAAACACAGCAGTAAACATGTCCTTCCTGTTTCTTTACCCTCAAAATATCTTATTTCCATTTTAGTGTAAATTCATTTCTACTGTGTGGTTTTAGGTCCAGTAATAGATACCAACACCTTATAGAGTTTCTGCTCCTGGGACAGTTCTAACCTGTGATTCTGTGTGCCCTCATCTTCAGTATTTGGTAAGAGAGCTTCCACTGAGATTTTAGTTTTCCCATGTCCAAAGACAATCAAAATCTTTTCAATGTTATCAGACTTTTTTTATATCCTTAATGTGACAAAGATGACTCCCAAAGACTTTGTATATCCTCACTGAATACTGAAGTTTCAAAGGTTATATTTTTAAAGAGGCAACAAGAAATCCACATACTTCTGATCCATGGCATCCTACTAAATAAGTGCATATCTCTCAGGAGTATCTAGTTATGCTAATTTCTATCATCAAATCATGACATAATTTTTAAGCTTTTACAATAGGAAAAATTTGCTTCTTAGTCATCTATCAGGTTTGTCTAGGGTCAGTTAGTAATAAAATAACAATTCCCAACACTTGCAGTTTTGAGACAGGAAGATTATAGAGTTCAAGTCAAAATTCTGCTACAGCAGGAGACTGTCTCAAATGCATTCCTACCTATTTACCGACTTACCTACATATATACATGCGTATATACATGATGTGGTTTGCCTTGACAACAAAGGAAAAGAGAGATCGTTTTACAATCTTCATTGTGGGAATGGAACATAATTCAGATCTCATTTGTGATTAAATGTTCCATAAGGGAAGATGATTTTACTACTTACTGAAATAAATTTATTAAGCATCAGCATTCTAATCTCATCATTAGCAACTTAGCAACATCAAGAATTGGTTTCTGACGGGCGGTGGTGGTGCACGCCTTTAATCCCAGCACTTGGGAGGCAGAGGCAGGAGGATTTCTGAGTTCGAGGCCAGCCTGGTCTACAAAGTGAGTTCCAGGACAGCCAAGGCCACACAGAGAAACCCTGTCTCGAAAAACCAAAAAAAAAAAAGAATTGGTTTCTGAACATTTTGAACAAAGGTAAGTTCTGGCATGGTTAATTATAAAAATGTTCATATTCTATGCAGAGCTATAAACATCACTCTGATAGCTCTGTGATATTTATGTAATCTGGGACTGCTCTCTCTTTTAACTAAAGAAACAAATCTCGTGTTTTACCAAATATTTATTACAATCTCTTTCATGCTTTTGTTACTCCATTTGCACTTTTATCTTTGGCGTGTTAATAAGAAATATGTTAAACTAATGCCATTCAACATGAGATCAGTTTGGATCAGATTAGTTCAGCAGTTAAAAGCAATTACTTCTCTTCCAGTGCATTTGATTCGCAGTGGGGTAGGTCAAGATCACCTATCACAATAACAACAAAGGATCCTTGTCTTTTTCCCAGACTCTGAAAGAATCTTCATTCATAATGCATGCATACATAGAAATGCAGACACACAGTTACACACACACATGCACATGTGTGCACACACACTGATGTATATACATACATGCTAAGAAAAAAGAAAAATTTAAAATGACATAGAGATGTGTATAGCTAAGTGGCAGTGTTTCTTTAGAATGCCCACAATTCAGATTCAATTCCAGTGCTGCCAAACAAACAAACAAGAAAAACAAATTAAAATTTAAGAAATAAATAATGATGTAAGTCAATAATCTGCTGGCCAGGCTATATCAGTTAGTGTGAAAGCCTAGGCCAAGCCTCTTTCAGGTAGAGCCCTTTGCCCCAATGCTGTCATGCTCCTTACACAAGTGGTGCTAAGAAAACTACTCTCAGCCTTAATCAGCACTGTAGGAAACATCTTATTGCCTTTTACATGCTCTCTTTACAAAGTAGCACTTGCTTAATTAACTCCACCCTTACATAACCAAAAATTAGTTTACAAAACAATATTAAAAGATAGTCTAAAGGGAACATTTGTTGAAATAAGTTGCTCAGCCATTACTGCAAGAACAGCTTTGTGCCTACTAATGATAGAATTTATAACCAGTGTCTACAACTTTTAATGTTACACTATATTTTCCTAAATGTTTTTCAGCACAGTAGCTAGATACAAACAACAAAAAGTTCTCCTAGTTTATATTTCCTTTGTAATTTACAAATGTAATAAAAGACTAGTTCATTAGGGTAGAGGAGGAATATGGGCAGCCTTGTAGCTATATACATGCACACACAAACAAAACACGCAAATTATTGGGCAATAAATATAAAATATTGGAATTGGTATAAAGCACAATGTTCTCTTTTTAATCAAAAAATGTGTGTAGTAATTTTTACACTATAATTCACCAGAGAGTGCCTTACCAAATTCATAGAGAAGGTAAAAGAATAGGAAATCAACTAATAACGAAAATTCCAGTAGATGAGTACACTTTAGTACAACCACATTCAGGAAAATGTATTAAGTGAAACATTAGATCACATGAATGCAAATAAAAATCCCAATTATTGCTGATCACGTGGCAATAGATCAAACGAATATGATGCATCACCTATATTCCTCATAAAATATACTTTACTCATCACAAATTATGAATATGAACAGATAGGCAAGATTATTTATGCCAAGAAGAAACAACTACCAATAATTTTCATAGCCTAAATTTATGGAACAAGGTGAAAATGCTTACTAATTTGTAAGTTCAAAATTAAGATGTAGAATAGGCTTTATTAGTTTCAGGAGTAGGCATTTGTGTAACAGGTGGAGATCATTGTCCAACCAAAGTGAACACAGATGTTATGTTAACTGATGCTGTATTAAATTCTGGTTTACAGTATTTTACTCTCTTCCTTGAAATAGTGAAGAGAATATGAGTGATTACATATATTGAATGAATGTGCAATACAGTTGATTTAGTACTTCCTTAATAAGTATAGTGTATCCATGGGCTAATATTATCCCCTATGTAATTAATATCTGCCACGTCACAGCTAAACTAGCAACAATCACTTGGATGGACTGTTTTGTATTGTTTTCAACAAAAATAATTCAATTTTTAATTTTATTTTTCCCTTGTTCCACCTCACTCCACCGAAGAGGGAAGGAAAGAAAGATGGAAGAAAGAAAGAGATGAAGGGGGAAAAGAAATGAACAACAAAAACCACAAGCAGGCACAGCTTCAAAATATGTTATTGAATACAACTGCTTGCATAAGTTTCAGAACAAAATACACCGTGTATGTTTGCTTGCTTCATTGATCTCCTTTCTAAGTTACTGTTTACATTCTTCTCCCTTTTGTTTCACTGCTTTCACTCTCTTCCTTCCTGTGTTAAAAAGACATTGAGTGGGCTGGAGAGATGGCTCAGTGGGTAAGAGCACCTGACTGCTCTTCCAAAGGTCTTGAGTTCAAATCCCAGCACCCACATGGTGGCTCACAACCATCTGTAAAGTGATCTGATGCCCTCTTCTGGTGTGTCTGAAGAGAAGACAGCTACAGTGTCCAGCTACAGTGTCCTCACAAAAAATAAATAAATCTTAAAAAAAAAAGACATTGAGTATATACATGTCTGAGGTGTGATGTCATCTAAAAAAGGAGTCAATTTCTCAACTTTTTAATGAATAATAAACTTTGCTGCATGCGTGAGTACTTTTTTATTCCTTCGTTAATACCTCAATCATGAGCACAGCATGTACATCACTCTCGCCTCCTCCTTCCCAGCTCCATCTACTTCTATATCGCTCTCCCTCTCATCTATGTTCTTGACCTCTTCTTAATTGCTGTATGCACATGTATATAACCTACTGTGTTCATTTACATGTTTTATGGGCATGTGCACTGGGGAGAACACTTTAAATTAGACCTCCTCTGTGGGAACTCTTTCCTGGAGTTAACTAATTCTTCCACTCTTAGCATCCATTGACCAACTGTAGTTCTTCATCCAGGGTTAGGACCTTAGTTCCAAGTATTTATCAAACTAGATTCCCTTTGCAAAAGATGGAGACTATTTCAGAGATCAACAAGTAGTTGAAAAGCAGAAATAACTGTGTCCATTCTAAATTTATACATCAAGAATGCAACCTGTACACCGAAGGCTCAGGGAAAAATATGAAAGAAGAGTCATAAAGATTTATATGCCAGTGGACCAATAGATCTGGTCCAATATATTATCGCCTAGACCTGATAAGCACATGACACTCATGAACTATCAACAGTAAGGCTAATGGCACAAGACCAGCATAATAACAACAACATTTACCATGCCAATGTAGCCAGAGGAATTTTAAAAAGTTCCATCATTTAGTGAACAGCTACAGGTGGACAATAGCAGCTAAGATATTTCTGAAAGAGAAAAATAACCATCTGATATTTCATTTCTGATGCCAAACAGAGTTAGATAATTTGTCCCTCCACACATGGTTACAGGGAAGTTTCTCGTTACGTGATATGGCAGTGCTGTGCACCAGAGGATGAAAAAAATAATAAAAAGGTTGGAAACAGAAAATGAATGTCTCTATCTATCTGTGGGTGAGACAAAGAAGAATTAAAAGAGCAATAAAAAATCTGTATGGTGTTGCAGTAGCAGCAGCTGCAGCAGCATAAGCAGCACTAAATTATACATGCATGTGTTCTGAGAATAATTATGCTGTTCATCAATAATAAGTAATTATCTAAAAAAATCATCATGTGACACAGAAGCACATTTGTAAAAAGTAAGGGCACATATGTTCCTATAAAGATGTTTAGTTATTCACCACTCTATGATTTTTATCAAACCACATAGGAGTTTTCAAAACCCGTGGTATGCAAAGAGATGGCAGTTTATTTTTCACCCAAAATTGTGAAAAGGAAATTCATTTTATAATTTCAGGAAACTAAAAATAGATTATTTCTGTATTCACAGCTACTCAAAAGTTGAATAGAAAAATGGGCTTCAAATCATAAAAAAAAAAGAAAGAAAAAACATTCTGTCTGAAGTCAACAGATGCATTCTCCAATTATTCAACTCGTCAACAATGAGCTGACAGTTAAAAGACCAGAATGGATGGAACCAATCATAAACACCATCCTTTCTCCTTTCAGGCTGTGAGTGAGCTCCATATACACTTCAGTAGTATAGAGTTTGCATTCAGTAAGGAATTCTCCTTAAGTCACATGATAGACTTCCTATCATTTTTTTTTCATGTACACTGCCAGCTTATTTTCTACTCCAATACTTTTCAAAGGATTTTGTTGTTGATGGAAATAAATATTCTGCCATAGATATTGAGTCTTAATACCAAGCAGACCTTTAAGAATAACAGCTGAACCTCTTCTTTCATTACAGGTGAAGTTGAAAATTATGTCACGTTCAGCGATGATACAGTAAGCAATAATCAGCACTCCTAATTCTTCTCATTTAAATACTGAGTAATACACTCATTTTAGGTACTGTGTTACCTGACCAAACTATGTATATAAAGGAATATTTTTTGCATTTTCATATAAATTATACATAGATTTTTACTGAGTTATTGTGCCAAACCCAGTGTCTATCAGAGAAATATTAAGTGCTAAAATTTTGAATTCCTTTAGGTGATAGCCTAGGGTAATACATCTAAAACAACACAAGCAATAAATCACAACATTAAAATTAATTTTCAGGTTAGAGTATTTTAAACCCTTAAGCCTTTTGCAAGAAGGAAAAACTGTATTACTTGAGGAAAAACAAATAAAACAACCTGTTTCACTTTGTAAACTTTAGCCTGTAAAAGTTCTTGTGAACTTAATCCAAAGAGCAAGCATCCACTTACATACAAATGGCTGAGATCTTAAAAAGAACATATAACAACACAGAGCAATTGTGTTTGAACTGAACCATATTTCTCAAGAAAAATGTTCATTCACCAATCCTTTCTTGCTTCTACAGACACAAACAGACAGACATATAGATAGACAGACATACATATATGCCATTGATAAAAAGGTATATGCCGCATTGCTGATTTTCTTTGTGTATTTATTATCCTGTTCATTTTAGATGTATCCTTAAGAGGATTAGGAGCATTTTACTTTTCTTGCTCAGTTCTCAGTATGCAAAACATTTCCTTTGTAAGTACTGTCGAATTGTTTAACTACATTTTGTAATAAAAACATAATAAATAACTGACACTAACTACGCTTAGAAAAAAAAGGTTAAAATTTTCTATTAGGTTTTCTTAAATGTCATTTATAGTGAGCACAGTTTTTGTATAGGTTATAGTACTCTGAAAAATGGGTATGAATACTTTTTTTTGTTACTTAGCAAATATTGTTTGAAGTGGCTGACCATTAAATAACTCTGAGATCTTGTAACTATAATATTTATAGTCAGATTTGTGAACTACTTCATAAATAAATAAGCAAACACACACACAAACATAGAGTATGAGAGAGAACAAGCGTAAGAATGAATGAGAGACAGACAGACCTGCAACAAGTTAAAAAATAGACCATTGAGAGTATTGAAATTCAACAGTTTTCAAAAATCAGTGTATACTGAGACTCTAAATCATATAAAAATGTACATTTTAGGGCTAAAATATTGAAATGTTGATGAAAGTTTTGCCTTGGTATGAAAAATAATATATAGCCACACAAGAAAAGTAATCTAAATTTGAATATGCTATCATAGCTGTTTTGTAGAAAAGGTTCCCTCCAGATGAAGAGACCAAAATAATAAGATGCTAGTTGGAAAATAATTGCAGTCACACAGATAAAAGTCTCATGACTAGAGGATGAATATCGATGACTAAGTGGTTAAAAGTGATATGGTTCAGATAGGAGAAGAACTGCAGCTCAGAGAAAGACTGAGTTAAACCAGAATTCCCAAGGCCTTTTGCACATTGTCAGCTACTATGAAATATATAAATTGAATAATTTTTAATAAATAGGAAAAGGGAGAATCAGGGAATGAGAACGTTATATTTTTGAAGATATTTAAACACATAGGTAGAAAAAAATAATTCTTTGCCATTTAGTAGCTTACTTACAAAACAAAATCTGGCAGATTTGAAAATATCTTGCTAATATCCAGCTTTTTTTAAAATCAGATATTTTCTTTATTTACATTTCAAATACTTTTCCCCTTTCCAGGTCTCCCCTTCGGGAACCCTATCTCCCCTCACCTAGCCTTTATGAGGATGTTCCCTTACTCACCCACTCCCTCCATTGTTCCATCGCTGGCATTCCCCTACACTGGAGCACCAAACACCCATAGGCCCAAGGGCCTCTCCTCCCACAGATATCCAACAAGGTCATCCTCTGCCACATATACGGCCAATGCCATGGGTCCCTTCATGTGTATTCTTTGTTCGTGGCCAAGTCACCCGAAGCTCCTGAGGATCTGGCCTGTTAACGTTGTTGCTCCCTCTAAGGGGCTCCAAACCCCCTCAGTTCCTTTAGTTTCTTCTCTAATTCCTCCATCTGGGACCCCTTCACACTCAGTCCTGGTTGGCTGTGATCATTCACCTCTATATTTGTCAGACTCTGGCAGAGTCTGTCAGGGGATAGCCATAACAGGCTTCTATCAGCAAGCACTTTCCAGCATCCACAATAGAGTACATATTTGGTGGCTGTATATGGGATGTATCCCCAGGTGGGGCAGTCTCCGCATGGCCTTTCCTTCAGTCTATGCTCCACACTTTGTCTCCATATTTCCTCCTGTGAGTATTTTGATCACCCTTCTAAATAGCACTGAAACATCCACATTTTGGTCTTCCTACTTTTTAGGCTTCATATGGTCTGTGAATTGAATCTTGGGTATTCCCATCTTTTGGGTTAATATCCACTTAGCAATGACTACATACCATGTATGTTTTTTGTGACAAAGTTACCTACTCAGGATAATATTTTCAAGCTTCTTCCATTTGCCTAAGAATTTCAGGACATCATTGTTTTTAATACAGGAGTAGCACTCCATTGTGTAAATGTACCCCATTTTCTGTATCCATTCCTCTGTTGAGGGACATCTGGGTTGTTTCCAGCTTCTGGCTATTATGAATAAGATTGCTATAAACATAGTAGAGCATATGTCCTTATTACATATTCAAGCATCTTCTGGGTATATGACCAGGAATGTTACAGCTGGGTCCTCAGGTAGTACTATGTCCAGTTTTCTGAGGAACGACCAAATTGATTTCCAGAGTGGTTATATCAGCTTGCATTCCCATCAGCAATGTAGGAGTGTTCCTCTTTCTCCACATCCTTACCAGTTATTATTATTTCTGGAGTTTTATTTATCTTAGCCATTCTGACTGGTGTGAAGTACAATCTGAGGGTTGTTTTGATTTGCATTTTCCTGATGACTAAGAATGTTGAACATTTCTTTATGTGCTTGTCAGCCTTGGAGTTTCCTCAGTTGAGAATTCTCTGTTTAGCTCTGTTCCCCATTTTTAATTGGGTTATTTGGTTCTCTGGATTGTAACTTCTTGAATTCCTTGTATATATTAGTCCTCTATCATATGTAGGATTGACAAAGATCTTTTCCCAATCTGTTGATTGCCATCATGTCCTACTGACAGTGTCCTTTGTCTTACAGTAGCTTTGTAATTTTATGAGGTCCCATTTATCGATTCTTGATCTTAGAGCACAAGCCATTGGTGTTCTGTTCAGGAACTTTTCCCCTGAGCGCATGTGCCTCAGGTTCAAGTCATTTCTGCATTTTATATTCTATTATATTCAGTGTATCTGGTTTTATGTGGAGGTCCTGAATCCACTTGGACTTGAGATTTGTACAGGGAGATAGGAATTGATCAATTTGCATTCTTCTACATGTTGTCAACAGTTGAACCAGCACCATTTGTTGAAAATGCTGTCTTTTTTTTCCCACTGGATGGTTTTAGCTCCTTCGCCAAAGATCAAGTGACCATAGGTGTATGTTTCTGGGTCTTCAATTCTTTTCCATTAATCTACATGTCTGTCCCTGTACCAATACCATGCAGCTTTTAACGCAATTGCTCTGTAGCAGAGATTGAGGTCAGGGATCATTATTCCCCTAGCATTTTTTAAATGATGAGAATAGTTTTCACTAACCTGGATTTTTTGTTATTCCAAATGAATTTGAGAATTGCTCTTTCTAACTCTATGAATAATTGAGTTTGAATTTTGTTGAGGTTTACATTGAATCTATAGACTGCTTTTAGCAAGATGGCATTTTTACTATATTAACCCTACCAATCCACAAGCATGGGAGATCTTTACATCTTCTGAGGTCTTCTTTAATTTCTTTCTTCAGAGACTTGAATTTCTGTCATACAGATCTTTCACTTCTTGGTTAGAATCACCAGAAGATATTTTATATTGTGTGTGACTACTGTGAAGGGTGTCGTTTCCTTAAATCCTTTCTCATCCTGTTTATCCTTTGAGTATAGGAAAGCTACTGATTTCTTTGAGTTAATTTTGAATCCAGCCACTTTGCTAAAGTTGTTTATCAGCTGTAGGAATTCTACTACAAAATCTTATACTCAACAAAACTGGAAAATCTGGATGAAATGGACAGTTTTCTAGACAGATACCAAATAACACAGTTAAATCAGGAACAGGTAAAACATTTAAACAGTCCCATAACCCCTAAAGAAATAGAAGAAGACATTGAAAGTCCAAAAAAAACCCCAGTGACCAAATGGGTTTAGTGAAGAATTCTTTCAGACCTTCAACAAAGACCTAATACAAATACTTATCAATCAGTTCCATTAAATAAACAGAAGGAACACTACACAATTCTTTCTATGAAGTCACAGTTACACTGATACTGAAACCTCACAAAGGCCTAACAAAGAAAGAGAACTTTAGAACAATTTTCCTTATGAATATCCATGCAAAAATACTCAATAATATTCATGCAAACAGAATTCAAGAACACATCAAAATGAACATTCACCATGATCAAGTAGACTTCATTCCAGGGATGCAGGGATATTTCAATATAAGGAAATCTATCAATATAATCCACTATATAAACAAACTCAAATAAAGAATCACATGATCATTTCATTACACACTGAAAAATAATTTGACAAAATTTAACATCCTTTCATTTTAAAAGTCTTGGAGAGGTCAGGAATTCAAGTCCCATACCTAAACATACTAAGAGCAATATACAGCAAACCAGTAACCCACATCAAACTAAATGGAGAGAAACTTGAAGCAATCCTATTAAAATCATGGACTAGACAAGGCTGCCATCACTCTCACTATCTATTCAATATAATACTTGAAGTTCTACCTAGAGAAAATAGACAACAAATGGAGGTCAAAGGGATATAAATTGGAAAGGAAGAAGTCAAAATATCACTATTTGCAGATGATATCATAGTAGACTTAAGAGACCCCAAAAAATTATCCAACTTTTGTGATTCTAGGTTCCTGATCTGTTTAAGTTCATGTCTTTACTTCCATTGATGATGAACAGTGACATGGAAGAGACAGCTGAATAAACCCTTTCCTTATCACCCCTTCAAGAACAAAGAATATTCATATGATATATAAAGCATTCCTCAACTTTTAGTCTCTATTTCCTGATGAAAGGAAGGTTGAAAATATAGGAGAGAAATATTCAACAACAACAATAAAGAAGCACTATCATAGTTAAGAAAAACATTGAGAATAAAGTGGAAGAGAAATAACTTAGTTGAAAGTATTGATGGGAATTCAATGTATGTCAAGATGAATATTCATAAGGAATCATTCACTGTTTTCATACAGACCTATTGCTTGGTACACATTTTTATACTCTCATGAGAAATTATAAAAAGCATTAAAAACAAAAGAATGCTTTGCCTAATAAAGAAACATAGCTTAAGCTTTTATATAAAAATATTCAATTACAAATGAACTTCTTTATTAATCATAAGAGGCAAAGAAACCTGAAATCCTCCAATGCCATTCACTTTATACTATGGAGCCAAAATATGGAGGAAGAAATAATAACATAACAAAGGCATTTTGACACTTTCTAATTAAGCATAGAACACATAGTAAAAGTATTTCAAATAAAATGAAAACAAACCAACCTTAATGAATAAATTTTCATTACCACAATAATATATACATTATATACATAGAAAAATCCACCAATACATCATTTGTAAAGGGCTATAGAAGAGAATGAAGAATGTAGAAAAAAAGATTATTGCTATACAAATATTTGGCCTAATATTATTTAAGGAAGCATAGAAAAAAATAACTTTAACAAATTGTATTATCCATGAAATGGTAAAAATTAAGATCAAAAGAAATGTGTATAAATGTTTCATGTTCTATTTAAAGTTGTTCACATAGCATGTTAATATATTCATAATATTTCATGTATACTCATAAATATTAAACAAGCATAATTTTAACAAGTTTTGGATGTACACGAATATATATTAAACAAATAACTAATAGAAGAATGATGTCAGTGGTTTGGATTCTCACTGCTGAGCAAGAAAAGTTTAGATAAGTGCAGAAATTTAAAAAGTGATAAAATTAAGATTTCCAAGAAGATGGAAGGAGAGAACCCTGGTCCTGGAAAGACTGGATGTAGGGGAATGACAGGACGGAGAAGCGAGAGGGGGTTGAATGGGGGAAAGAGGGAGGGAAGGGGGCTTATGGGACTTTTGGGGAGGGAGGAAACGGAAAGGGAAAATGATTTGGAATGTAAATAAAAAAACTTAGAAAATAAAAAAAAAGATTCATAGCAAATAAATAATGTTTTGATTCCTTCTTAGGGAAAGTGAATAATACATGCAAAAATGCCTATAGGGTCCATATTGTTGCTATACATACAATTGATACGTTGCTCAGATCACTGATCAATAAATACTGCTTTTATCATAGTGGTGGACTTCCAAAGGCTCTTACATTTGACAGAGACTTCTAGGAAGTTATAACCAATAGAATTTAATGGGGAAATAGATTTCAAGTAAGGAATTCTCACAGGCATGACTGGAAACTGATATCCTCAAACCATTAAGAATATCACTAGTTGGCTAATGTAAAATTACCTTTTATTACCTGATATAATTGTTATCTCAAAGTCTTAGTTTCTACTTCTTTTTGGACTTTGACTGCCTGGTTCAATTCAACTCTTCTGGCTCAACCTCCTGTCTAAGCTTCCTTCTCTCAGCTTCTCACTGAATTGTTCTGTTTGGCCTCTAACTCTGGCAATATGTTGTAAATTTCTGACTCCTTCCCATTCTATGGTGTGTGCTGTTTTCACCTGCAAGCTATCTCCGTAAAACTGTACCAGTAAAAGTTCCTGTACTGACTAGCATGGGACTACATGAACTCACATATATACACAATTCCCCAGTACTGGACTGACCTAACTCCCAACTATCCAAACTATCACTTGCAATGCTATGAAATATTCTCTTTCCTGTGCTGCTCTCAGGAGAGTTGGGTGTAACTTAACTCTAACTCATTCTGTGAAATCTTTCTTTGATCTATCACTAAGTCTGTTCCTCATTTAGATATCATTTTCAAACATGGCACCTTCCTTCTGCAAACTAATTTTAACTTAAAGGTATATATTAACAACATGACTATATTTCAGACAGAGAGATTAAAGGTATGAGATATGTTTACATTCTAGCTAGACAATACACCTAGGTCTTTGGATATGATCTTTTGCCAGAGTTGCTATGTCGCTGTATTAAAATTCTCTACAGGCTAGCAGTAGACCTAAGAAATCTGATGTCATAGCACTGCTATGAATAATGTATGAAAAATATCTCAACTACCTTTGATCTTCTTAATAAAAACAAACAAAAGAAACTAGCACAAATGACATATAAAAAGAATGTGAAGGAGGTGATTTCTAAAGATGGAAATGAGACAATTGTCAACCCATTTTTTCTAATATATCAACCAATTTAGGTAATTTAATATTAGCATCCTCAAATCTTGATCATAGTTTATATTCTTGAAACAAGATGCATAAGAGTCACTCTTGCTTTGGTCATATTCCAAAAAGACATAAGTCAAACCCAGTGAGATTCATTAGTCAAACAAAAATTAAGTGACATTTTACAAATACTGCTCTAGTTACATTGATCAAAACTGTCAATGCCACAATGGAAATTTGAAAAACAGTTTCAAATATATCAAGAAAGTAAGGAGAAAGAAACATTAAATCGAAAATGAGAAGTGCTAAATAGATTTATGGGATGAAAAAAAGCATTGGAGAAAAAACAACACATTCTGATTGAAGAACAAAGATAAATGAATAGTCATATATCAGTTATGATAAATGCTCCAGATGTAAAATGTGAGGAAGAGGAAAACTGGACTTCAGATTTAACTCATTATTTTTGTGCTTGTCTAGAATTTGTAAAGACACTTGGTGTGTTTCTCAGTACAAAAACTGAACAAACCAATATATACAAACAATCAAAGGACAATTAAAGGAATCCTTGCACATTTACATTTAAAAAGTTAGTTAAAAAACAAGCATTGATATATGTAAAATACAAATATTAAAAACAGAGTCTATAACTTTGAAATAGAGTAAGGAACAGTATATGGGTGTGTTTAAACTAAGGAAAAGGGCATGGGAAATTATAGAATTATAGTACAACCAGAAAAATATGATAAATCACTTTTAAAGAAAATACAGTCTCATAAATCATTTCATTTTGGAGGAGGTCTAGCAATTCTTTGAACATTCAAATAGATTAGCCTACCCTTGAACTTTCTCAGGTCACTCATTGCTTAATGTTAGAAGTATAATTTATTAAAATTTTGAAAAAAATTCTAAAACAACATACTCTATAACTCTTATTCATTACAATATGTACTTATTAACACAAAATGCAATTTGCGCAAACAGTAAATACAAAATCCAATAGTTTTAAAAATGCATAAATATATAAAAATGCCCAAGTCAAAAATCATTCACAAAAATAATGTGCTTTTTATGACACCTAAAAATATAATGAATGAATGAAATGTTTATGTTTAGTGGAAAATTTGTGACTCTGAACTGGTTTCAAACCATCTATAACAGCTAAAATATAGAAATTATATATAAATATTTGACTCTTGATATTACATGTTTTAAAAGGATAGAAGATTTTGAAAAATGAGAAGAATGTACAGAGGGATTATACACATGCTTAATTTTTTAATCACTCTAAATAAAGTCAAATATGTATCTTAATTAGGTATAAATGAAATGACCATAACATCATTCTACAGTATATTCATGAGGCTGTTTTTAATCCATTTTAACTAATTAACTAGTTTAAATTATTGAACTAATATTAAAATAAACAGGTATTTTTTAGAAATAAACTTCTACCTCTATTTCAAAGTACCTGTTTATATTAAAATACGAAAGATAAAATGATATTATCTGTTACCTTCACACAGAAGATGCTTGACAAGTAGACATCTGGCTAGTTTAATTCTTGCCGTCTGCCACTTTCCTTCTGTCTTCAGAATCTGATCTTTGATCTCTGTTATTCTTCAGCAGCATGTCCTTATGAGTTGATCCATCAAATGACAAACTCCTAGCCTCACTAATATATTTTGACAGACAGGTAATTTATGACCTACTACTTATCTAGAATCCCGATTCTAAAATTCCTCCGTGGTATAAGTACATGTCTATGGAAGACTTTTTTTTTAAAAAAAATAATAATTTTTTTCTCTCACACACTCAGCATCTCAAACAACTGCCCAATACCAACACACATTCACACATTTTATTGTTTTTATAATAATACAGATATTAAAATAGGCCTCTGCATGAAGACTTGCCCTTTCCATAATTGGAGTCACAATTGAAATACTGAATGTAAAAGATACATTATGCACATAGAATTAATAGACAATGTTCCATACTTCTATGATAGGAAAGAAAGGCTGACTTCATATTATCTTAAATAGAAGTGTTGGGACAATTATAAATTAGTAAATAAGCTAGTGGGAAGAACATAGGTATGAATTTGATCAAAAGGAGTAGGCCCTCTATGTTTGTACTAGGTCCATGAAAGAAATTTTGTATTTTTATTGTGAAGTTATACATGCATCTTAACCATGTACTGTGATAGGGATGAAGACAGGAGAATTTCTAGCACATATTCTCTATGAGTCTCACTCTAGGTTCAATGAAGGTCACTGTCTCCAAAGAACAATGAGGGTGACAGAACAGTGCAAACAAAAACCTCCTCTGACTTTGTCATGCACAGAAAAGTACACATATTATACAGAGATGCACATGCAATATACATACTACAAAAATAGACCACACAAATGCACACATACGTTCCAACACCCGAAGCTGGAAACATACCAGCACACATTTAAGTGATAATTTCAACATGATTGTCGTTTTAATGAAATTTCATATTAAATTCACACAAAATATTATATTAACACACATAAACAAATAAAAATTTCCCATCCATTTATTACTGTGTATCTTTAAACTGATCACCATTTTCAGACCTGAGTTTAAAATAATACAATTTAAGCATATTAGAAAACAAAAATAAAACAATCTTTTCATCTCTGACTATGTTACACTGGTCAGAGTATAGCTAAAAGTCTGTTGATTTCTGAGAATTAAAAATAAGTTTCCAAAGAATGGCATACAAAATTTTGTATTATTATGATAATCTTTTATGTAATACATTGTATAAACTACATAATTTGCCAGCTGACTAAAATCAGAATTGATATTGGAAGGAATTAATAATGCTAGTTAATATGAAATAATAAACAGAAATTATTTAATATCAGAACAGAAATAAAGTATTTCAAGATTAAACTGTTAAGTATATTTTATATGACAAAGATTGATTAATCAATTGTTTAAAATTATTCCAAACTTAAAGGGAGAACATATTATAGTTAACATTTATCACATGAAATAGCTTAAATGATTCCAAGTTTGATGAAAGCTATATATTTAGCTTTCTCAGAAGGGCCCAAGTGAGGATGCTTGAATCCCAGGAGGGGATGGATCTGGAGGGGAGAGGAAAGGGAAAAGAAAATATGATCAGGAAGCAAGGAGACAGGAGAGTAGCCCTGAGGGTCAGCAAATGAATGGAATTATGCAGCCTTAGGGGGGTGGTGGCTGCTCTAGAAAATACCAGAGAGCTGGGAGGTAGAAAACTCTCAGGATTCAAACAGAAGGATCTTAGATGAAATGCCCTACAGTGAACAAAGTGGCAACCAACAAACTGGAAAATGATCTTTACCAACCTTACATCTGACAGAGGGCTAATATCCAATGTATACATAGAACTCAAGAAGTTAGACTCCAGAGAGCCAAGTAACCCTATTAAAAAAGGGGTACAGAGCTAAACAAAGAGTTCTCGCCTGAAGAATATCTAATGGCTGAGAAGCACCTGAAGAGATGTTCATCATCCTTAGTCATTAGGGAAATGCAAATCAAAACAACCCTGAGATTCCATCTCACAACAGTCAGAATGGCTAAGATCAAAAACACAGGAGACAGCAGTTGTTGGTGAGGATGTGGAGAAAGAGGAACACTCCTCCACTGCTGGTGGGATTGCAAGCTGTTACAACCACTCTGGAAAACAGTCTGGCGGTTCCTCAGAAACCTGGGCATGACACTCCCGGAGGAATCGGCTATACCACTCCTGGGCATATACCCAGAGACTTCCCCTGCATGCAATAAGGACACATGCTCCACTATGTTCATAGCAGCCTTATTTATAATAGCCAGAAGCTGGAAAGAACCCAGATGTCCCTCAACGGAGGAATGGATTCAGAAGATGTGGTATATTTACAAAATGGAATACTACTCTGCAATTAAAAACAATGAATTCACGAAATTCCTAGTCAAATGGTCAGAACTTGAAAATAGCATCCTTAGTGAAGTAACCCAATCACAAAAGAACACACATGGTATGCATTCATTGATAAGGGGATATTAACGGAGAATCTCGGAATACCCTAGACACAATTCACATATCAATAGATTTCCAAGAAGATGGAAGGAGAGACCCCTGGTCCTGGAAAGACTGGATGTAGGGGAATGCCAGGACAGAGAAGCGAGAGGGGGTTGAATGGGGATCAGAGGGAGGGAAGGGGGCTTATGGGACCTTCGGGGAGGGAGGAAACGGGAAAGGGGAAATCATTTGGAATGTATATAAAAAAACTTAGAAAATAAAAAAAAAAAAAGATATGCCCTACAGTGGGGAGAGGGAACTTTTAGAATCTATCTCCATTAGAAAGACAGGGCATCAAATGGAGGGATAAGGTTGTCATCCTGCAGTTAAAAACTCTGAACTAGAACTATTCCTGTCTAAAAGAACTACAGGGACAAAAATGAAGAAAAGCCTGAGGGAAAGGCACTCCAGTGACTGGCCCAAATTGGGATTCATTTCAAGTGGAGGTGTCAAGGCCTGACGCTATTACTTATACAATGGTGGACTTACAGACATGAGCCTAGCATATCTTTCCATTGAGAGGGCCAACAAGTAGCTAACTGAGACAGAAGCAGATACTTAAATCCAACCATTGAACTCAAGTTTGGGAACCCTGTGGTTTAAATAAGGAAAGGCTATAAGATTCTGAGGTGGAGAGCAACACCATAGGAAGATCAGCAGTCTCAATCAAACTGGACTCTGGAGATCTCAGACACTGAGGTACCAACCAGGTAGCAAACATGAGCTGGACAGAGGTCCCCAACACATATACAGTAGATGACTACCTGGTCTGGCCTCAGTGAGAGAAGAAGTACCTAAATCAAGAGACTTGAGGCCCCAGGGAGTAGGAAGGCCTGACAGGGAGTGGGGGCATCATCTTGAATACAGAGGAAGGAGGAATGGTATGTGGAACTGTGGGAGGGTGGATTGGGAAGGGACAATAAAAACATAAAATTAAAAAGAAATGCATTAAAAATAAATAAATAATGGTGTAAAAAAGAGAAATTAGCTTTTAGTTTTTAAGGTTTCATAATTATTGTCTATGTAATATACAGTGATCTTGAATACCAATGTTTACATGAATTCCCATTTTATTTCTTGAACTACCTCAAATTGTTTTCCTAACCCAAAACGTTAAGAACAAGTAAATCTTTTTGGCATTTATAAATTCTTGGCAAACTATATGTGTTTTTAATGGATATTTTTGTTATTTACATTTCAAATGTTATCCCCTTTCCTCCCAGTTTCCCATCCTCCTGGAAAACCCTTATCCCATCTCCCCTCCCCCTGGTTCTATGAGGGTGTTCCTCCACCCAGCCAGTCCTGCCTCCCTACCCTTGATTTCCCTACACGAGGACATCTATTAGACCTTCATAGTGTAAGACTCTGGTGAGCCTCAACTTACCAGAACTCCCCCAGTGAACAACATGGAGCCAAGTATCGATGCAAAAGCAAGAGGAACTTTATTATTCCAGCATGCTGGTCACCCTGCACATGAAGGTGAGAAAGAACTACCCCTTGAGTTTTTATACAGTTTTAGAGCAGCAGCCATTGGGCACAATGTGATTGGCAGAACAGTGTGACTTTCAAACTGAATGGTCTTTCGGGAATGAGGTAGCAAAGACTTCCCTTATCTGTAGGTGGCCAACAGCCAGTCTGCTCTGCAGAATGTGTCTACTGGCTCTGGGCCTCCACAACCCACAGGTGGATGATGGTCTATACCCTACTCCCCAGGTCTAAGGAATGTAATTAGCCTCTCCCTACAAAAGGGGAGGGGTGCCTAAGTGCTGTATGAACTTTCACTTCCAGGAGGGGAGGGGTCTGGTGGAATTTTCCAAAGGTCCTGAACTGACCTCTTCGATAGGACAAAGGACCTCTCCTTCCATTGATGCCTGATAACGCCATTCTCTGCTACATATGCAGCTGGAGACATGAGTACTCCTTGGTTGGTGGCTTTGTCCCTGGGAGCTCTCGGGGGTTTGGATGGTTGATATTGTAGTTCACTCTATGGGGTTGCAAAACCCTTCAGTTCCTTTAGTCTTTTCTCTAACTCCTCCATTGGGGATCCCACAATCAGTGCAATGGCTTGCTAAGAGCAACCAACTCTATCTATAAGGCTTTGGGAGGGCCTCTCAGTAGACATATATATCAGGCTCCTTTCAGCAAGCATTTTTTGGCGTCCACAATAGCATTGGGGTTTGGTGACTATACATGAGATGAATCCTCAGGTGGGACAGACTGTGGATGACCTTTGCTTCAGTCTCTGCTCTACACTTTGTCTCCATATTTGCTCCCCTGATATTTTGTTCCGCTTTCTAAGAAGAACCAAAGCACTCACACTTTGATCCTCCTTCTTCTTGAGCTTTATGTAGTCTGTGAATTGAATCATGGGTATTCATAGATTTTTCGGCTAATAACCATTTATCACTGAGTGCATACCATGTGTGTAGTTGTGTGATTGGGTTACTTCACTCAGGATGATATTTTCTAGTTCCATCCATTTGCCTAAGAATTTCATGAATTCATTGTTTTTAATTGTTTAGTAGTACTCCATTATGTAATTGTACCACATTTTCTGTATCCATTCCTCTGTTGAAGGACAACTGGGTTCTTTCCAGCTTCTGGCTACTATAAGGGTATTATAAACATAGTGGAGCATGTGTCCTTGTTATATGTTGGAAAATCTTTTGGGTGTTTGCCCAGGGGTGGTATATCTGAGTCCTCAGGTAGTAATATGTCCAGTTTTCTGAGGAACTGCCAGACTGATTTCCAGAGTGGTTGTACCAGTTTACAATCCCACCAACAATGGAGGAGTGTTCCTCTTTCTCTATATCCTATCCAGTATCTGCTGTCACTTCTGTTTTTGATTTTAGCCATTCTGACTGGTATGAGGTAGAATCTCAAGGTTGTTTTGATTTGCATTTCCCTGATGACTAAGAATACTGGACATTTCTTTAGGTGCTTCTCAGCCATTTGATATTCCTCAGTTGAAAATTCTTTGTTTAGCTCTGCACTCAATATTTTAATAGGGTTATTTGAGTCTCTGGCATCTAACTTCTTGAGTTCTTTGTATATATTGGATATTTGCCATCTATCAGATGTAGGATTGGTAAAGATCTTTTCCCAAACTGTTGGTTGCCATTTTGTCCTCACGACAGTGTTCTTTGCCTTATACCTCTTAACAAACTTAAATATCTAGAACCTATAACCTTAAAATAGAAACAATAACTGATAAGGGAAACCTTCAAATGGAAGAGTAATTAAAACTTTTTTGCATCATCAATAAAAACATTGTGTTCTATTTTTAAAATTAATAAATTTTATAATAAGGAGAAAAACAGACAAAAGTTTCTTCCACAGTTTACTTAAATGAAACTAAAAGAATAACAATGGGTGAAGAACTCCTGTCTATATGCCAGACAGGAAAACATAATTTATTTTCATACACATGTATTGACTCAGAACATCAGCATTTTATCATTCCCTTAGAAAGAAAAGAAGTAATACATATGAAACTTATACATCATAATTAACAAAAAAATGTTTGAAGAAATCTGTTTTGAGCTGGTAAGATACAAATTGAGAGATAGTAATAACCCTTAAATTGTCCTAGAAACTAAACACAGACCCAGCCTAGACTAATCAACACCTATATAAATTGATTATAGCATGCATTCTAACATTGTTTTTAAATAGTTGCAGTTTCAAACACAGTAATAAATAACTAATAAAAATATTTCCTTCATAATGGTCAATACAGACATAAACTGATGATAATATAAATATGCACCCCTACATAAATTAATAATAAAGAAGTTATTTGGATGTATAGTTATGTAAAAAATTCAATATATAAATTGAACTGACTTAAAAATCAGTAGAAAACGAATTTGCAACCCCATAGAGATATTGGGGTACTATGGATGGAAGTATTTAAAATGTTTATTTCCCTTCAACAATAAATAAATATAAAGTTCAGATAATAAGTGACCTAAATTATAATCAAGGTTCAGTCTTGTACAAAAGAGAGAAAATTGACTATTATTATATCATAGAATTTAAGAAAGATAAACTAAAAATAAAATTTTAATTTTTAATTAATTATTCATTCTAATACATCTAAATTGTGCCTGTCTAATATAATATAAAGTTATGACTTTTGAAAAAATGTTATTTCTAAAATATGCTTCACTTTGTACTGAAGAGGTCAAATGTATTATTCCAGGTCAAGAAATAAGAGGAAGATTGTAAAATTTATTGAAGAATAATATTCTTGAAAGAAAGAGTGACATTGACTATGGAAATTATAGATTTACATAGTGTGAAACAATTTCAGCCCCCATATTAAACAGTTTTTCTTTAAAATGTTAGACTTTTAAATCCCGTTTAGTTCAAGAAATTATGCCAATATTATATGGAATTATATTTTATCAATATGTCTCTCGTCTTTAGTAAATACTAAGCTTTGGCAGAGTACTTATATTCATTCACGGAATCTGATATAGCTGTTGGTGACTTGGGAGATTAGATATTTTTATATAGTATAGGACTTTTCCTTCCAGTAGGCCATGTATATTTTATTTCCATTCTATACACATAAGTTATAGAAAATAAATTCACTGAAAATGTTTACATTTTTAAACTCATGGACTGTTGCATTTATAAAATATAATAAAGATGGAAAATAATTCTCTAAACTGCAATATATTGCTTAATGAGATCCTGTAAATAGTGTGTTATTTTAGGCTCCCTAATGAGATAGGGAATCAACACCTTATAGTTCTCTGCTGAGAATGACAAACTCGAGTGCTTCATAGGATTAAAAATGGGAACGAGACAAAAGTACACTCAGGAAAATGCATGATACAGGTTTAACAATATAAGTGATCAAAAATGTAGTGGCTATGATGCTGATTATAGGTCTTGTCTGAATTTTAGACAAACTGGAGAATAGGAAGAGAGTGGATCCAAGTTAATCTGGAAGAAATTTTGCTCAGCCTACCAAGTCAAACAACGGCACAATGTACTGTTCCCTCTAAAAAGAGCATATCCATCTCATGCCTCAAAGGTAATTTCCAATATCAGTTGCTCTCAGTTGACAAGGCCACTGAGGGAAAGTGGGTGGTGTGGAGGGTGTGTGTGGTATGGTAGAGTGATCAGGAGGTCAGAGATCTGCTTCCTGAGAGTGCAGCTTCCTTTCTTAAAGGACAGCTATGAGGCCAAGACCTGCTCAGGCGCAAAGAGCTGGGCCAAATGATAAGAAGCCTCATCAGACTCGTATTGATAACATCTCTGCCTTTGCCCTCCCATCCCATATGCTGATGCCAGCCTATCACAGGGAAACAAACACAAACAGGCAGCAATGTTTCAATTCCAGAGTTTCTAACCCTGATCTGTAATGTGTCCTGTACAGTCACCACTTTATCTCACAGAAGATGATTGGCTAATACCACACTCCCAGCTAGAGTTCAGCTTGCCCTTTCTACAACCCATCTACTTCTGTCCCTCAGTTCTGATGTTACAAACAACTTCTTTCTGCATTTTCACATAAAAAATATGACTGAGCCTTTACTTGAAGGGGTGGTTCCAGCAAGCTACTCTTGATGATTTAACCATGGGCACCAAAAATGGTTATGACTGCTCCTCATGCCATATGTGAACTCATGTAACTGGGGATAGGGGTTTGACACACAGAAACAGTCTGAATGACTGTACTTAAAATTTGACTTATATAGCCATGTTTCATTAGCTTTTACTTCTGGATTGCCCGAGACTCAAAGGCCAGTGTCTGAAACTGTAACTAGAGGTTGCAAAATCTGCTTATATTAAAGCTGGTTTCACTTTTCTGTGCACAGAGGGCCACTCTGGCAAGTTGCCATCTTAATACAGCCATTGATTTAAGACAAACTTTACTCAATTTAACAGAATATACACATGCCATTTGCATGTAACTAGGGCATGAAAACAAAAGTTATAAGTCTAATATTTCAGAGAAAATGTTATATAAGGATTCTAATGAGATGCTTTTTAGAAAACGTTTTGCTTTGTTTCAATTCTGGACATATCTGTTTCTATTTTTCCATTTGGCTTCATAACAGCTTAATATTAGCCTGATTTTGTGTTTTTTTCTTTGTAGTTGTACTTCTAGATTAAGTAGGACATTTCACATTATTAAAATGTCCCTGCTCATTATTTTTATATATACCCGTCGAATGTCCCCAATTTTTCTCAGTAATGCCGTTGCCTAGACTAATTCTTTAAGCAGAAAATGACTGCTCACCAAGCAATGCTACTTTAGTAAATTTACCAAACAGCAAACATTGCAAGTTTTCATATGAAAATGTTAGCGGTTATGTAAGGAGAACAATTTTCTTTCAGTTATAATTAAGAAAATTTTAAAAGCTAATAATTTTCATTGAATTTCATTCTTGTTTTTCACTTTTAGTTTTTTTTATTAGATATATTCTTTATTTACATATCAAATCTTGTCCCCTTTACTGGTTCCCTCCTCCACCAAAAATCCCATAAGCCATCTCCCTTCCCCAATCAACCCTCCACGATTCACTGTCCTGGTATTCCTCTACACTACAGCATCAAGTCTTTCCTGGATCAAGGGCCTCTCCTCCCTTTGGTGTCTAACAAGACCATTCTCTGCTGTCTTAGTGTCTGGAGCCATGGGTAACTCCATGTGTACACTTTGGTTGATAGTTTCGTCCCTGGGAGTTTTTGGAAGTACTGGGTAACTCATATTGTTGTTCCACCAGTGGCACTGCAAAACACTTCAGCTCATTGAGTTCTTTCTCTAGCTCCCCCATTGGGGACCCTGTGTTCAGTTCAATGTCTGGCTGAGAGTGTCCCCGTCTGTATTTGTCATGCACTAGGAGAGCCTCCCAGGTGATAGCTATATCTGGATCTAGTCAGCCAGAACTTGTGGGTATCCACAATAGTGTCTGCGTTTTATAACTGTATATAGGATGGATCCCTGGGTAGAGTAGTCTCTGGATGGTCTTTCCCTCAGACTCTGCTCTACCTTTTGTCTCTGTATCTCCTTCTGTGGGTATGTTTTCCCCTTTCTACAAAGGAACCAAGGATCCAGACTTTAATCTTCTTCCTTCTTGGGTATCATTTGATATGTGAAATGTGTATTGGGTATTCCAAGCCTCTGGGATAATATCCACTTCTCAGTGAGTGCATGCCATGTGTGTTCTTTTGTGATTGGGTTACCTCACTCAGCATGATATTTTACAGTTCCATCCATTTCTCTAAGAATTTCAGGAATTCATTGTTTTTAATGGCTGAATTGTGTATATATATACCACATTTTCTGTATCCATTCCTCCATTGAGGGACATCTGGGTTCTTTCCTGATTCTGGCTATTATAAGTAAGACTGCTATGAACATAGTGGAGCATGTGTCTTTATTAAATGCTGTCTTCTGTGTATACTCCCAGGAGTGGTATAGCAAGGTCCTATAGTAGTATTATGCCCAGTTTTCTGAGGAACCACCAAACTGGTTTCCAGAGTGGACCAGCTTACAATTCCACGAGTAGTGGAAGAGTGTTCCTTTTCTCCACAACCTCTCCAGCACCTGCTGTATTCTGAGTTTTTGATCTTAGCTATACAGACTGGTGTGAGGAGAAATCTCAGGGTTGTTTTGATTTGAATTTCCTGATGACTAAGGATATTGAACGTTTCTTTATGTGCTTCTCAGCCATTCAATAGTCCTCAGGTGAAAATTCTTTGTTTAGCTCTGTACTCCTTTTTTAAGAGGGTTATTTTGTTCTTAGGAGTCTAAATTTTTGATTTCTTTGTATATATTGGATATTAGCCCTCTGTCGGGTATAGGGTTAGGAAAGATCTTTTCCCAATTTGTTGGTTGCTGTTTTGTTCTATTGAAAGTGTCCTTTGTCTTACAGAATCTTTGTAATTTTATGGGGTCCCATTTGTCAATACTAGATCTTAGGGCATAGACTATTGGTGTTCTATTCAGGAAATTTTTCCCTGTGCCCATGTGTTCAAGGCTCTTCCCCAGTTTCTTTTCTATTAGTTTCAGTGAGTCTGATTTTATGAGGAGTGCCTTGATACAAATGGACTTGAGCTTAGCACAAGGAGATAAGAATGGATCAATTTGCATTCTTCTGCATGCTAGCTGCCAGTTGAGTCAGCACCATTTGGTGAAAAGGTTATCATTTTTTCACTGGATGGATTTAGCTCCTTTTACAAAGATCAAGTGGCCATAGGTGTATGTGTTCATTTCTGGGATTTCAATTATATTCCATTGATCTACCTGCCTTTCACTGTACCAATACCATGCAGTTTTTAACACTATTGCTCTGTAGTACTGCTTGAGGTCTGAGATGCTGATACCCCCAGTAGTTCTTTTACTATTGAGAATAGTTCTACCTATCTTGGGCTTTTTTGTTATTCCAGATGAATTTGAGTATTGTTCTTTCTGACTCTATGAAGAGTTGAGTTGGGATTTTGATGCGGATTACATTGAATCTTTATATGGGTTTTGGCAAGATGGCCATTTTAACTATATTAATCCTGCCAATCCACTAGCATGGGAGATCTTTCCATCTTATGAGGTCTTCTTCCATTTCTTTCTTCAGAGACTTAAAGTTCTTGTCATATAGATCATTTACTTGTTTGGTTAGAGTCACACCAAGATATTTTATATTGTTTGTGAATATTTTTTTAGGGTGTCTTTTCCCTAATCTCTTTCTCAGCATATTTATCCTTTGAATATAGGAAGGCTACTGATTAGTTTGAGTTAATTTTTTATCTTCCACTTTTCTAAAGTTGTTTATCAGCTGTTGGAGTTTTCTGGTGGAGATTTTTGGATCGCTTAAGTATGCTATCATATCATCTGCAAATAGTGATAATTTCATTTCTTCATTTCGAATTTGTATGTATTTGACCTCATTTTGTTGTTTAATTGCTCTAGTTAGAACTTCAAATACTATATTGAATAAATATGGAGAGAGAGAGGGAAGCCTTGTCTAGTCCCTGATTTTAGTGGGATTGCTTCAAGTTACTCTCAATTTAGTTTGTTGTTGGTTACAGGTTTACTGTATATTGCTTTTACTATGGTTAGATATGGGCAGGAATTCCTGATCTTTCCATATTTTAGCATGAAAGGATGCTGAATTTTGTCAAATTTTTTTTCAGCATCTAATGAAATGACACGTTTTTTTTTTCCTTTGAGTTTGTTTATTTAGTGGATTACATTGATGGATTTCCTAATATTGAAACATTCCTTCATCCCTTGGATGAAGCCTAATTGATTGTGGTGAATGATCATTTTGGTGTGTTCTTAGATTCAGTTGGTAAGAATCTTATTGGGTATTTTTGCATCGATATTCATAAGAGAAAATGGTCTGAAGGTCTCTTTCTTTGTTGCATCTTTGTGTGGTTTTAGTATCAGAGTAATTGTGGATTCATAGAACGAGTTGGGTAGTGTTTCTTCTGTTTCAGTTTTGTGGAATAGTTTGAAGAGTATTGATGTTAGGTCTTCTTTGAAGGTCTGATAGAATTCTGCACTAAAACCATCTAGTCCTGTGGGGTTTTTTTTTGGTGGCAAGACTCTCAATGACCAGTTCCATTTCTTTAGGGGATATTGGACTGTTTAGAAGTTCTATTTGATCCTGATTTAATTTTAGTATTTGATATCTGTCTCAGAAATTGTCCAGTTCCTCCAGATTTCCCAGTTGTGTTGTGTATAGGCTTTTTTGTAGGATCTGATGAATTTTTGATTTTCCTCAGTTTCTGTTGTTACATCTCCTTTTTCATTTCTGATTTTGTTAATTTGGATACTGTCTCTGTGCCCTCTGGTTAGTCTGGCTAAGGGTTCTTCTATCTTGTTGATTTTCTCAAAGAACCAGCTCCTAGTATTTTTGATACTTTGTATGGTTCTTTTTGTTTCTACTTGGTTGATTTCAGCCCTGAATTTGATGATTTTCCACCTTCTACTCCTCTTGATGCTCATGAACATCCAAGAAGCCTATAGAACTCCAAATAGATTTGACCAGAAAAGAAATTCCTCCCATCACATAGTAATTAAAACACCAAATGTAGTAAACAAGGAAAGAATATTAAAAACAGTAAGGGGAAAATGTCAAGTAACATATAAAGTTAGATCTGTCAGAATTACACTGGACTTCTCACCAGAGACTATGAAAGTAAGAAGAGCCTGGACAGATGTCAAACAGACCCTAAGGGAACACAAATGCCAACCCAGACTACTATATCCAACAAATCTCTAAGTTACCATAGATTGAGAAACCAAATATTTCATGAAAAAAAAAACAAGTTTACACAATATCTTTCCACAAATTCAGCCCTACAAAGGATAATGAATGGAAAACACCAACAAAAAGAGGGAAACTACACACTAAAAAAAACCAAGAAACTAATCTTCTTTCAAAAACCCAAAAGAAGATAACCACACAAACATAAAAATTACATCAAAAAAGCAGGAAGCAACAATCACTTTTCCGTAATATCTCTTAACATCAATGGCCTCAATTCCACAATAAAAAGACATTGACTAACAGACTAGATATGTAAACAGGATCCAGCAATTTGCTGCATACAGGAAACACATCTCAGTGTCAAAGACAAACACTACCTAAGAGTGAAAGACTAGAAAACAGTTTTCAAAGCAAATGGTCCCAAGAAACAAGCTGGAGTAGCCATTCTAATATTCAATAAAATAGACTTTCAACCAAAAGTAATCAAAAAAGACACAGCAGGACAATTTTTATTCATTAAATGAAAAATCTACCAGGAAGAACTCTCAATTCTGAACATCTATGTTCCAAATTCAAGAGCACCCTCACTTGTAAAAGAAACTTTACTAACGCTTAAAGCATACATCACACCACACACAATAATTTTGGGTGACTTTAATACCCTACGCTCCTCAATGGACCAATCAGAGAAACACAAACTAAACAGAGACACAGTAAAACTAACAGAAGTTTTGGACCAAATGAATTTAATGGATATCTATAGAACATTTCATCCAAATTAAAAGAATATACCTTCTTCTCAACACCTCATGGTACCATCTCCAAAACTGAACATATAATTGGTCACAAAACAAATGTCAACAGATATAAGGAGATAGAACTAATCCCATGCCTCCTATCAGATCACTATGGAATAAGGGTGGTCTTCAATTGCAACAAAAATAACAGAAAGCCACATACACATGGAAACTGAACAATGATTTACTCAATGATACCATGGTCAAGGAAGAAATAAGGAAAGCAATCAAAGACTTTTTAGAATTTAATGAAAATGAAGGCATAACGTACACAAATTTATGGGACACAATGAAAGCAGTGCTAAGAGGAAACTTCATAGCCCTGAGTACCTCCAGAGAAGCTGGAGAGAGCATATACTAGCAGCTTAATAACATACCTAAAAGATCTGGAACCGAAAGATGCTAATACACCCAAGAGGAGTAGAAGGCAGGAAATCATCAAAGTCAGGGCTGAAATCAACCAAGTAGAAACAATAGAACTATACAAAGAATCAACAAAACCATGAGTAGTTTCTTTGAGACAATCAACAAGAAAGATACCTTTAGACAAATTTCACTTATGAATATCAATGCAATAATAGTCAATAAAATTCTTGCCAACCGAATACAAGAAAACATCAAAATGATCATTCAACAAGATCAAGTAGGCTTCATCCCAGGGATGCAGGGATGGTTCAATACACAGAAATACATCAATGTAATTCACTACATAAACAAACTCAAAGAAAAAAAAACACATGGTTATTTCATTAGTTGCTGACAAAGCATTTGACAAAATTCAGTATCCTTTCATGTTAAAGTCTTGGAAAGAACAGGAATTCAAGGCCCATACATAAACATAGTAAAAGCAATATACAGCAAACCAGTAGCCAACATTAAACTAAATGGAGAAAAACTTGAAGCAATCTCAGTACAATCAGGGACAAGGCTGCCTTCTCTCTCTCTCCATATTTATTCAATATAATACTTGAAGTTCTAGCTAGGACAATTAGTCAATAAAAGGACATCAAAAGGATTCAATTTGGAAAGGAAGAAATCAAACTATCACTATTTGCAGATGATATGATAGTATATTTAAGTGACCCAAAAAACTCCACCAGAGAACTTCTACAACTGAAAAAAACTTCAGCAAAGTTGCCAGATATTAACTCAAGCAAATCAGTAGCCTTCCTATACTGAAGGATGTACAGGCTGAGAAAGAAATTAGGAAAATGATACCCTTCCCAATAGCCACAAACAAAATAAAGTATGTTGGTGTGACTCTAACCAAACAAGTGAAAGATCTGTATGACAGGAACTTCAAGTCTCTGAAGAAAGAAATCGAAGAAGACCTCAGAAGATGGAAAAATCTGCCATGCTCATGGATTGGCAGGATTAATATAGTAAAAATGGTCATCTTGCCAAAAGCAATAAACAGATTCAATACAATCCACATCAAAATCCCCACTCAATTCTTCATAGAGTTCGAAAGAGCAATTCTCAAATTCATCTGGAATAACAAAAATCCCAGGTAGGTAAAACTATTCTCAACAGTAAAAGAACTTCTGGGGCAATCAGTATCCCAGACCTCAAGCAGTACTACAGAGCAATAGTGTTAAAAACTGCATGGTATTGCTACAGTAACAGGCAGGTAGATCAATGGAATAGAATTGAAGAACCAGAAATGAATTCACACACCTATGGTCACTTGATCTTTGAAAAAGAGCTAAAATCATCCAGTGGAAAAATTCATCCAGTGGAAAAAAGATAGCCTTTTCAACAAATGGTGCTGGTTTAACTGGCAGCTAACATGCAGAAGAATGCTAATCGATCCATTTTTATCTCCTTGTACTAAGTTCAAGTCCAAGTGGATCAACGACCTCCATACAAAACCAGACACATGGAAACTAATAGAAAAGTCACTTTGGAAGAACCTGAGTTCATGGACACAGGGGAATATTTCCTGAACAGAACACCAATAGCTTATGCTCTAAGTTAAAGAATTGACAAATGGGACCTCATAAAATTACAAAGTTTCTGTAAGGCAAAGGACACTGTCAAAAGGATAAAACAGCAACCAACAAATTGGGAAAAGACCTTTACCAACCCTACATCTGACAGAATGCTAATATCCAAGATATACAAAGAACTCAAGAAGGTAGACTCCGGAGAGCCAAATCACCCTATTAAAAAGGGGGTATAGAGCTAAACAAAGAATTTTCACCTGAGGAATATGGAATGGCTGAGAATCACCTAAAGAAATGTTCAACATTCTTAGACATCAGGGAAATTCAAATCAAAACAACACTGAGATTTCACCTCACACTGGTCAGAATGGCTAAGATCAAAAACTCAGTTGTCTTCTTCAACTACTATCTACCAATATTTATCGTAAGATATCTCACTGAACCTGAACCTTTGTGATTTGGCCATACTATTTCCTTTCTTCTCCTCAGAGTAAAGCTTAAAGATAACACTTTTCTGTGCCCAAGGATTATATTGTGGTTGTCTGTTTGTTTTATTCTCAGGTAAAATTTTTCACTTCACAGACTAAGCTATGTTCTCGGTCTTTTCTCCATATTATCAAAACGGGTTTCATGATTTATAATTAATGAAATAATTACATATTTGAGAATCTCAAGTTTCATTTACTTGGCATAGTGATTCCTCAATATATATTTCAGACCCATTTGGGTTTCAATCCCAGCTGGACCACTGAAAGGATGGGGATACCCACCCACCTCAAAAATACTAATCCAAAATTCTTCCAGTCAAAAGAAAATTAAGTGGAGCAGAAACTGAAGGGATTGCCATCCAGAGAGTGCCCCACATGGGATCCATTCCACCAGCTGACACCAAATGAAGACACTATTGTTGATGCCAAGAAGTGCTTACTGACAAGAACCTGGTATAGCTGTCCCCTGAGAGGCTCTGCCAGAGCTGGACCAACACAGATGGGGATGTACACATCAAACCATTGGACTGAGCTCATGTACCCCAATGGGGAAGTTACAACAAGGATTATTGGAGCTGAAGGTGTTTGCAACCTCATAGGAAGAGCAACAATACCAAACAACCAGATTCCCCAAAGCTCCCAGGTTCTAAACCACCATCCAAAAGGCACACTGGGGTACCCAAGGCTCCAGCTGGATAAGTAGCAGAGGTTTTCCTTTTCTCACATCACTGCATCAGGAGCCCCTTGGTCCAGTGGAGGCTTGATGATCCAGGAAAGGGGAACGCTAGGCCACTGAGGTAGGCGTGGGTGGGCGAGAGGGGGAGTACCCTCATAGAGGCAGGGAGGAAAGAATAGTGGATAGGGTCTTGTGGAGGGAAAATTGTAAGTGGAATAACATCTTATATGTAAACAAATAAAATAACCAATAAAAAATTAATAAATAATGTCTTTGATCACCTACGCGAAGTCATTTTCCTTTCTGACATCAAATAAGCTTTGAGACTCAGGATCTTAATATATAATTGTGATTCTTGTATCTTAGCTTCTCCAGATCTGGTATGGACGGTTGTACCACTAAGAACATCTCTATTATAAGATTTGAAAGTACAGCTGTATTAGTCAGGGTTCTCTAGGGTCACAGAATGTATGGGTAGTCTCTATATAGTTAGGAAATTTGTTGATGACTTACAGCTTGTAGTCAAACTCCCCAACAATAGTCAGCAGTACTTGTGGATGGAAGTCCAAGGATGTAGCAGTTGCTCAGTCACACCAGGCAGACCAGGAAGTGCCAGAGTGAATCTTCCTTCTTCAAATGTCCTTATATAGGTCTCCAGCAGAGGGTGTGGCCCAGATTAAAGGCGTGTGCCACCATGCCTTTAGTCCCAGATGAACTTGTACTCAGAGATCTCCTAATCTTAATCTTCTGGAATTCATAGTCACTGTGCATCAAGATCTCCAGGTCAGAATCTTGTTATCTCTGAAACTCCAGATTAGGATTATTATAGGTGAGCCTTCCAATTCTTGATTAGTTCATTCCAGATTTAGTCAAGTTGACAACCAGGAAAAGCCACTACAATCCACCCCTTGTCAACTTGACACAAATAATATCTCATGTCCACACGAAACAATAACAAGGTCATGAATACTCCTAACATGATATAACTATTCATCGTACAATCGCAAACGCATTTGTAAATTTACAACGGTGCAATGTCCCTTGGGAACATTCTTTAAGTGTCTCAATACCAATTGATGTTAAGGAAATTGGAAGAAAGACAAATGTATCCTTAACAAAATAAGACAGAAGAAATCATATTACTTATAATCCTCGTTTCTGCTTCTGGTTACTTGGTCTTAGCTGGTATTTATAACTACCTTCCTCTGCTACCCATTCTGTATTTCCTTCACCTTCAGCAAGCAACTCAGCAGGTCGTGGCTCTTTTCCTGGAGGATTGGCCCATAGCTTCATTCCTGATGGGTCTGTGTCCTTTGTCATCCTGCTTGGATTAGGCTGTTGTAGTTTGCCATTGACTTTAATCACAGGATATGTTAGTGCCAAGAGATCCCCTAAGGGATCTCCTGCACTCCAGATATAATCCTGCTTACCTCCATTGTGGAGAGGCAATCCAATTTCCCCATGGTAATCTGGATCTATCACCCCTCCTAACACAGTTATTCCTTTCTTAACCTGTTGGTTTAAGGGCATTAGAAGCCCAAAATGGCCAGCGGGATGTCTGAGATTCCAGTTCAATGGAATGTTTGTTGTGGCTCCTGGTAGGAGAACTCCCCCCTCTGGAACCAAAACTTCTAGGCCAGCAGAACCTAAAGTTGTGGGGACAGGAAGCAAAAATTTTCCTAGAAGGTCACTAGGAGTGATAGTGAATGGAACTATTCCCTTTTCCATCCCTTGATTCCTATACCCATGGATCCTGGCTATGGGAGAAATTGTAACATATATTGAACGCTGATTCAAAGCATATACTGCCTTCTGAAGAACTCTACCCAGCCCTCCATACTGTTGCCACCTAATTGGCGCTGTAACTTTGTCTTCAAAAGGCCATTCCATCTTTCTCTCAGACCAGCTGCTTCAGGATGATGGGGAACATGGTAAGACCAGTGAATTCCGTAATCATGGGCCCATTGTCACACTTCTCTAGCTGTGAAATGAGTTCCTTGGTCAGAAGCAATACTGTGTGGAATACATGATGATAGATAAGGCATTCTGTGAGTCCACGGATGTTGGTTTTGGCAGAAGCATTACGTGCAGGAAAGGCAAATCCATAACCAGAATAAGTATCTACTCCAGTAAGAATAAAATGTTTTTTCCAAGGAGGAAGTGGTCCAATATAGTCAACCTGCTACCAGGTTGCTGGCTGATCACCTCAAGGAATGGTGCCATATCTGGGGCTCAGTGTTGGTTTCTGCTGTTGGCAGATCTGGCATTCAGCAGCTGCTCTAGCCAGGTCAGCCTTGCTGAGTGGAAGTCCGTGTTGCTGAGCCCAAGCATAATCTCTGTCTCGGCCACCATGGTCACTTTGTTCATGTGCCCATTGGGCAATGACTGGGATGGCTGGGGAAAGAGGCTGACTCTCCACAGAACAGGTCATCTTATCTACTTGATTGTTGAACTCCTCCTCAGCTGAAGTCACCTTTTGGTGAGCATTTACATGAGACACAAATATTTTCACATCCTTTGCCCATTTGGAGAGATCTATCCACATACTTCTTCCCCAGATGTCTTTCCCACCAATTTTCCAATTGTGATCTTTCCATGTCTCTTACCATCCAGCCAATCCATTGGCTACAGCCCATGAGTCAGTGAACAATCGTACATTTGACCGTTTCTTCTTCCAAACAAACTGTAATACCATGTGTACTGCCCGAAGTTCTGCCCACTGTGAAGATATTCCTTCACCTGTATCTTTTAGGGTTGTCCCAGAAAGGGGTTGTAATGCTGCAGCTGTCCACTTCTGGGTGATGCCTACATAATGTGCTGAGCCATCAGTAAACCAGGACCTAGTCTTCTCTTCTTCAGTCAACCAGTCATAGGGAACACCCTATGAGGCTATAGGTGCATGCTTGGCAGCAGATGGCATTGTAACAGGAGTAGAAAACATAGGCATCTGAGCAACTTCTTCATGTAATTTGTTTGTTCCTTCAAGACCTGCTTGGGCCCAATCACGTATATACCACTTCCATTTGATAATAGACTGCTGCTGTGCACATCCTACTTTATGACTTGAAGGGTCTGATAACACCCAGCTCATGATGGGCAGTTCAGGTCAAATAGTAACTTGGTGTCCTATTGTCAAATGTTCAGTTTCCACTAAGGCCCAATAGCAAGCCAAGAGCTGTTTTTAAAAGGGAGAGTAGTTGTCTACAGATGATGGTAGAGCTTTGCTCCAAAATCTCAAAGGTCTCTTCTGTGATTCACCTATCAGGGCCTGCCAGAGGCTCCAAACAGCATCTCTATCTGCCACTGACACCTCAAGTACCATTGGGTCTGCTGGATCACATGGTCCAAGTAGTAGTGAAGCCTGCACAGCAGCCTGGACCTGTTGAAGAGCCTTCTCTTGTTCAAGGCCCCACACAAAGCTAGCAGCTTTCCAAGTCACTTGATAAATAGACCTGAGTAACACACCTAAGTGAGGAATGTGCTGTCTCCAGAATCCAAATAGACCCACCAAATGCTGTGCTTCTTTCTTGGTGATGGGAGGGGCCAGGTGCAATAACTTATCTTTCACCTTAGAAGGAATATCTCTGCATGCCCCACACCACTGTACTCCTAAGAATTTCACTGAGGTAGATGGTCCTTGAATTTTGGTTGGATTTATTTCCCATTCTCTGATATGCATATGTGTTACCAATGAATCCAAAGTGGTAGCTACTTCCTGCTCACTTGGTCCAATCAGCATAATGTCATCCATATAGTGCACCAATGTGATATTTTTGGAAGAGACAAATGTTCAAGATCCCTTCTAACTAAGTTATGACACAGGGCAGGAGAGTTAATATATCCTTGAGGCAAAACTGTAAAAGTATGCTGCTGGCCTTGCCAACTGAAAGCAAATTGTTTCTGATGGTCCTTATGGACAGGTACTGAGAAGAAGGCATTTGCCAGATCAATAGCTGCATACCCAGTCCAGGAGATGTGTTAATTTGCTCAAGTAATGAAACTACATCTGGTACAGCAGCTGCAATTGGATTTTCTACCTGATTTAGTTTCCGATAGTCAACTGTCATTCTCCATGATCCATTTGTCTTCTGCACTGGCCAGATAGGAGTGTTAAAGGGAGATGTGGTGGGAACCACTATCCCTGCATCTTTCAAATCCTTGATGGTGGCAGTAATTTCTGCAATTCCTCCAGGAATATGATACTGTTTTTGATTCACTATTTTCCTTGGCAGAGGCAACTCTAAAGACTTCCATTTTGCCTTTCCAACCATAATAGCCCTCACTCCACAGGTCAGGGAACCAATTTGAGAATTCTGCCAATTTCTGAGTATATTTATCCCAATTATACATTCTGGAACTGGGGAAATGACTACTGGATGTGTTCAGGGACATACTGAACCTACTGTGAGTCGGACATCTGTCAAAACTCCATTAATTACCTGACCTCCATAAGCTCCTACTCTAACTGGAGGACCACAATGTTTCTTGGGATCTTCTTGGATCAGTGTCAATTTAGACCCAGTATCCAATAGACCCCGGAAAGTCTGATTATTTCCTTTCCCCCAGTGTACAGTTACCCATGTAAAAGGCCTTAGGTTCCTCTGGGGAAGAATGGGGATAGACTAAGAGCAAAACTTTTAGGTGTCTTATCAAGATCCTTCCTCAGAGGAACCTGGCCACCCCTTCATTCAAGGGGTTCTGGCTCTGCAAACTGACTCAAGTCTGGAAATTTATTCACTGGCTGAGATTGCCTTTTGCCACGATCCAGTGTAGCCTTTCTTTCATTTGTTTGAGAATTTTTCTGCTTATACGGATCAAACAGATACGTAGTAGGCTTCCTATCTATTTCATGCCTGGAAACACCATGCTTGACTAGCCAGTACCAAAGGTCCAAACGAGTTATGCCATTATAAATTCCACCTCTCTTATACTGATCATTACAGGGTATGTCATTATACACATTGTTTTGTCTACCCTGTCCATTATAATAACTATGATCACCTTGTCTCTGGTGATTCAATGCTGCCACCTGGCCCTTTTTAACTCGAGGCCCAGTTAAACCCATTGAGTTTAATTCATCTAATTGAGCAGCAGCATCTCCAACACTAAGGTCTGGCACAAGGAAAAGGGCAAGAACAAAACTCTTTAAATGTGCTGGTGCCCCTCTCACCAGTTTGCGTCTTATAGGACTGGTGAAGGGCATATCTGCTGGACCTTCCCATTGTGGATCCTTAGGTTTTACACAATGTATCCACTCTAGCATTGCAATTTCCCTAAGCCTTAAAAGCCCTTCATCAACACTAATCCAAGGGATATCAGGCATCTCCAACTCCTTTTCAGTAGGCCATCTTTTGATAAACACTTCAGCCAACTACTCATACAAACTCCTGACACCTTTTTTAATTGTGCGAGCTTCCATATTAAACCTAGAATCTCCACTCAGAGGGCCCATGCCAATAAACTCAGCCAGCTCTGATTTTATGTTCCTTCCACCATTATCCCACACCTTTAAAAACCATTCCCACTCATGTTCCCCAGACTTCTGCTTGAATAAATTAGCAAACTCATTAAGCTCCTTAGTAGTATAGTGTATTTCCTCATGGACTACACTTTCTACCTCCCCTCTAGGGGCCTGTTTTGCCTTGAGTCTGGTTATAGGTCTAGAAGAAACTATTGGTGGGCCTTGAGAAACATGAGTATCGTCTTGTCTGGCATTTTCTTCAGCAAAAGTCACTGCTGGTTTATCAGGCTCTGAGGGATTAAATTCATTATATGGAGAAGGCATTATTTCAAGGGGTGGGGCTGAGGGTTTTACTTCCTCAGGTGGGACAAATCCTTGCAAATCAGAAGATTCAAAATTCTCAATTTCAACAGGGTCTTCCCACACATCCCCATCCCAAGTTATAGGATCCCATTCTTTGCCAATTAATGCCCTTACTTTAACTGCTGACACCCTCTGAGGCTGAGACCGGAATTTTCGCTGTAATTCTGCCAATCTTATAATGAGAGCTTCAGTTTGATTTTCTGCAACTTGAGCTCTATGGCTGCCAGAGAGAAGATTCTCTTCAAGGGCACACTTAGCAACTTTTAGATTGTTTACTTGCATCTGGAGCTGTTCGATTTTATCACACAACGTCTTCCTTTCCTTCATTGTTTTTTCCTGAGATGCTAAGAGCAACCAGCTAGCAAAATCATTTTTCGATTTTTCCCCCAACTTGTAGAAAGTATTGTACACCACTGAATCATCTAATTCACCAAGATACTCAAAGACATTAGCTTCTTTAAGCTTGAAATACAGTTTCAACCACGGGTCTTCAATATTCTCCAAACTCCCAGGAGGAAGAGAATCTGGAGAGGTTTCAGTAGTTGAAGGTACTGATGAATTACCAAACCAACTCCAGATTTTTAAAATATTCATCCTTATACTTCTGCTCCTCTAGAACCACTCCTGGTACCAACTTCTGTATTCTCTAAAGTCACAGAATGTATGGGTAGTCTCTATATAGTTAGGGAATTTGTTGATGACTTATAGCTTATAGTCCAACTCCCCAACAATAGTCAGCAGTATTTGTGGATGGAAGTCCAAGGATCTAGCAGTTGCTCAGTGACACCAGGCAGGCCAGGAAAAGCCAGAGTGAATCTTCCTTCTTCCAATGTCCTTATATATGTCTCCAGCAGAGGGTGTGGCCCAGATTAAAGGTGTGTGATTAAGACTAGGAGATCTCTGAATTCAAGGCAATCCCAGATGACCTTGAATTCAGAGATCTCCTAATCTTAATCTTCTGGAATTCATAGTCACTATGCATCAAGATCTCCAGGTCAGAAGCTTGTATCTCTGAGCCTCCAGATTAGGATTATAGATGAGCCTTCCAATTCTTGATTAGTTCATTCTAGGTTTAGTCAAGTTGACAACCAGGAAAAGCCATCACATGCAGCTTTCGTCTGTTTTTGTTCTCCTTCTGTGTATAAGCTAGTCTGTGCCATTGCTAGCTTTAAATTGGCATTAAGTAGCATATGCTGTATATACCTGCCATACAAATTAGTGGCTTTGCATTATCCTTGTGGGTCACAATTTGGAGCAGGATTTCATCTCCATACTTCTTTCTCCACATAGTCTCCATTCAATTAATTATTGCATTGCCTCTAACATAGAATCTGATGGATTTTCTTTCAATGTCCTCTCTCCTTGTATTCACTAGAAGCCCATAACCATTGCTGTGATTTCAGCTTAGTACTCAACAATTAGATTACATTTTAGGTCATCCATTCTTGTGGCACTACTAAATGCTAAATTGTTCTAACAGTCTGAAAGTTCCATGAGAGTAATAATTGCATAGATTTCTTTCCTTTTAACTTTACAACATTTAAATTAACATTATATAAACAATACTACTTGTAAATTGGATACTGAATAGATAAATATATTAGGACTAATTTCTTGGTCATAAAATATAACTATATTCCTATCATCCCTTTTCTGCTGCTTTAAGATACTATCACATAAAGTATAAATTTTGAAAAAAAATGTTCTGGAGAATATGAGGTCAAAATTGAGGGACTACCTCTGTTAAGTTAGAGACTTCTTGCTCTGCCAAAACGTAGGAGAATAGTACAGGAAAAAGGTGCAAAAGACAGATAAAAAACATTACCAAGTTAATTATTTTTATAAAAATAATCAACAAATCATTTCACTGACAATTAATATACTTCCAGGGACAGTGTATACATTTATAAGGATAGAGTCCTCACATATTAACCAATTTTTAAAGGCCATACTTTTTAATGCTGTAAATTTGGAAGAGTCAATGAAAACAGTAAATTTGTATACATGACTGCTAATTACATAAAAAATACACACATTTAAACTTGCATAAAATAGGCTAAAATATCATCCTTTCTCAAGCTGAGAAACTAACACAGAAGTTTATCTATTTAAAAACAGTGATATATAATGCTGAATAATTTTAGAACTATGATCATAAAAAAAAACAGGTACATTTCCAAGTTCTTAAAATGTCTCATTAATTAAAGAAGGCATAAGCTATTACTGATTTCTAAATCCTTTTGCTTTTCACAATTTCTAACATAAAGAGGGCATTCTTTTTTACCCCAGTGTACATTTATGTAAATAGTCCAATTTAGAGAAATATTGCTTCCTTAGAGATTTATGTCAACATTCAGACTAACTAATCATTGAAGGGATGAAATTAAATCCGCCTAAATAGAAGGGATCATCTACTGAAACATTCAATTAGGAAGTCAGCAGTAGATAATATATCACCAAGCTAGAGTTTTTTCTTGCTACTTTTAAGTTGAATATCATTTACTCTATTAAATACTAGGAAGCAACTATTAAAGGGGCAGTTTATAGGTTGCTGGTGTTCAGTAGCTGCAAATTTAGCTAGCATGCATGATTTCAAACACCAAAATAATAGAGTGGAAATCCCACATATGAAATATATGTGAAACAATTAAAATTATTATTATTATTTTCAGAAGTGTAATATGTGAAATTTAATTTAAATGTATTTTTCTTAGTTCTGAGAATTTCATGTATTTTCAACATAATCAGTCGTCTGCTCAAGTTTTTCCATGTTCCCAACTTTCCCTTCCCTATACATCCAACTTTGTGTCCTTTTACTGAAAAAACAAAAAGAACAACTAAAACAGCAACTATAACTGATGCCCAAATTGTCTCAGATTGTAAGTCTTAATCCTGAATGAGTTCAAGTCACCATTTAGGAGTATAAATTTGTGAGGAATTGTTCTCCTTCGGCCTGAAATTTAGCAACTTAACACATGTCAATAGCTCCTAGACTAGGGTAAGACTTCCTACAAATGACCATTTTCCAAACTGGAATTTGGCCCATCTTTGTTTTCTATTGGTCACTACATATATAATATAATATAATATAATATAATATAATATATATTTAATATTACATATATACATACATTATATATACATTATATATACACATACATTATATATATGCTTGATTTTTGTGTTTTGTGATATATAAAACCATTGTGAGTTCACAGTACATCTTGTACTTGTAATCACCCTGAGAGTGTGTCCTCCTCTGACTATTTTTTCTTCTCCATTTTCTACAATGAGCTCTGAATCTTTGAAGAAGGAGCAGAGATATATATCTTTCTCTTTGAGTTGAATACTCTACAGCCCCTTATTTTCTTCACTGCTGCAGGTTGTGGGTGCTCATGTTAATCACTATCTGCTTCAAATAGAAACTTGTGATAAATGTTAAGAGAAGCATAAATCTATACATGTAATTGTAAGTCATTAGAAATGATTAACTTCTCGGAGTATTTATCAGTTCTCCATTATGTCTCCTGACACATCCAGAGACAGGTTCTTGGTTTCATAATGGTGCCACATTTGGATTTTATTTTATGAGAAAATTTTAAATCCTATCAGAATGTCTTTGGTTACTCCCATGACATATGTGCCATGATACCAGTGGATTCATCTTTCCAGGATACTCATTTTTGTTGCCCACAGGGTTCGTATCCAGGTATGATTGGTTAATAATTTTATTCACTGGTAGCTTGCATATCATCTTTCAGAACTATATAAACAAACCAGTGGGAATGAAGTTTCCAGTTCAATATGAGCTAGATTTCTGTGTTTGTGATTCAAGTTTGTAGTGTTTTCAGTAACAGTGTGCTGCAATCAAGTTATTGGTGCTACCCGCTAATGAACTGGAATGTGTGGGAAGTGAGTACTATGGGATCTCATTTACCAATAACTCAAAAAATATTAACTAGTTTCTGACATGCAGTTTTTATTTACTAGCCTGCAGTATCTAGTGGAGGCATTATTGTTTCATGAGAAAATTTCATTTTAATATTTTTTCCCTTTTTATTGAAAAATATTCTTTCCTCATACAATATTCCTGGTTGCAATTTCCCTTCCTTCTACTCCTCCCATTTCCTCTCCATCTCCTCTCCCATCTTGATCTTTCTGTTTCTCAAAACGAAAGAACAAACATCTCAGATATAATGTCAAAATATGACAAAATAAAAATATAATAAGATAAAACAAAAAAACACGTGAAATTTAGAGAAGACAAGCCTACAGAACAAAAAACCATCCTAGGGAAGGCACAAGAATTTTAACATTTTATGTATTCTCTCTCTCTCTCCCTCTCTCTCTCCTTGGAAAAATATGGAAGCTTCTACAGTAGCAGAATTCCATATGACTTTTCAAGAGGTATTTACCTACTACCAATTTCTGTATTAACTTTTCTTACCCCTTATACCCTTCTTTACTACAATGTATCCTTTTCTGTTCCATTATTAATCTTTCAGTCTTTAGACTAGTGTTTCTCATCCTGAGGGCCACAAGCTCTTAGGGTTCAATGGCTTTTTTACATGAATCACCTTAGACCATCCAAAAACATGAATATTTTCATTATGATTCATAAAAGTAGCAAAATTGCAGTTAAGTAGTAGCAATAAAAATAACTATTTTCGTGGGGGTGCCCACAACATGAAGAACCCTTTATATACAGGTCAGAGCATTAGAAAAGTTGAGAACCCCTGTTTAATATTATTACCTTTTGAGGTTGCTCCTTTTAAAGCCCCGCCCCCTACTGATTGGGGCAGATTACAATGTACTGATCAGTTCACTACTTCCTCAAACTGAGGTAGAGCAAACAATTCTAAAAGGAAATAATATGCAAGGGGTTGCACTCTTTCCATGGAATATTGCTCAAATCTATAAGGAAAATTCCAAATAAAAAGTATACTAGAAACTTCCATAATTAATCTTTCAAATACATCAATAATTTAAAATGTCACCAAGATTAATTACATATATTCAGTTATATACCTAAATTATATCTAATAATATTGTTAAGTGCCTCTGAAGAAGGCAAAAGTAACATATTTTTTGCAGTTAAAATATATGTGTGTATGAGTGTGCTTGATTTGATATGTTTACATACAGAAATTATATAGACATATTGAATTAGTACTACATCTTACAAATAAAATTAAACTTGCTTTTGTGCCCTCCGGTTTCTCTCCAGGACATTTTTTCCTTATGCTTGTTCACTGAGCTGAAATTTTCCTAAATTATCCCAGTGAATCTTACTTCAGACTTGAGACACTGGTTTTCTAAGACACTTAGTCTATCTATTCAGAGAAATTGCCTCTACATTAAGTTTAAATTAGTTTTCATTATTATTCACACAATAATGAGGTTGTGACAGAATCCTGTCCTTAGAAGCAACTTCCATATCAGTATCATAGTCTTCCCTCTGTTTACTTCTAAATGTGCAATTTACCTAAAACGGTTGAGAGAAAGGAACAATGAGACAAGAATTGAGTGGAAATTTTGGATGTCTGTGCTCTGACCTAAGAAAGTTGATATGAAACTTCGTAAAAGTATCTGCTGTAAAATTAATATGTGTAAAATTTATATATAAAAAAAGGCAAGTGTTTTTACAAAGGAAAGGAGGATATTTGCAATTGTATTTGTAGGGAAATTGAGTTGTAAAGAATAGTGAACCCTGCTATGCAGGAGCCTGGATCACCTAGAACTTCTGAACTTCCTCTTCCAGCTGACACAGACAGAATGGACATACAGAGGTACAACTGGATTTTTCTTATGTATCGTTTTCATAGAGAATTTCTTATATCAGTGTCCCAAGGCTTTGACACTATGTCAGGCCTTTCGGAATCTGATACAAATCTCTGTTCACAGAGTCAATATTGTTTTTCTCAGCTTAATCTCCCACTGCGAAGAACAGAAAAGGACAAAATACTGAAATTGGGATATTTAAAATGAAACAAAATCTGTGTTAATTTAGACAATTTAACCTGTCCATCTCATAAATCTTGTTTAAAATTACATTCTTTACGATAATTTAATGAAAATTAAACCAGGGTGTCACTCAGTCTATGAACTTAAATTGTACCTGACAAGTGAGGTACTAATTGTATTTACTTTCTCTCTCTCCTCTTTGCTTACAAATTACCACATGCCATTTTGTTCTTTCATGCATCTTGCCCAAGCAACAAGCCAGCTTAATTTTTCCATATATCTCTTTCATTTATTAACTTCATAAACTATTCTTTTTTTATACATTCATTGCCAAGACTTCAGTTCCTATGCCTTGAATATACTTTATTCCTCACTTTTTGTGCCATTACACTGATTGACTTTCAGTGAGGAATATGCTTCAATGAAGTTAAAAGAATTTAGATAGTTTATGTGAATAAGGACTGAGCTGGAAAATGATAAAATGCTAATAGAAAAAGTTTACTGCATCACCTTCATGTTATGTAGGCATTCAATTAACTAGAAAACTTTCTACTTGTTCTACTTTCTAAATTTTATTGGTAGTAACAGAGACAAAAGTGCAGTTGTTAACTTCACAAAAAGATAGTCTTTTTCACGATAAAGTACCAGTGCCATCAACTTTCTCTTCAACTGTGTTATGAGAAAAGTATGGATAGTTCCAGAAATCGAATAATACTCAAAACATTTTTGTCCCAGAGATCTGAGACAATCCCAAGTTGATACACTTCTTAAGAATATTGCCACAACCTTTATTTGCAGCACAATTTTATGAGATTAATTTTTACCCTTAATTCAGTCATGGTTCTCTTCTTGTTATATAGAAATGTTCTATGATGAAAACACAAGAATATTATTGTCCTAGGATTTTTATAAAACTAATTAAAAATCTAATATAGTGAAATTAATAATTTGTGTTTTGCCACATGTTGCACTTATATGAATATATACACCTCTCATCCAGTTGTGTCCCACTCAGCAGAGTAAACCAGAACTCACCAACACCAAGAATATTGAACTTGATGTGCCATTCAGAACGCAAGTTTCTTAGGACTGTACTTGTTTTGCTATGTTCCTTTAGATTTCATGTAATAAATGTAGAATGTGAAAACAAATGTTGTGTAAATTAAGTTGGAGATATTAGTAAATCATAACAACAGCACTAATCTTTTTCCATGTCCATAGTGTGAATGAAGCTGGCAAAATTTTTACTCCATACATCTATTTTGAACAGTACATAAATTAAAAAAAAATGGACTGATTACAAGCAAATAAAAAAATAATGTTGATAAAATTTATCCTACCTTTATGTGGTAATTATATGCATAAATGTGATATAGTTAATGTCACATGAACATGTAAAATAACTTAATTAAAATATTAGAATATATTTAATAAAGCAGAAACTATCCATCATAAACTGTAGTTAGTAATGGATGTTATAAATAATATGCATTATATATGTATTTGACTATGATATAATCTATAATAAAACTTAATAACATTACATTTCATTTTTTTATTACTTTCAGTTTTTTACAATTCAGTTATGTTTCCTCCAGGTCCCCCATCCCACAGTTCCTATTTCCATCCCTCCTCCCACCTGTCTTCATGAGGATGCCCCCATCCCACCATGCTGTCAGGCTTCCCCACTCCTTGGGGCCACATGTCTCTTGAGGGTTAGGCATGTCTTCTCCCACTGAGGCCAGACCAGGCATTCCTCTGCTCTCTATGTATTGAGGGCCTTGGACCAGCTGATCTATATTGCCTGGTTGGTGGCTCAAATAAATACATAATGCATATATATTTATTTGACTATGATATGACCTATAATTAATCTTATTAGCATTGCATTTCTTACATGACAGAAAAATCAATGTGGAAAAATGAAGAAACTCTGATTTAATTTAGTTGCCGTAGTATGGCAAAGTGATATGTAGGATACTAGGGAAATAAAAGAAGAAAAAAAAAAGCATTGCTCAGCACTTGACCATAAATGCTATAAAACCATGTAGTGCACAAAATGTGACAGCTTGTACAATAGTGGTAAGATGGTTTAGAAGGATAACCAACAGTTTTCTTGATTAGGTGTGAGACCTGCCCTACAAGAGGATTTTTATATTTGGTACTATAACATGAACTAAATTCTATGGTTGAGGAAGTCAGAGATAAAGAGAGGGGGGTAAAATTAAGAGTCATATTGTCAAGTTGCCATCTACATAGCTTATGTTTATATTCATAAATGTGCAGTTACCTCAAATGTAGTTACAAAACTTCTTATTCAATAGGAAAGTGATTAACACAGACATTAATATTTTTTAAAAGCATTAACAGTAAACAAATGTCTGTTCTCATTCTTACATAACACAGCTCTATTTCAACACTGCTTTACCCCATTCAGAGTGTTGGAAAGAATGTAAGAGCCACTAGAAGCAGGCACAAAGTACTGGGAGAGATGTAAAAAATCCTGTGGCAAAGACATGACTGTGGCACATATGCCTTCAAAGATATCGTAGTTACTTTCGTAAGTACATGTGCACACACACAGAATTATGCACACATGCATTTCCCATCTGGGACTAGGACTACATAAAAATCCCCACCATAGATTGTAGCTGTTTGACATGCACACATACCTTCTATTTACATAGGATCAGGAGACTTAAACTCTATATTCAAGCTTACATAGCAAATACTTTCCCCACTGGGGAGATAACTCCCCAGCCCAGAATGCTAAATTGAAGTTAATTAAGTAATCTATGGATACATGAATAGATCTAGATATCATTGGAACTATATATATTTTTTAAATTGGTGCATGGCATTAGGATTTAAAATACCACGATTATGTTTGTTTAACTTGCAGTATACAGTCTTGAGGGAAGAGATAACCCAGTTAGTCTCAATAAGGTTTATGGGACTGAATTGTGCTGATATTTTAACAGAACTTTATTGCTTCATGATACCACTTCCATGGCCTTAGCAATTAACTAATTCTCTTATACTCAAGAGATGAAAGTTTAATAATGAGAGTCAGAGGTAGAGAAATGAGAGTTAGAAATCAGAATAGACTGAGACTCTCTAATTACTCAGGCATATTTATTTATTTACTTACTTTTTTAGAATTATTAGATCAATAGATCTGAGGTCTCTGTAAAGGGATTAAGTGGTTAGATTAAGTCACATAGCAGTATGTTTTAATTAAATATGCATGTAATTAGTATGCTTTAAAATATTTATTTATTCATGTGTTCATATAAACCGTAATTATGTTTATATACAAACACTATTTTAAGGACTTTGGAAATACATGAGGTTGGATTTTATTTTCAAGGATATCCAAAACCATTTTTGTAGATAAAATATACTGAGAAAAGACAGCAAGAACATATTTGTATATCTACTAACAAACAAGAATTTTCTTTTAAAAATTGATACTGAAAAATGCAAAAGGAAAAACATTTGCTCAGATATTTGTCATTCAGCATAAAGAGTAAATGTCAAACTGAAACTTAAAGGCTATAAATACATTATTACGTGTTTTGATATTTTCACTCTTGTCCTTCATGCTAGGTGTCTATGAGGTATAGAGACAGTATGATAATGGACATAAACAGTTATAAAAGTTAAGGGGGACTTCTCAATTCCATCTTCACAGATGAAAGAAATTATAGTGCAACTTATCTGAATGGTATAAGATGACTCTTTGCTTATAGATAGCAAGTAGGCCTGAGAAACAACTCTAATGAAAAGGGAGCCCATGTAGGCTATCCAACCCAAGTATCTGAAGATGGTTCTATCTTCCCTCCCACATGGAAACTTCTGGTGGACACAGTATTCCTAGTGTTCTTCAAATTTTTGATCTGGGCAATCATTATAGCAATATAATATGATAATCTTTTCCTAAGTTTATTGTATATAGAATTTTCTTTTATTATTACTTTTCATTTTCTATATTTCTATACATTAATCTCAAGAAAAATCTCTAAGAAAAGTCTCACAAATTTTCTCAAAGTTTGTTTCTTGGGGACACAAAGGACATGAGTTGATTCCAATGTAAAGCATTTTTATTTTATTTTAAAGAAAATTTGTAGTAAGCACTGAAAGATAAAAAATTAAGATACAATAAACATTTTGGTATGTCTGCTAATATAAAAGAGCACAGTCCATCAATGGAATGGTATTATGATAAAATTCCAATTATCAAAGTTATTATATATATATATATATATATATATTTAAATTAAAAACAAACAAAGAAAACATGAAAATAGTCCAAAGAGAACAAGAAGAAAATTATTAGTCTTTTTGTATCAAATTTATAGGGCTATTACATGTGATTCAATCATGGTTAAGGGATCTGAAGATACCTGTATACATCCTTGCATATTGTATTTAACCTTTGTAAATTGGCAAAAGAGTCTAGTTTTGATATTTTGGGAAATCAACATTTGGCAATAGTAAAGTTTGTTCAGAGTACTAAGAGAACTGTTCTACCTATTTGAATTTTGAAGGACTAAAGGTTTTCTTCTGTCTTTTATGCATGCCTTTCCCTCTCTTTGGTTTTGATGTCAGAGGTGGTGGTGAAAATGTGTCTTTTTTTTTCTACTATCTTTTTCTTTGATTTTTGGTGTGAGATGTTCTGTTTACAGGTACTTGGTGTTTTACTCACAGAAATATTCATTTATCCCTGTAAATATCAAATAATGAATCTAAGGGACAATTTTAGAAGGCTCATTATAACATAACATGAAAATTTTCACTCAGTCTGTGAGTGTGATCTTTGTAATAATTATAACCTTTTATTTTTTCCCATTTTGGTAGCACAGTATCTAAAGGCATTTATAGTTCAAGTATTATTTAAAAGGAATAAATTTTTGTGTTTCTACACACCAGTTGCTAACTCTTTGAGCTATATTACCATTTGTCGTTGTTTCCACTCAGCTGAGTTGTATGTTCTATATCAACAACCAATGTATCAGAACCATTTTATGTATCTTTGTTTTAACTCTTATCTATTCTGTTGCTGTGTTTAGGTAGCATGGCCAAAAGCAACTTGGGGAAAAAGGTTTACTTCAACTTACAGTTCCATATCATGGAACATCATTGGGGATCAGGGCAGGAATTCAAACATAACAGGAACCTGGAGGCAGGAACTGATTTCCAAACCATGCAGGAAAGTTGCTTACAGTCTTGCTCACCATAGCTTATTGATCCTGCCTTTATACATCAATTAGGACCACCAACCCAGAGGTGACATCATCCACAGTGAGATGGGACCTCCGATATCAATTAGCAATCAAGAAAAAGAACCAAGGGATTACAACAAGGATAATGTGGTAGGGGCATTTTCTCCATTCAGATTCCCTAATCCCAAACCACTCTAGTTGTTTCAGGGAAACATAAAACTATCTAGCATATGTAAGTTTCCAATTGCTTCACTGGCTGTTCATTTTAAAGTTCTTTATTCTTAACCGTTTGTTATCACTTTCAGCAAATAATATGATCCACTTTTTGCTAATACGTTCTACTGTATGTTCCTCTCCACATCTTGGTTATTCATAAAACATTTTAAACATTTTTCTAGTGAATACATGACATGATGATCTGAGGCTTATTTTCTTTTACATTATCATTATTTTAGGTATACTGACATTTAGGTAAAGTATATTAATATTCTTAGTGTTCTATGTAGTAAATAGTCATCACTTTCCCCACCTTTTTGGTCTCAATTTTGCCTGAGACATAGTTTTGAAATTAAGATAATCAGTAAATTTTTCAGTGCTCTCTCTCTCTCTCTCTCTCTCTCTCTCTCTCTCTCTCTCTCTCTCTCTCTCTCTCTCTCTCTCAATATACATATTACATATTATATAATACATATATAATATATATTAAAATGAAAGGAAGAGTTACACATCTTATTTTAACTCAAATGTAGGAATCATTTTGTCCCCAAGCAAAGCCATAAATAATTCAAGATAATTTGAAATATAAGCTAGTCAACAGACAGCTAAGTTAAGAGCACTTTGGAAAGGTCTTGAAGAAAGTTGCTATTCCAGTAAACAAACAGATTATAAGAAATTAAAAAAAAATACCTTCTTACTGAAATAGAAAAATGTTTTGTTGGTCTAGATATTACATCAAAGAAGCTGCAATATTCCCTTAAGCTAAACTCTAATATAGAGGAAGGCCATATATCTTCAGTTCTATGACATTTGAAATAGGCTAGGAAGCTTCACAAAACCTGAGGCTTGCTGAAGTCAGTCAATGAATTTGAAAAATATTCTATCTATTATATCAGGGTTCAAGGATGAAACTTCCATAAATTATACAGAAAATACAGACAACATAATAATGAGTGTGACTACAGTATGAATGATATATTCAATACATATTAAATTTCCTCATATAGGAAATAAATACATGACTTTCAGAGGCAAGTAAAATCCAATGCCTGACATTAAAATTTTAAAGGCTAAGCTCACATGATTACCAGTCACAAATAGAGCCAAACCATTTAAGAGGAAGCCAATATTTATTTCTCATTCCAAACATCCTGAGTCTCTTAAAGATTTTATCAATTCTACCTTGCCTGAGGTGCATGAAAGGAACAATAGATACTGGATTTACATATATAACTGTATGACTATGCATTTGTCAAATTTCCCTTGTTATGATGAAATACTCTCAATAATCAACTCAAAATAACTGTTTTACAGTTATTTCTGTTATTCATAGTTTCATTGTGATGAGTTGATCAATTATTCTTGAGCCTCTGCTAAACAAATGCATGCCAGAAAAGAAGTCAAAAAACAAACAAAAAACACATAGAAGGAAACATTTATCCTAATATCTTATTAAAGTTTGTGACTACAAGGAATAAAAATGCTTTCTAAATAATAAATGATTCACAAACTTCAGTAGCATCAAAGGGCAGTTGGTAAACATTCAACATATTAGTGTGGGAAAATATTCAAGGTCATAAGTATGGAATTCATATTACTCAAGAAAAAAGAGAAAACATCCTTTAAATATGTCACTGATCAACATTCTTTATCCAAGAGCTTTGATAGAAATACCAATGATATTTATATAATTTCTATGTTTTTTAATAAAAGATATATTTGGTGGTCCTGGATCAAAGAGTTTCTTTAACTTGCTAGTAAGATTATCTAAGGCATACCTATTGTTAGTTTCCTATTTGCCTACTGTTAGTTAGATAAAATATTGTATTATAGAGGATAATGGCAAACTTACTGGGAAACAGTCTGGAAAACCTTTGCCATAATAAATATGACAAAGGCATTTATGACCTTCCAGGAAAACTCAAAATACCTAAATTACTCTAAATGGGCAATGTTGAACATTTCAGTAGGTCAAAGGCAGAGATAAGCATCAATTAGGTAAAAGTAGGAAGAACTACAGGGGAATAAAATCTGAAGATTCAAATGAATTGAATTTTGAAAATCCCATAAAACAGTTGATAAGGTAATGCCTAGAACTGAGAGGATTGCCTCCAATTTGAAAAAACTTTGGTAAAATACTATGAAGCATCCTCACATTCTTTAATGTATCTCCTGTTAAAATTGCAATTAAATCACAAACATCATTTTTTATTGTTTTGACAAATTGTCACACAGCCTTCAGAGAACATTTCCTTTATATGTTGTGAGGAATTAAATTTGAGTCTACGTCTTCTGCCAGTGAAGCAATTATGAATTCAGATGACCATTGACAATTCTATTTATATATCATTTTATAAATTGTAGTGTGTTCATTTTCTATGTGCATTTTAAAATGTAATTTCATGTTATTACAGACAATGTACTAAAACCCAGTATAAGCAAAGCTTAGTTTGCCAAGAGAGGAAAATAACTAAGTGACTCACTTAACTCTTCAGTGTTTATTGTCTATAACCAATAACAATATTTCTAATACGATTTTTCAGAATTTAGTTTTATTTGTATGTAGTGTGATTCAGATTTTTTTTCATGCACAACATTTCTGATATAAATCATGTGAAGTGTTAAATTTAATTTCACTGGCAAATTAAAATGGTTCCAGTACAGTTTGTAGCTCTGCTGATTCATGGTGTGATGTTGTTGCAGATCATCATGGTGGCTATGATAGGTTGCCATGGTCAGTTGCCTCATATTGAATAGTAAACAGAAATAACAGTGGCACTCAAACCCTTTCTCTCTCCAACCCCATATTCTTTCAATCTAGTCTCAATGTCATTTGCTTTCAGATGCAATCAAAGATTTTTGTTACTAAAAGTCACAATTGGTTCTCAATTCAATCTTATTGTCAATCAAATTAACATATTATATATTAAATATTAATAATTACATATTAAAATTATATAAAAGGTTAACAATTTTATATATATTAACATATTATATATTAAATTATTATATCTCCATCTTTTTTAGAAATGTTAGTAGTTCCTAATATTGACTTGCTAGCTAAAATTGTTAATTGGTAACTAAATAAATAAATAAATCTAAAACAATATATTGATTGATTAAAAAAATAGTCCTGTATTAGAATGGCCAAAGTCAAGGTACCAATGATACCAAGAAGATGTCTCAATAGGATCTAATAGTTGATTCTAGTGAAAAAAACAAACAGGCACCAGGTTTTTCAAGAGAGTGTTTGCTGAGCCAGGCAGTGGTGGCGCATGCCTTTAATCCCAGCACTTGGGAGGCAGAGGCAGGAGGATTTCTGAGTTCAAGGCCAGACTGGTCTACAAAGTGAGTTCCAGGACTGCAAGGACTACACAGAGAAACCCTGTCTCGAAAAACCAAAAATAAATAAATAAATAAATAAAGAAAGAAAGAAAGAGAGTATTTGCTGGATTTGGAAGTTGTCACACAAACCACTCAGACACAAACCTTTATCAAACAGCAGTGTTTTACTGAGCACCATATCCCAAGACTGATTGTTCAGGGCCAGAGACCAGACTTGGGAGCTTGCTATGACATTAAGTTAAGATCTTACAGGGCTTTTAAGCCTAAAATCCACAACATCAGTGCCAAGTTATTCTTTCACTCAGGATTTAGGGAGAGCAACTTTCCTTAGAAACATGTCTTTGTTGTACACTTATTCTATTCCCACTGTTTGGGATCTTCACCTATGGCAGGGGACATGCCTTGCGTAACCTTTATGTCTTACTTGCTAACTAAGATGCCAGTACACATCTCTTTCTGCCAAGCAGGATGCTAGTTCCCAGGAAGGTCTTGGAAACTTATATTTACTAGACTCCTACTTAAAATGGAAGTCTTTTTCCCAAGAGCTTTTTAAATTGGTACAGATGTTTCTACTTTGGGAGGGGGGGGCAATTCCAAGGGTAGTTTATAAAAGTCAAAACCATAAAACTTATACATAGGTTCAGGAAGTGCTACCTTTCTGTTGGTTCAGTCCAAGCTTATCAGGGTTAACTATGCAGGTCAGTTCTTATTGACTACTATTGTGATTGGTTTCCAAGAACCAAAGCACAGAACATCCTAGCAACTGTGGTAACAAAACATGAGAACATGTCCTTATGATATTCATAACAGCACAAAATGGCTGATTAGAGAGGGTATAGTACCCAGGCCTTAACATTTCACCTAGGTCTGAACATTTTACCTAGGCCTTAAAAGTATTGAAATTTTTAACTAAACTAATAATACTTTTTCTTTAAAGACTTTAAAGCCTGTCTATGCACTAAAAGGAAGAAAATACTGAGTTTAGATGCTTATAGAACTTTTGTTGTGATCAAACTAGGAAAAAACCCAGATGTCCAGTGATGGGCAAATGAATGAATTGTAATCTCTCCAGTATTAAATACAAATGATATAACTAAATAAGTTGAAGAGTATTTTATTTCCAAAGAAAATAGTTGGTTGGGACAGAGGCAGGAATATGTGATTGAAAAATCCTATTATTCTAGAAAAAGGAGAATTACCAAAAGAATAAAGTTACCAGTGGTTCCATGGATTGTGGAAGAGTAATATTCTATTTAAAATACATGATTCTGGGTCTTCAATTCTGTTCCATTGATCTACATGCCTGTCACTGTACCAATACCATGCGGTTTTTAACACTATTGCTCTGTAGTACAGCTTGAGGTCCGGGATACTGATTCCCCCAGAGGTTCTTTTACTCTTGAGAATCGTTTTAGCTATTCTGGGTTTTCTGTTATTCCAGATGAATTTTTGAATTTCTCTTTCTAACTCTATGAAGAATTGAGTTGGGATTTTGATGGGGATTGCATTGAATCTGTATATTACTTTTGGTAAGATGGTCATTTTTACTATATTAATCCTGCCAATCCATGAGCATGGCATATTTTTCCATCTTCTGAGGTCTTCTTCAATTTCTTTCTTCAGAGACTTGAAGTTCTGGTCACTTGATCTTTGACAAAGGAGCTAAAACCATCCAGTGGAAAAAAAGATAGCCTTTTCAACAAATGGTGCTGGCTCAACTGGAGGTCAACATGCAGAAGAATGCAAATTGAGCCATTCTTATCTCCTTGCACTAAGCTCAATTCCAAGTGGATCAAGGACCTCCACATAAAAAAAGACACACTGAAACTAATAGAAAGGAAACTAGGGAAGAACCTTGAACATATGGGCACAGGGGAGAATTTCCTGAACAGAACTCCAATAGCTTCTGCTCTAAGATCAAGAAGAGACAAATGGGACCTCATTAAATAACAAAGTTTTGCAAGGCAAAAGACAGTCAAAAAGACAAAGCGGCAACCAACTAACTGGGAAATGATCTTTACCAACCCTACATCCGACAGAGGGCTAATATCCAATATATACAAAGAACTCAAGAAGTTAAACTCCAGAGAGGCAAGTAACCCTATTAAAAAATGGGGTACAGAGCTAAACAAAGAGTTCTCACCTGAAGAATATCTAATGGCTGAGAAGCACCTAAAGTGATGTTCATCATCCTTAGTCATTAGGGAAATGCAAATCAAAACAACCCTGAGATTCCATCTCACACCAGTCAGAATGGCTAAGATCAAAAACACAGGAGACAGCAGTTGTTGGCAAGGATGTGGAGAAAGACGAACACTCCTCCACTGCTGGTGGAATTGCAAGCTGGTACAACCACTCTGGAAAGCAGTCTGGCGGTTCCTCAGAAAACTGGACATGACACTCCCGGAGGATCCGGCTATACCACTCCTGGGCACATACCCAGAGGCTTTACCTGCATGCAATAAGGACACATGCTCCACTATGTTCATAGCAGCCTTATTTAGAATAGCCAGAAGCTGGAAAGAACCCAGATGTCCCTCAACGGAGGAATGGATTCAGAAGATGTGGTATATTTACACAATGGAATACTACTCAGCAATTAAAAACAATGAATTCACGAAATTCCTAGGCAAATGGTCAGAACTTGAAAAAATCATCCTTAGTGAGGTAACCCAATCACAAAAGAACACACATGGTATGCAGTCACTGATAAGGGGATATTAACCCAGAATCTTGGAATACCCTAGACACAATTCACATATCAATAGATTTCTAAGAAGATGGAAGGAGAGACCACTGGTCCTGGAAAGAGTAGATGTAGGGGTACGCCAGGACAGAGAAGCGAGAGGGGGTTGAATGGGGAAAAGAGAGAGGGAAGGGGCCTTATGGGACTTTCGGGGAGGGAGGAAACGGGAAAGGGGAAATGATCTGGAATGTAAATAAAAAAAAAACTTAGAAAATAAAATTTAAAATAAAATAAAATACATGATTCACACAGAATTTTCATAATAGTGAAAATATTTCATATAAGAATACAGTGACATATTTTATGCATTTGATATGGATTGACATAAATGTGCTTCTCTGGTAGTAGGATATTTATAATAGGAAAATGTACATATTGGGAGAAAGTGAAGGTATTAAAAAAAAAGGCCTGTGATCTCTTAACAGGTTTGCAATGAAGCTACAATTTATCCTAAAACTCCTCAAATTGTGACTGGAATAATGTCTCATCAAATGAAAGTTCATATTGTTCCTACAGAGGATCAAGTTTGTTTCCCAGCACCCATGACAGACTTACACATATAATTAGGCAATACTAATTTTAATTTATTAAAATAAAGTATAACAAAATGTAATGCCCAGCTGATAAAGTTCCAAAACTATAAGGCAAGCAACAAACAGTTTAAAAAACAGAAAAGAAAAGTATGTTTTCTATTATAGCTATTTTTCCCTTATGTTACCAATAATATTTTATTTTAAGAGGGTTTTTGAATTGGTTAAATATGAATGTTGTGTTAAATATAATAATGGAATAAATGACAGTCCAAGAATACCCATAAATTCTTTCTCATAGAGACTAAAAATATTACATACGTATTATGGATAGAATTAAGTAAAATAAAATATTCAGTTTTACATGAAAGTTCATTACGTAGAATTACATGCGTACTCTTCAAAATATTAAGTGACAATTCACACATTTATCGGCAGAGATACATTTTTTAACTATCCAGTGCCTATGATAATTCAACCATCTTAATTTTAAACATGTAATAGCTTTTTGATATCTTTTCAGTAACTTTGTATGGAAAAGAAGAAATGACAAATATCCCAGATTTTTACAGTCTAGATGTGTATATTAATCATTCATCAGTTTTCACTTTTAACACATGTCACTTAGGTCCAGCTGTCCATATAACTCCTAGTTATCAGTCCATATACTCACCTGTGAGAATCTCAGAAAGCTTACAAAGAATATGGAAAATATTCAGCAATAAGTTATAATTTAACTCAAATTCGCAGTGCATACTTCTCAGAGAAGTAGTACATTTCATCCAATAGACAGGGAAAGAAAAGGAAAGATGAGAGTGTGGGGAGAGGAGAAAGTTGTAGGAAAGTGAAACCTTGCAAATTTCTATCTAAGAAGCAAAGTGATAGCCTTGATATTCTTCATCTGTGTAGTAAAATAACTTACTTCTCCATTCCATTCTTATCCATAGTTCACCCATTTACATGACTATTGTTCTTCATGACTTTAATGTGATTTGTGTTCTTTCCAGTCTACACCATATGAAGAGCTATGAATTGTAATTGGCTGATGAAATGAGACTAAATTATCTTCAAGGATAAGCAGTCTGACAGGTTTTCAAGCCCCAATGTGCTTAGACACATACATATTTGTATGGACAACTCTTAATAGTCTCAATAGGTTATAATAATAATTACACAAACAGGTCATGATTTTGATAGAGAGTCAGAGCATGGAAGAAGTTAGAGGGAAAAAGCAAGGGAATAATTATGTAAATAAATTTCAATACAAGAAATAATTTAAAGGTTATGATAATTAGTTACAAAACAGCATGAATATTAATATTATCTTACCATTTGATTAAAATAATGAATTCATATTAATTTTGCCACAATAAAAATAAAATTTATATTAAAATGTAGTCTACCAATTTAACACTTGGAGTTCAGAGCTAACACTAAGTAACTTATGCTGTTTCTTGACTTGGCTGTTGGTTCCTTGGATAAAACATCAAGATACTAAACAATGTCAAGACAAAAAATACTATTTTACAAATTAAAAGAATGTGTACTATTCCTGACTTATAAAAAATAAAATCTTAGTAGATTTAAGAGTTTGCAAAGCCTTATTTGGTTCTTCAGAAATATTATCAGAAATTTTTTCTTAGTTTATCTCTTAGAATGACACCTAGCTCTCCTTTAGAACATAAGAAAGGATTGATGATATGAACAATATAGAGAAGAAAATTTTTATCAAATATTTTAGCAAATATTCTTTATAGCATTCAAGAATATCATGTTTTCTCTTTAAAAACACTCTGATTATTATTAACAGTAATATAAAGTAAAAAATGCCCTATGCAGTATTAAAACAAATTTCTGGTGAGAAATATTTCTGCTTGCTTTTAGTGTTTAATTTCTCAGGTGAAATGTTCTGAGATTTGTGATTGCTTTTCAAGATTGAGTGAGGATTTACTTCTTTGCATTTTACTTTTGCTATGTTCCTAATATTTTTACAAAACAATCTTTGCTTATGGATACTTAAACACATATCAGATTACCTAAGACACTTGAAAAATGAATTTGGAGTTTCTTAGAGCAGAGGATCATGATCAATGTATATTTTCATAAGCTTCTACTTCCTCTCTGCATCAAATTGAAGCAATGTAGATTCCCCAGTTTAAAATATCATTTCAGTTAACTGACACAAATGCATTACTTGACAATGCTGCTGTTGATCTTTGGTGTCCATAGTAGCTGACAAAAAATATCCACAGTCAACCATCACTTAGATGCCTGATGATGAATGTTTCCTAGTAAAATGTTTCCATTTTCCTCTACCATTTTCCTAAAAGAAGAATAATTTCTTTTTATGAACAATTTCTACAATGATACAAATTTGTATTACTTTCAGGGGAATAGATTATTTACATAAATATCTATTATTACATAAAATTATTTTTCTGATATAACCAAATTCCTATTCAGAATTACATCTGCATCTGAGAGTTCTGTTAGTCACTGATTATAGGTAGATAAGTACTATCTACTAGGGAAAAAGACTAATTATTAAGCAGCAATGTTTGAAAGGGCATTTCCTACAAATGTATAAATTGAATATTTTGGTCCCTTATGAGACATTTTAAACTATTTCATTAGACATACTAACTTTTGTCTATTCAACAAGGAAGGTATGTAGTATGAATGTGGAATAAGTAATAACCAATAGATATGTTCATATAGGATTTTCTTTTCCTTCTTAGTATTCACTTAGAACTGTCTATGTAGACTAGATTAGTTTTGAATTCACATAGATATCCTGGTCTCTGCCACTTAAGTGCTGCAGTGTAAGGTTTGTACAACCATGACCTGCCTACATGTGACATTCCATTGATCTCAAATCTTGGAATTATTATGTAAATGTACATTTGTTAGATTAGATTCTGAAAAAGAAAACCCTTTATAACTTGTCTAATGTCATAATATGATAATAACAGAGCAGAATTTGAACTCAGTTTAAGTTTCAAAGCTTCTATTCATTTGACTTTAGAAGAGGCGTATCAATATCCAATAATACTCGAGGAGTATATTCAAAGAGAGCTACAGAGTAAATATTCTGATATTTTTAATGCATTTCATAGCAATTTCACTTGCTTCGGAAATCAACAATCATATATAAAGCTGGGAATATATAATAGCTTATCACCATGATTATATACTTGGAATAATTTGCCAAAAATAATATTAAAAACAAAACACTTCTAAATGAATCCAGTAGAATACACAAAGCATTAACTGTCCTGTGCTGTGCCCTAGCTGGCTTTTTATATTATACCTTATAGCTTTTCAAGTTAAATATATCCATTTTGACCTCTATTTAAGTCTCCCTTGAAACTAACATTTTATTGGTTTTAACTATATTGATTTTTCAATTGAAGCTAGCATTCTATTCACATGAAAGTTCATTTGTTATGGCTTTCCATTTATAAGCCCCTGCATCTTGATATAAAGTTATTTTCTTGTAGAAACTAAAGTTTGTAGGTCAATCCCGAAGAATGAGTATAACCACAAATATAGCAGATGCCTCATAAAATTATCTTCTACTGCTCCTCCGTGACCTCTGTCAAGGAAATAACACTCAAACCTGCGTCAGCATGAGCAGCTGTGGATGCCGCTGTTAGATAGCCCTGACCTCTCCTCCCAAGGGTAGTGCCCAACCGGGAGGGAGCGGTGATTTTCTCAGAGTCAATGTTATTAACGCCAACATAAATCAGAAAATGCTGTCTCAAATCTCAAAATTAGATGCCACAGCTTATAAAAAGAAGTTAACTTTCCTTTTTAATAAATCAACTCAAGTTCTATATAGACATTTATAGAAATGTTAATGAGAATAGGGTGAGGATTTCTATATTTTCAAACTTAATTTATGATAAGATTGCAAATGGGCATGCAATTATGCATGTCTTTTTACAGGAGAAAAGTAGAAATCATGGGGTTTGTTTCTCAATCAGAGATTTTCAGTAGGGCTCTCAGGGCAGAGGGTGATTTTTCTGAGCGTTGAGACATTTCATTTGCCTTCTCCATTACCTGCATGGTACTGAGCTTGAGCAAGTCAACTAATGAAGAGATGAGAGAGCACTTTTGCTGCATGATCAAAGTGATGCACTGTAGTTAGAAATATATACTGTAGACTTTTCAGAAGATGAATAGGTATGTTAAAATGTACATATATGCACACTTATGTGTGCATGTTTGTATGTGTGCATAAAGTAAACAAAAGCACACACCTAACCTGTGACATACATATTTGTACACATTTAATTAAGAATATCCACATATACTTTAAAATAGCCCCGTGTATCTGATTATGTAATTGCTTCTTCTTAATTCTCAGCTGGCAGTGGTCATATTATTCTCAAAGCCAGAAAGTTCTGAATAAGACACAAATTATCTTCCATGCTAATTAGCATATCTGTTTTACACTTTATCTATGTCAAAATGCCATAGTTTGCAAGGACTTAATAAATTAAATGAAGGTAAGGTTAGTATTTATGTATTTCTTTGTTTATATATTTTTTATGTTTTTATTTTTTTTCAAAATGTTTATTGGATATTTTCTTTATTTACATTTCAAATGTCATCCCCTTTTCAGGATTCCTCCCCATATAACCCCCTATCCCATTCCCCCTCCCCCTGCTTCTATGAGGGTTTTCCCCCACTCACTCCTGCCTCCTCAACCTGGCATTCCCCTATACTGGGGCATCAAGCATTCACAGTACCAAGACTTCTCCTCCTATTGAAGCCTGACAAAGGCATCCTCTGCTACATATGTAGTTGGATCTGTAGGTCTCTCCCTGTGTACTCCTTGGTTGATGTTTAAGTACCTGGTTGGGGGGGGGCTAGTAGGTTGATATTGTTGTTCTTGCTATGGTGTTGCAAACCCCTTTAGATCCTTCAGTCCTTTCTCTAACTCCTCCACTGGAGAAAAAAAATAGTTGTTTGTCTAAATTTTAAATTGTGTTCTGATCAAGAAGAAAAGTTCCTGCTACATGGATGACAATTATGAAATTAAGTTCTGACATACTATTGATGTAAGTGATTTAATGGAAATAATCTCTTCAAATATACACCAATTATTTTATGAAACTATGAAATCTTAAATTTAATTTTATTCCAGTTACCTTTAGGACTTTTGATTAATTGTACTTCATTTGTAGAGAAATGTGGGAGAAGTGTACACACTTCAAACCATATCTTTATATAGATCATATGGAGATACCATTTCAGTATTTGATCAAGCTGAGGAAGGATCTCAAGAAAAAGTTTACACTACTAGATTGTCCTCATTGTTTTGTTTTTTTCATCATTTGACATTTGCCCTCTATATTTGTCAATCTCAAAAAGAAGAAAATCTATAGAGTCCAATATTCTAACTGTTTAATTACTATTAGTAAATGACAATTGGTAGTCCACAAGAAAACTGCTATTTAGTTCAAAGAGACAAATAAAGAAAAGAATCAGGGAAGAAGTAAAGATACTAAAAGAAAGCTGATAGTTTAAATTAAATGAGCAGAGGAGTTCTTTTTCAATGAAAATCTATACAATGTCATATTCCATGGGATTGTAGTGCTCATAGAGGCAAATGAGGTAAATGGAGGACAGAATCAAAGCACCTTACAGTTCTTGGTAAGAGACCTAGATTTCATTCTTGATAACATGAAGAACTCTTAGACAAACTATGATAGAACTGTGGCAGGAAATTGTTGGCTTTTATAAGAATCACTTATACTACTAGGGGAAAATAAATGAACAGTCGTTCAAAGGAGCACTGGAGGCTTTTGCAATAAGGAAGGTGAAGAACCTAGTGTAGAAGAGGAGATGGAGGTGGGGAGAAGTCAGGTCCCAGATCTATTTGAAAGGTGGAGCTGACATAATTTGAGATAGATTGCATGTTGTCTAGAAGACAGCAGTGTCTTGGTAATATCTGCTTTCCCCAAAGGCCATTTATCTTCTAATATCTGCTATTCACTCAAAACTTTTACTGCCTGAACCCTGTGATTCCTTTCAAGCAAAGTATTCTAGGGACAGAACCATGCTAAGTATAATCTGAACATAAAACAAAATACACAGACATTTTCTCCACGTTTTAGGTTTTTTTCCTAATGTAATACAGGATCAGCTTATGAACCTTTCAGCACTTATCTATGAATTTGAGAGTAACATTATTTCACTTTTGGCATTTGTTTTATACATCTCTCTTCATAAACATCACCCATTACCTTTGGCATCTTCCATCTTCTAAGGAAATGCCAGGAAGAGATAATCCATTCTGTTCCTGGCTGACCACAATCTCTTCATGAAGACCACTTTCTACTTTTCCAGTTAGTTGCCACATATTTAGCAAAGAATTGGTATATCTGGGAGATGAACTTGCTTGCTCTTCAAGCATGAGTACCTGAGTTTCAATTCTTTGAAACTCCATACAAAGCCAGATGTCCAGACTGACCATATATAATACCAGAACACCTGCATGAAGGAAGCAGGTAGTAACAGGAAAATTACTAAGAAATCTTGGTCCAGTTAACCTCCTACACACAAAGGGAGAAAAAAAAGCAGCCAAAACTCTGTGTCTGAAATAAGATAGAGAGTAAAGATGAAAGCACAAGGTTGTTCTCTAGCCTCCTGACTGCTGTGGAACATATATGGCCACATGTTCATAAGAATTTACACACACACACACACACACAAACACACACACACACACATACACACACACACACACACACACATTAGGGTAAGAGAGAACATATTCTGTATCCAAGACTTACTTTGATCCTTTTCATTACAAAAGAATCCCACAGGCTCCAATTTGCCCTTCTTTAAAATGGAGAAACTGGGTATTTGTTAATAAATTTGCTGTGGATCACAAATGAAGTGATAATTTATCCAAGGACCATATAACTAAAACTGGCTTTAAGCCAAGACTCTTGCATTTTCAGATTATGGTGTCTTTCCAATTCCCCTGTATCCTTATAGACCCCATGAATACAAGCTTGAAGACACTCTACATTATTTGAATACCTAGAACCAGACTATTCTTTAACTAACAGATAAAATGAAAACATACAGAAATGTACATGAACTAATTTAAAACAGAAGTGGGCAAACTCTAAAATCAATATTTTAATTAACAATGCTGTAGTCTTCTGCATAATGATCTTAATGCTTATTAAGTAATTTATTTGCAAAGAATCTGTACAGGAAAAATTATGAAGTAAAGGAAAATGGGAAATGAAGGGAGGGAAAATAAATACTTAACTTTTAATGACTATGCCTTTTGATGTATCTAGTAAAAGAAGTATATTTAGACTTCTAAGAAACCAATCCAAAAATCGCTGAAATCTTCTCTATCATTTTCTCTCTATGACAAGGATTTTTTTCTTTCTGCCATAACAATTATGATTCTATTACTTCAAAATGTATTTCTCTTTGAAATGGCCACAGGTGCATTAGTAGACCCATACAAATGCTTTGGTTTATGTGGTCTCAGAGTGAACCATAAATCCTGTATTAAATTTCCTAGAGGTAATGTTCACTGTCCAAAGATTGAGCTACAGAAATACCCATGGCACTGTAGAGTATTCTAAACTTCTAGGACACACACGACTTCAAGTGGCTATTCCAAGTTTCCAAGAACTTAGTTTGAAGTCAAATGAAAATAAAACACAATTTTAAGGTGATGTTGAAAACCAGCTATTTTAACTAGGCAAGATTTTGAAAAGAATCGATACTGTTACACACATATGCACACATGCACCTTTTCATACAGGCAGGTTTTAAATATAGAAACATATTTACAAATATATTTAAATAGAGAAACATAAGTTTAGAAACATAGGCTTCTCACTAATTTTCCCTTTTACCAACACAGAGATTACTAAAGATAATAGAACTAATCAACCATTGTCTTTTGCCTCTTTCAGCGTGTCTTCAGGGACAAACCTAACTATAACAAAGTGGGAATGGACAGCACACTCATATGGATGCACATACATAAATTTAACATCCAGCTTCATGGGCTATCAGCTGAAGCAATTAAAGTATCTTGAAGATCAGAGTATGAATTCTACAGATGTGAAAATAGAGGCAAATTATTTCATCCAGCATGTTTATGGCAGCCACATAAACAAGGAAGAAGCATTGTGGGTGTTAAGCTGGATAAGTGAAAAGAATTTAGCTTATCTGGTGGAGTGATCTGTCAGGAAGCAGTCTTTTAGCCATAAATATCCAGGGAGAGAAGCTTTGGTGACCTTATCTGTATACACTTTCAACCTTCACACTTGGATTAAGGCAAGTATTGCCATGCTTCTGAGCCTCATCAAAGGGTGGTGAGGCTTTGCTGTTCCTCCATCATCTGAGGTCCTCGAGTCTTTGACATGATCATACCCATGCACCAATTCATTCAGTTTTCACTTTTTCAGACCATTATAGTCTTTGTGTAATTGATCTGTGCTATGTGGTTAAGAATTTAGTAAATACCACTTACACCAAAATCCAAACTTATATTTGGATATTGGAGTTAATTTATAGCATCATGCATATGACTTCATTCATAACACCTCATGTTTTCCTTGTATCTAAGAAGATTTTATGAATTATCGGTTGCTAAATGTTTGCATCTCTAACCTGTATCATTCAGTATTCTCCACTTTACTTTAGAATACAGTCCAGAAATAAACTCAGAAATGTAGAAAACTGAGGTTTAGAAGTTGCTTTTTTAATTAATCAATTTATTTATATACCAAATCTTGTCCCAATCCTTGTTTTTCCTCACATATATCCTGCCAAACCCCCTTTCCCTCTAAGAGGGTATCTTACCCCTGGGTATCCCCCCATACCCTGGTGCATTAAAGCTCTGCAGGTTTAGGCACATCCTGTCCCACTGAGGCCAGACAAGTGTAGGACTCTAATATATATATATATTCCAGGGGCCTTGGACCAACCCACATATACTCTCTGGCTGATGGCTCATTTCTTGGGCGTACACAGGCATCCAGGTTACTTGACACTCTTGGTTTTCCTGTGGGGTTCCTACCCTTCAAGGGCTTCATTCCTTCCTGCAACTCTTCCATAAGGGTCCCAGAACCCCATCTAATATTTGCTGTGCATATGTGCATCTGTTTCAGTCATCCCTGAGGACAGTTATGCTTGGCTCCTGTCTGTAAGCACACAGAGTGTCATTAGTAGTGTCAAAGATCAGTAGCACCTGATGGAAGGAGTCTCCAGTTGGGTCTCTCATTGGTCAGCTATTCATTCAGTCTCTGCTCCAACTTTGAGCCTGCATTTTTTTTTTTTTAGCCAGGACCAATTTTAGTTCTAGAGTTTTATAGGTGAGTTGGTGTTCCAGTCTCACCACTGAGAATCTTCTCTGGCTACTGGAGGTGGTTTCTTTAGATTACATATCCCCACTGATGGGAATTTCAGCTAAGTTTACTTGAATTGACTCCTGGGATCCTTCCTCATTCCAGGACTCTGGACTTCCTAGAGATTCCCCTTCATCCCCAACTCCTGGCAGCTGCATATTTCCATTCATTTACCTTGTCCTCTGGACCTCACTCCTATCTCTATCTTTATGAGATCCTGACCTTCTATTTCCCTCCATTTCCCCTTCCCATTCTCTAACCCAGCCAGGCTTCTCCATCCCTCTGCCTCCCATGACTATTTTGTCCCCCCTTCTAAATGGATTCAAGGAAACATCATCCATGACCTCAAGTTTACTACAGTGCGACAGTGATTAAACAATAACTACAAAGTCAACCACAACATGGCATTGTTACAGAAACAGAAAGTCTGTTCAATGGAATAGAATCAAAGACCCATAAATAAATCCACACACATATGGACACTTGATTTTTGACAAAAATGACAAAACCATAGAATAGAAAACAGAAAGCATCTTCAACACATGATGCAGGTTTTTACTGGCAGTCTGCATGGAGACCTATCTTCACAGCTAGATATGTATTCTTCTGAGGAATGGCGGCTCAAATCATTTTAATTTTCTTATTACTGTGAAAAGTGTATTTGAAACTATGTAAGAAAGTGATCTTTATATTTGACTTATGAATGTCAAGGGTACCATCCATCATGACAAGGATGGAATGATACAGTGAACAGTTTTCAGTTCATAGAGGCAGGGTCAGACAATGAAATGTAGATAACTGCTTACGTAGCACTGGATCAGGAAGCAGAAAGATAGCCAAGGATACCCTTTTCCAGTTATCTCTGAAAATTAACATAGCTTTTTTATCTTTTTTTAATTTTAATTTTTATTTTCTATATTATTTATTTACATTCCAAATGATTTCCCCTTTTCCAGTGCCCCCCCTTCCCGAAAGTCCCATAAGACCTCTTCCCTCCCCCTGTACCCCATTTACCTAAGAATCTCATGAATTCATTGTTTTTATTTGCTGAGTAGTATTCCATTGTGTAAATATACATGGAAAATATCTCTGATAAAATTGAAGAAATATATAGAAAAACACGCTAAGAGTGGCTATTTCATGGAAAAATTATACAGATAAAATGGTAGGCATAGAAATATTCCTAAATTGATTGAAAGTGGAATTATAAACATTTTATGATAAAATTGAAAATCTACAAGGAAAATGTTTCTGATAAAACTCAAGAAATATATAGAAAAACATGTTAAAATTAAGTATTCCATGAAAAATTATACAGATAAGATGGTAGGCATAAAAATATTCCTAAATTGATTGAAAGTAGAAGTAAAAACATTTTCTGATAAAATTGAAGATTTACATGGAAAATATCTCTGATAAAATTGTAGAAATTTATGCAGATAAATTGGTAGGAATTAAAATATTCCTAAGTTGATTGAAAGTAGAATTATAAATATTTTCTGATAAAATTGAAGATTTACATGGAAAATTTTTTCTGATAAAATTGAAAAAAAATATGGAAAAACATTAAACTGAAGATAATCATGGAAAATTATACAGATAAATTGGTAGGCATAAAAATATTTCTAAGTTGATTGAAAGTGAAATTATAAACATTTTCTGATAAAATTGAAGATTTACATGGAAAATATCTCTGATAAAATTGAAGAAATATATAAAAAATACGTTAAGATTGAATATTTCATGGAAAAATTATACAGATAAAATGGTAGGCATAAAAATATTCCTAAGCTTTTTGAAAGTGGAATTATAACACTTTCTTTTAATTATAACACTTTTCTTTTAATTATAACACTTTCTGATAAAATTGACGATCTACAAGGAAAATATTCCTGAAAAAATTCAAATATTTTATCTTCATAACACAAATTCCTAAGACTCTTGATCTGTAACTACACATTGTGGCAAGATTTGACAGAGATTTGAGGCCCATGTTACTAGAGATTTCATCCTAATGAACCCTAAGCACAAGCTGTTATTTATTTTGTGTTCCAGGAGAGTGATATACAGTTAATGTTCTCATTAATATAATTATGAATAATCATGAATGGATTCTATAAAGTGAAAGATACACCCTGAACATTGTGCATAAGAGCCCAAACTTAAAATCTGTGCTGTGTCCTATCTAGCACACAGATAAAATTTTTCTCCAAAAGATTACTATGAAAGTCTCTCATTGTTATGTTTAGTTGTCTTGGTATATACTTTACAATTGTTTTAAAACCAATTACTCTTTTTTTTATTAGTTTTACCTTTTACAGTCCAGCTGTTTCCTCCCAGTTGCCCTTCCCACTGTTCCTCATCTCATTTCTCCTCTCCAAGAGGATGCTCCCCTGTAGCAAGGCCAACCAATTCCCTGGGGCTCTTCTTCCACTGAGCCAGACAAAGCATTCCTCAGCTCTATAGCTGTCTGGAGCCTCAGACCAGATAGTACCTGCTGTCTGGTTGGTGGCTCAATGTCTAAGAGATCTCAGGAGTACAGGTTAGGTGAGACAGCTGCTCTTCCTATGAGGTCTCCATCCTCCTCAGCTTCTTCCAGCCTTTCCCTAATTCCATTACAGGGGTTCTCAGTTTAGTTCAATGGTTGAGTGCAAGCATCTGCTTCTGTCTTAGTCAGCTGATTTTTAGGTCTCTCAGAGGACAGCCATGCTAGGTTCCTGTCTGTAAGCACACCATAACATGGAAGGAGAGCATAGTAATATATGCTGTATATTGCTTTTATTATGTATAGGTCTGGGCCTTGAATACCTATCTCTCTAATACTTTTAAAATGAAGAGGTGTTATGTTTTGTCAAACGCTTTTTCAGCATCTAATGAGATAGTCACGTGAATTTTCTTTCTTGAGTTGGTTTATATAGTGGATTACCTTAATGTGTTTTCATATGTTGAATCAACCTTGCATCCCTGGACTGAAGCCTACTTGGTCATGGTGAATGACCATTTTGATGAGTTCTTGGATTCTATTTGCTAGAATTTTATTATTTTTGCAATGATATTTATAAACAGAATTGGTCTGAAGTTCTCTTTTTTCCGTTGGATCTTTTTGTGTTTAATTATTAGAGTAATGGTGGCTTCACAGAATGTATTAGGTAGTGGTCCTTCTGTTTCTATTTTATGAAATAGTTTGAGAAGTATTGGTATTAGTTCTTCTTCAAATTTCTGGTAGAATTCTATGCTAACTCCATCTGGTCCTGAGCTTTTTTTGGTTTGGAGGTTCTTAATGACTTCTTCAATTTCCTTAGGGGATATGGGACTGCTTAGCTAGTTTACCTGCTCTTGATTTAACTTTGGTATGTAGTATCTGTCTAGAAAATCATCCATCTCATCTAAATTTTCCAAGTTGCCTGAGAATAGGCTTTTGTAGTAGGATCTAACTTTTTTTTTTGAATTTCCTTAGTTTCTATTTTTATGTCTCCCTTTTTACTTCTGATGTTGTTAATTTGGATACCATCTCTGTAACCTCTAGTAGGCTTGGCTAAGTGTTTATCTATTTGGTGATGCTCTCAATGAACCAGATTTTGGGTGTTTTTGATTCTTTGCATAGTTACCTTTGTTTTTATTTGGTTGAAATGGCCCTGAGTTTGACTATTTGCTGCTGTCTCTTGGGTGTGTTTGCTTCTTCTTCTTCTTTTTTTTTCTATTTCTTTTTTTTTATTATTATAAATTTTTATTCAATATAATCTTCATTTACATTTCAAATGCTAAAACCTTTTCTGTTTTCCCCCTCCCCGAAACCCCCCAACTCCTCCTCCCACCCCTGCCTCCTAGTATATGCCCCTCCACCTGACCCACACCCTCCCATCACCACCTCGATTTCCCTCTGTTGAGGCATCTATTGAACCTTCGTCGAACCAAGGACCACTCCTCCCACTGATGCTCAACAAGGCATTCCTCTGTCACATTTTTGGCTGGAACCATGTGTACACTTTGACTGATGGTTTAGACATTGGGAGTCCTGAGGCCTCTGGGTGGCAGACATCATTGTTCTTCCCATGGGGCTGTAAACCCCTTCAGCTCCTCTGGACCGCCCTCCAACTCCTCCGTTGGGGACCCCATGCCCAATCCAATGGTTGGCTGCTAGCATCTGCCTCTGTATGTGTAAGGCTCTGACAGGGCCCTTCCAGAGACAAACAAGACATGCTCCTTTTGGTATGCGCTTCTTGTAGTCCAAAATAATGTTGGGATTTGTTGACTGTTTATAGGATAAATCCCCAGGTAGATGGCTCAGCGGTTAGGAGCACTGACTGCTCTTCCAGAGGTCCTGAGTTTATTTCCCAGCAACCACATGGTGGCTCACAACCATTTGTAATGGGATTCGATGGCTTCTTCTGGTGTGTCTGAAGATAGCTTCTTTTTGTTAAAGGACTTTCAGGTGTGCTATTAAGTTGCTAGTTTAGAATCTGTCCAATTTCTTCCAAGGGCACTTAGTGCTATGAATTTTCCTCTTTCATTGTTTCCCATAAGGTTGGATATACTATGTTATCATTTTCATTGAATTCTAGGCAATCTTTAATTTCTTTCTTTATTTCCTCCCTGATCAAGTTATCATTGAGTAGAGAGGTGTTCAGTTTCCATGGATTTGTGGGTTTTCTATTGTTTTGTTGTTAATTAAGTCTAGCCTTAGTTCTTGGTGATCTGAGAGGATGCATGGGATAATTCAATTTTCTTGTTTCTGTTGAGGCTTCTTTTGAGACTGATTATATGGTCAGTTTTGGAAAAGGTACCATGAAGTGCTTAGAAGAATGTGTACTCTTTAGTTTTAGGGTAAAATATTTTGTTTATATCTGTTAAATCCATTTGGTTCATAACCTCTATTAGTTTCACGGTGCCTCTGCTTAGTTTCAGTTTCAATGACCTGTCCATTGGTGAGAGTGGGGTGTAGAAATCTCCCACAATTATTGTGTGGGCTTCAATGTGTGTTTTGAGTTTTAGTAAAGTTTCTTTTATGACTGTAGGCACCCTTACATTTGGGGCATAGATGTTCTGAATTATGATGTTTACCTTTGTGAATTTTTCCTTTGATAAATATGAAGTGTCCTTTCCCATCTCCCCTGATAACTCTTGGATGAAAGTTTATATAATTGGATATCAGAATGACAACTCCTGCTTATTTCTTGGGACCACTCGATTAGATGAATTTTTCCAGCCCTTTACTCTGCAGTAGTGTCTTCCTTTGTCATTGACATGTGTTTCTGGTATACAGCAAAATGCTGGATCCTGATTGTATATCCAATCTGTTAGCATATGTGTTTTTATTGAGGGAATTGAGTCTGTTGATATTGAGAGATACGATGGACAAATGACTGTTATGTTTTGTTTTGTAGGTGGCATTATGTGTATTGATTCTAGCCTTTTGCTTTTGTTGTAAGATGATTAATTTCTGGATTTATCCCTCCTTTGGTGTAGGTACCCCCCTTGTTTCAGAGTTTTCCTTCTAGAATCCTCTGTAGAGTTATATTGGGAGATAGTTATTGTTTAAATTTGGTTTTGTTGTGGAATATTTTGTTTTCTTCATCTATGAAGACTTTTACAGGGTATATTAGCCTGAGTTGGCATTTGTATTCTCTTAGGGTCTGCTTGATTTCTGCCCAGGCCCTTCTGGCTTTTAGGATCTATGTTGAGAAATCTGGTAATTCTGATAGGTCTGCCTTTATATGTTTTTTGACCTTTATCTCTTACAGTTTTAATATTCTTCCTTTGTTCTGTGTGTTTAGTGTTTTGATTATTATGTGAATAGAATATTTTCTTTTCTGGACAAATCTCATTGATGTTCTAAATGCATCTTGTACATTTATGGCAATCTTTTTCTTTAGGGTGGGGAAGTTTTCCTCTATAATTTTATTGAAGAAATTTTCAGGTCCTTTCAGCTGAGACTCTTTCCTCTCTTCAATTCCTATTTTTCATAGGTTTGGTCTTTTCATTGTGTCCTGGATTTCCTGGATATTTTGGGTTTCGAGTTTTTTTCTGGTTTGAACTTTCTTTGACTGTTGCGTTGATATTTTTTAAGATATCTTCTACACCTGAAGTTCTGTATTCTATCTCTTCTATTCTGTTGTTGATCTATGTAACTCCTGACCTTTTTTCTAGATTTTCCATTTCCAGTTTTGATTCAATTTGTGTTTTCTTTATTGTTTCTACTTTCATTTTTAGGTCTTGGACCACTTTGTTTAATTCCTTCACCTGTTTGATTGTGTTTTCCTGTATTTATTTAAGGGATTGATTCTTTACTCTTTAAGGTCTTATACCTGTTTACCTCTGTTTTCCTGTATTTCTTTCAGTGAGTTATTTATGTCTTCCTTAAAGGACTCTATTATCTTCATTAGATAGGATTTTAGGTCAGTTTTCAGGTGTTGGGGTATCCAGGACTTTCTCTGTTGTGTGAACTCCATTCCTATGGTGCCAAAGTATATTGGCTTCTGTTGCTTCTGGTCTTCTGCTTGCCTCTTACCATCTAGTTAGTTTTGATGCTAACTGTCATTGGTGTGTCTGTTTAGAATCTGTCTTCTGTATCCCTGAGTTGCTTCAGGTCACCTGAGAGATCTCAGTTCCTGGCTCCAGCAGATCTCCTAGGCATCCTTCAGACAGTGAAGTAGGTATTCAGAAGGGCAGACATATTGATTATCTGCTCTGGTGGAAGGCACAGTCTGGAAGGAAGCTGGAGATAGAAACGAGAAGAGGAGTCCTGAGTCTGATGTTCTCCTTGAGGGTCCAAGCAGCTGAGGTTATCTAGCAGGTCTTTTACTTCTGGGATCTACCCTGGTTACAGCAGATCTCCTGGGAGGCCTTCAGACTGTGGGGGCCTAAGGAGGCTAAAGCATTTTTTTAAAAGACTGAGATTACAGTATGCATACATTAAATATTAAGAGTATACATCATGGGATATGGTCATTGTTTTAGCATATTATGCAGATTTTAAATATCTTACTCAGATTCTTGTTAATTTATACACTTGTGTTTTTAGTAGCCTTTTCAATAAAGTAATCTAAACTAGATGTATAATTTTATATAATTTAAAGATATGTCTAGGAATGAAAAAGGAAAAAAGGTCCAGTGACAGACCCAAATTGGGATTCAGCTCAAGGGGAGGCACCAAGGTCTGACACTATTACTAATGCTATGGTGTGCTATCATGAGACTAGGATAACTGCCCTCTAAAAGGCCCAACAAGAACCTGAAAGAGTCAGAGGCAGATATTTACACTCAACCAATGGAGAGAATCTGGTGACCCCTGTTATTGAATTTGGGAAAAACTGGAAGGAGCTGAAAAGGAGCATGACCCTATAGGATGACCATTAGTCTCAACTGACCTGGACACCCACAATCGCTCCGACACTGAGCCACCAACCAGGCAGCATACACCAGATGATATGAGGTCCCCAACAAATATACAGAAAAGGAATGCTGTGTCGTGACTCAGTGAGAGAAGATACACCTAACCTTATAGAAACTGAAGGTCCCAGGGATTAGGGAAGTATGGTGGGGTGGGGGGTGGTAGGGTCATCCTCTTGGAGACAGTGGTGGGTCCAAAGGAGGTATGGGATGTGAAACAGCCAGAGGGTGGACCAGGAAGCAGATAAAGTCTTTACTGTAACAAAAGATTAAAGAATCATTTTAAAAAAATGAAAAACTGAAAATGAAGTTACTATATAGCAAAATAATGGGAAGCATTAAAAAATTACCCCAATGTAGGAGAATGTCAGGGTGGAGTATGTGGGTGGGTGGAGGAAAACCCTCATAGAAGCAGGGGGTGAGGAAGGGGATAGGGGTTTTCCTGGGGATGGGAACCCGGAAAGGGGATAACATTTGAAATGTAAATAAAGAAAATATACAATTTAAAAAAGTATCTATTTTGCCTAGAGTGAATATATAAAGATTAGTGTTATTTTATCTTCTGCTTGACCAGTGTTTCCAAATAGGATATATTTTAGTTTGGTCTTATGTAGAATTACCATGACTCAAAAGTACTGACTGTTTAGCAGATGTCATAAAATTGAGTATTCTGGAGTGTATGTAAAGGCTGGTAAAGGGGAATTGTTGACATGAACATAGCCATGTCAAGAACACCTATGCCTAAGTAACATGTAAATCTCAAGGACTTTCCCTGGGCCAGCTCATTTGAATGGCTAGGACTTCTCATGGTCTAAGTATGGTTAACAATGTGGAAAGAAATTCTCAACCATAGCCTCCTCCTACTACCCTACGGCATAACTCCAGTTTAAGACCATGCTCCTATGAAGACTCCCTGAAGTGATTACCAATGTTATTTCAACTTGACGACATCTGGGAATAAGTAAAATCCAAATATGGAGGTCATAGGAAGGAGGGATTTCTGTTTAATTTTAAGTAAAAAGACCCACTTTTAATCTAGAGTTTTGAGGAAAACAAAACTTTAGTCTATAAAATTTGATCTGGGAAAAATCAAGCTGAACTCTAGATCACGCCTTTGGGAAGTCTATATAATAAGATAGAAGGAGGAAGCTTTCCTCTTGGCCCGGTTTCTTTTTCCTTGCTAGCAAATCCACTCCATCACTGGCATTAGAACCTACTTCTTTGCGATTTCAGCACTTTCTGAAAACCAATGGAGACATCCAGTCTTGTGGAATTGGCAACTATTATATTCTTGGGCTTTCCATTCACAACTATCATTGTTAGATTAGCTGGTGTTTAGCCTGGAAATCATTCTAATAAACTTCCTTTCTATAAGTATAAATTCATTCTATAAATTCTGTTCATCAAAAAACCCTGACTAATAGAAGCCAAGCCTCCTGGTTCATCTGCATATAATAAAAGTATGAGGCTTCCAGACTCCTGGTAAATATCTATCTGATACTATGGACTACTCCAAAATGTCTTTCTGTACCTATGTCTGTTTCTTCATTCGCTAATTATTTCAATCCTAAAGTCAGGCCAGCTCTAGCAAGATATATGTATTTTTAATCTCGGTTCCTCCTTCTGCTCTCTCTCCTGCCTGTTCTCAGAAGTGGCCATTGGTGTTAAATTAAAAATTCATGGACCTATTCCCTAAGAGGACCATTTGTCTATTTTTTCCCACTATCAATATTCCCCAAATGCCTGTAGTTCTTTGAGTTGTAGCTGTTCTGAAGTTAAGCCTAGAGAGATTTTTCACTTCTTTATTAGTCAAGGTTTTCTAAATGAATGTTATTGAAAGAATGAATCTATATGTATAGAATTAATTAGAGGAAATGGTTCAGTTAGTTCAGTAATTGCTGTCTACTAAAGGATATTCCAGTAATCCGGTAGTTGTTCAGTCCATGATGCTGGATGTCTCAGTTAATCTTCAGGATATGCCAGAATTCCAAAGCAGTATGCTTTAAGGTCTCAGAAGGAATATACTTGCCATAAAGAGTAAGAGTTGCCTTGCCAGCAAGAGCAAACAGGCAAAGAGAGCAACCTTCCTCCAAGGTCACACCTATAAGACCCACTCCTATATGATCATCCCTCTTAATTTTTACAATCTTTTCAAGGAGTTCCACTCCCTGATGGCCACACAGTTGAGTATATGAGCATATGTGACCAATTCTTATTCAAACCATAAAAACTTCCATCTTAGCATATCTATTAATGTCAGAATAGTTCAGATCTTTTGTAGGTGTCCATATTGGTGAAATTACATTTGTGTAACCTTTTTGACATTAAAGGACACAATCTCATAGCCAATTTCATGGTTTTCTGGCTCATGCAATCTGTCCACCCCTACTTTTGCAATTAACTCTGAGCCTTGGATGCAGGAATGGTGTTAAAGATATATCCACTGGGACTTGGCACCAAATGATCTCTTGTTCTCAGCATTTAATCAGTTCTAGTTGTCTGTAATGGTCTCCATCTGCTTCAGACAGAAGTTCATTTAATGAGAACCACACTTTTTTTTTTAGCACAAAGACAAATGTTTTGATTCTAGTTATGAAGGCTGGCTAGTCTAGTCTCAATGAAAGATGTGCCTAGTCATACATATAGGCTTAATTTTTTTAAAACCTACATTTAATAAAGATTCTCAAATAATTGGAACTCCCTTCTAGCCCACAGTCAAAAGGTTGGGAGAAAAGATAGTAAAAAGGACAAAGAGATGTAGACCTGTTTAGAAGTAGTTCCTTGAGTCAATTTCAGTCTCCATTTGTCAGGGTACCAGCAGTCCAATTTAGTAGTGTCAGGATACCCAACATGAATCAGGAGCAGTGGCAAATATAGCAGAAACCATCAGGCCTCAGCAGAAGTCAGAGAGATTGACCAGGACCAGCCAGGACTCCAGGGGAAGTTCTCTACCTTGTCTTTCTCAAGGAAGCAAAGAACAGCTAAGACACAAGACCAACAAAACATTTTATAGCAAGCTGTGTAAACATGCCATCACTGTCCTTTGAGTCTTGGTTACACACTCTCCAAACATTACATATCCTCCCACAGGTCTTGTGTTGGCAAAATACCTTGTGATTCTATTTCAGCAAAACACCTTTTGAGTCTGAATCTTCCATTTCACTTATTGCTTGATAGTAACTTTATATGTCACCTTGATATATCAAGGCTGTTTGATATCTCTCAGAGACCTCCACTCTTCTGAAGAAAAGTGGTAAAAGGGTGGATGTGGGGTACAAGAAAGGAAGAGGGAGGGACTGGGAAGAGAAGAGGGAGGGAAAGCTGTGATCAGAATGCAAAATTAATAAATAATTTTAAAAAGGTATTTAAAAATAATGTAGTTTACTAACTTAGTAAAGTAGTATTTGTAAGTTCTTTTCAAGATCCCATGACTCCATTAGCACCAGACTTTTCATTAAGTTTTATTGAACTATACATGCTTTCCTTCTTGTTGAGCATGCCTTTAAGTTCTATCAGCAAGCTATTGCTTATAGACCTATTGGTGAATGACAGGGTGGAAACACTAATACTGTAAATTTTGGGTGGTCACGACATGCTGGTTGTGCTCATGGCTCATGAGGACAATACATGTGTAGAACTATTAATTGCCTCTTTTTCTTGGAAGCTTATATGGTACCTTCTTGTACCACGGAAATATTTCTTATTGGGGAGGTTTTCTGTTCAAATTTAATTCAGATCCTTTAGATCTTATATAAAAAATATGAGGTATCTTCAGCAACATGACTTTCTACATCTGGGAAGCAGCCAAGGACAACAACAATAACCTGTAATATTTTGTGAGTCTCTTAGACATCTCTGACCAACAACTATACCAGGGGGGCTATATATTCTTAAGCCATATAGTGGTGTGAGGCCCATTGTTTGTGTATTGTTAATTGATGGGAAACTTTCATTTAAACTATATCTCTATGTGTATACAGACTTATTAGTAGTCCTTGTAACTTTAGGTATAAATGTGGTATTTTGAATAAGAATGGCTCTACAGTTTCTTTACTTTTTAGATTTAGGAAGTAGCAGTATTTGAAAAGATTAGGAGATGTAGTCTTGTTGAAGTAGGTGTGGTATTCCTGGAAAAAACAGTACTGGGATTGGACTTTGGAGTTTCAGAAGTCAAAGACAGGTCCAGTGCCTCTTTCTCTCTTCCTGCTGCCTGAAATCCAGATGTAAAACTCTCAGCTCCTTCTCCAGAAGTACCTACCTGTCTGTCTGTCATCATATTTGCTTCCTTGCTAATAATAGACTATACTTCTGAAATTCTAAGCAATCTCCAATTAAATGCTTTCTTTTGGGTATTCCGAACTTCTGGGCTAATATCAACTTATCAGTGAGTACATGCCACGTGTGTTCTTTTGTGATAAGATTAACTCACTCAGGATGATATTTTCCAGTTCCATCCATTTGTATAAGAATTTCATGAATTCATTGTTTTTAATGACTGAATAGTACTCCATTGTGTGTTTATACCACATTTTCTGTATCCATTCTTCCATTGAGGTATATCTGGGTTCTTTCCAGCTTCTGACTATTATAAATAGGGCTGCTATGAATATGGAGGAGCATGTGTCCTTATTACATACTGGAGAATGCTCTGGGGTATATGCCCAGGAGTGGTATAACATACCAGAGAGTCCTCCAGTAATATTATGCCCAGTTTTCTGAGGAACTGCCAAACTGATTTCCATAATGATTATACCAGCTCGCAATCCTACCAGCAGTGGAGGAGTGTTCCTTTTTCTCCACATTCTTGCCAGCACCTGCTGTCTCCTGAGTTTTTTATCTTAGCCATTCTGACAGGTGTTAGGTAAAATCTCAGGGCTGTTTTGATTTGCCTTTCCCTGATGACTAAGGATGTTGAACATTTCTTTAGGTGCTTCTCAGCCATTCAATATTCCTCAGGTGAAAATTGTTTGTTTAGTTTTGTACCCCAGTTTTAATAGGGTTATTTAGCCCTCTGGAGTCTAACTTCTTGAGTTCTTTGTATATATTGGATATTAGCACTCTGTCAGATGTAGGGTTGGTAAAGATCTTTTCCCAATTTGTTGATTGCCATTTTGTCCTATTGACAGTGTCCTTTGTCTTACAAAATCTTCACCCAGAAGTTCCAAATACCCAAGACACATTTCACATATCAAATGATACCCAAGAAGAAGGAAGAACAAAGTATGGATCCTTGGGTCCGTTGTAGAAAGGGGAAAACATGTCCTCAGAAGGAGATACAGAGACAGAACTTGGAGCACAGTCTAAGGGAAAGACCTTTCAGAGACTACCCCACCCTGGGATCCATCCTATGTACAGTCGCACAACCCAGACACTATTGTGGATGCCCACAATTGCTGGCTGACTGGAGCTGGATATAGCTATCACTTGAGAGGCTCTCCTAGTGCATGACAAATACAGAGGGGGACACTCTCAGCCAGCTTTTGAACTGAGAACAGGGTCTCCAATGTGGGAGCTAGAGAAAGAACCCAAGGAGATGAAGGGGTTTGCAGCACCAAAGGAGGAACAACAATATGAGCCCCACCCAGTACTCCCAGATATCCCAGGAACAAAACCATCAAACAAAGATTACACATAGAGCCACCCATGGCTCCAGACACATAGGCAGCAGAGGATGGTCTTGTTAAACACAAAAGGGAGAAGAGGCCCTTGGTCCTGGAAAGACTTGATGCAGTAATGTAGAGGAATACCAGGACAGGGAAGTGGGGGAGAGTTGATTGGGGGAGGGGAGATGGATTATGAGATTTTCAGGGGAGGGGGAAACCAGGAAAGTGGATAACATTTGAAATGTAAAGACCATATCTAATAAAAAAATAAAAATATTATTTTATAAGAATTCCCTCAATGGAGGAATGGATTCAGAAGATGTGGTATATGTACACAATGGAATACTACTCTTCAATTAAAAACAATGAAGTCACGAAATTCTTAGGCAAATGGTCAGAACTGGAAAATATCATCCTTAGTGAGGTAACCCAATCACAGAAAACACACATGGTATGCAGTCACTGATAAGGGGATATTAACCCAGAATCTCGGAATACCCAAGACACAATTCACATATCAATTGATTTCCAAGAAGATGGAAGGAGAGACCCCTGGTCCTGGAAAGACTGGATGTAGGGGAATACCAGGACAGAGAAGTGAGAGGGGGTTGAATGGGGAACTGGGGGAGGGAAGAGGGCTTATGGGACTTTCGGGGAGGGGGGAACCAGGAAAGGGGAAATCATTGGGAATGTAAATAAAAAAAATATAGAATATTAAAAAAATTGCTGTGGTCATGGTGTCTTTTGCCTAAGATAATAGAAAACAATCCTATTCTTTATAACATTTTTGGACATTATTACCACTATTATAACCTCAACTTCCTTTCTACATATTTCTCCTTCTTTCTTCCCTATCTAAAGCAATGTCACTGTCTTTCTCATTTTCCCTTTCAAATTACTTGTAATCTGATATATGTGTCTCTATTACTCCCTAAAATATGTCCCCTTCCTGTTTATGTATTTATGCTAGGTTACATGCTCATGATTGAGCTTGGAATTGGGAATTACAAATGAGATATTACAGATAAGTGATGGTTTTCATCATGGGTCTCAGTCACTTCATTTACTAAGTTCCTTTCTAGTTCTGACACATTTCCTAATTTCATGTTGCTTTTTGGCTGATTATCATTTAATACATGGACCATATTCATTGTCTAGTCAACACTTGAAGGGATTTTTGGTTCTTTCTATTTCCTAGCAACTGAGATTAGAGAGGCAATGGAGAATGCTGAGCAAGAATCTGTAGCGTAGGAATGAGAAATCTTCATTCATTCTCTGTTCAATGCAAGTTGGTCCAGTGACTCTGAAAAATAAATGTAGAATATCCTCAAAAGGAAAGATAAACCCATTGCCCAGCAGAAGATGGCCAACACAAAAGGAATACAAAACTATGTTTGGTGGTTCTTTGTCCCATGATTTAATGTCAGGGAATTTTTGTTTTGTTTGGTTTGAGCTTAACATTACAGTTACATTTTGTATGTATTATGGCTTTCATTTTTGTGGGGTTTTTATGGGATTCCTATGTATGCAACCATTTGTTCTCTGTATGTGTTTCTTTTACCTTTTCTTCTGTATTTGTGGTTAGACCTATTCTTATATTTTGATTTTGTTTTTTTTTCTTTTATCTATTCTATTCTATTCTATTCTTGTTTCTTAGATACATATTTGCTTTCTGTGGAGAGACAGAAAGTGGATGGATATGTAAGAAAATAGCAGAGAGAAATGGGCATAATTGGAGGAAGGGGAAAGCATCCTGAGGATATAGTGTATGACAAAAATTTATTTTCAATAAAATAGAAGAAAAGGAGCTAAAATGATTGTACCATCTGACACAGCTATGCCAAACCTCATTATATACCCAATGGAATTGTATGCTTTAATAAGATCTCTATTCCACTTTGTGTGTGTGTGTGTGTGAGTGTGTGTGTGCTTGTGTGTTTGTCTGTGTGCTCTTCTCTCAAAGTATTAACTTAAGACTTTTTCCCATGAGCAAACAAAACTAAATTCTCCATAATCGCTGCTGGGCTTTTGTAAATCTCTTTGAAGTACATTATATTTGAATGTATCTCTACTGCCAATAGTTATTGTTTGTTACATTTCTTTTAATATGCTTTTTATAATATAGCTCATAAATCTCTTGCTGTTATATGTTGAGATAGTTGATTAGAAATTTCATGTCATATACTAGTTTTCTCAAAACAAATTTTGTATTCCAAGAAAATATACTTTTGTTTTGAAACACAAAACACCACTAGAAATAAAAACTTTGTTACTTTATCTCTTTCCATTGAAACCTCAGGGTTGAAATATTCCTTGGAAAACTACCTTTGGTAGTATATATTTAAATTATTTTATAAACTATAGAATAGTTTGTAAAGCTTTAAGATATAAAACCTCAATGGACTTTGCTATTATAATAAAATATAATTTAGCTATTAAGCATGTCATTACTTTGCTTATAAAATCATATATATATATATATATATATATATATTATCAAAAGATGACAGGTGCTATTATTATTGATTGAAAAACTTCTACATAATAAAATTATATAGCAAAGTTTACAATTTCAGTTATAACTATTTTCTCAGTTAAAAATAGAAAACCGAATAGCCTGTCGTCCAAATATACAAATAATCAAACGTCTAAATATGAAGTTTACCTGGTGCTTTACTTTGACTTAATTTTCCAATGTAAAATTTTCTAATTTTAAGGATTAAATAATTTTCTCCTTCCAGAGGTCAGGCAACCCTTCGGACAAGGAGATGAAAAACTTTAGACATAAGAGGGGATAAAGGACACCAGGAGATAGCTCAAAATATCAACTAAGCAGAGTTTATTTGGCCTCTCAGAGTCTGTAGCAGCAAAATATAGAGCCTGCATTTATTTACACCAGGCCCTGCTTGTGATGTTGTGGCTGTTAGTTTGGTGATTTTTGGAGACTCCTAAAATGGGAGCAGCTGTATGTCTGAATCCTTAGCCTGATCTTGCTATATTTTCCTGATAATTGTTGCCTTGTCCAGCCCTGATAGGAGACATCTTTAATTTTAATTATATGTGGCATTCCTGACCTACTTGATAAAGTGTAGAATTTGATTCGGTATATCTGAATTTTTTCTTGCCTTTTACTGTACCCTGTTTTGTAGTATCTGGCTGTTGTCTCTTAGGGGCAGCTTTGTGTGTTGATAATTTTATCAACCTTAAAACATTAAGAGATATTAGTATATATTTACAAAAGAAAAGACTTCCATTTAGAGCTAAAATGGGAGTTTATTAATGTATAGAAATGTAGTAACTTTAAAACCTTTATGTATTATTTTCTTTGCATTCAATTTATTTGTATGACATATTCTTTGACAATTAGTTTTAATAGTAAGTAGGTATAGATAAACTTAAGTAATAAATATGTAAAATACCTTTGTTTCATGCTGAAGGAACTAGAATTTCTAAAGCAAGAACAGGAACATAGATTAGGTATTTGTTACAAACACAGTGTTTTTGGGTTCCTACCAGATATACTGAATCACATTCTACATTTTGTCAATAATCTCAGGAATCCTACATATAATTGAAATTAAATATGTACACTTTTATTTGTAAAGGTTCTATAACCAGAATAAAATACCTTCATTAAATATACAAGTTTAGACAGAAGTTTAGAGTTCAATGAAAATATGATGCATTTTGTTTTACAAGAATGCAACTGAAATGACACATCAAATTAAATATGTACAAACTATACATACATAAACAGAAATTATTTATACATGAAATTATATGGACACAAAATATATGACTACATATGTCTCTGTGTACAGATGCACATGCATACACACATGATTATACACCCATGCATACACATGCACACACACATATACACACACAAACAAACACATACACATACACACATGTCCACATCATAATTTCCTTGCCATCAGTGGAGAAGACCAAAGTTTAAACATCATTCTTTCTGGTGTACATTTTAGATGCCATAAACATAGCATTAGTTCACAATTATAGTGTTCCTTTGGAAACAAGTTATATCGGGAATATTAATAGTAAAACAATTATCTAATCACATATTTTCAGCCATTTATGAAACTTGGAAGATATTTGCTAAGGTTCAAGTTCTGCATGTGACCACCCGAGCTACTTATCAGTTTTACTCATCACACAACTCAGTGTCTCAGGAGTGCTATTGATGTGATGAAACGACCAAAAGAAACTAAGGTATATTTCACTTACACTTTCACAACATTGTTCTTCACTGAAGGAAATCAAAATAGGAACCTGGAGGCAGGGGCTGATGCAGAGGCCACACTGGTGTGAAGCTTACTGGTTTATTCTTCAGAACCTGCTCATTATGATTTCATATAGAACCCAAGAAGGCCAGGCAAGGATTCACCTCACTCACAATGGACTGGGCCCTACAGGTTTGCTTGTCTATCTAGCTCAATCTTTTGGAGACATTTTCACAACAGATATTCCTTCTGCTCAGATTGCTTTAACTTTTGCCAATCTGACATAAAACCATCCAGGAAACCCACATGTGTTATTGCAATGTTCATGACTATTATTTTTCAGAAATTATTGTATTCTTTGATAAGGGGTCAGACTGACTGTTTTTAGCTCTTAGCAGATTTTCCAGAAATTCTTGTATTCTGTAAGATAAGGTCAAACAGTCTCTTTTTCTCTTTGTTCTTTTCCTGTGAAGATATCCTCAGCTTGGAAGACAGAAAGGACAAAGATTCGTGAAACAGTACATGACAACTATAGTGGGTTAAATAAGTACTAGGGAAAAAAAATCCTATGAAAACTGTGAAATAATTAAAAGAACTTTCATAAGATTTCTTCACTTTTAAATGTTTTTAATGTTTATTTTAAATTTCTTTCTTTATAATATGCAAGTTTAAAACAAGTTCTTGTATGTTGTAGCAAAAGTTGACATGGAACTCACAATGTATCCCAAGATGGATTCAGAATTTTGGTAATCCTGCTATCTCAGACTTTAGAATGTTGAATTTACAACTACAAATCACTGCACTTAGAATACATAATTGACAGTAAGTAATTCTGGAAATTCAATGTTTTCTAAAGAACAAAAGATTGCATCTCTCTTTGAGTGTTTCATACTCTCATGTTAATTACTCCCTTTCCTACCATCATAAAAATCTTCATTTCCCTTGACACTGTTATACAAATGATCTGATTAAACACATAGATGTGTGAATTACACCTCCTTTACATGGTCTGCAGTGTGTGATTATTTATTGGATACCTGTATATACTATATCAATATCTGGATAAATACTCCCAATTGACAAATGTATTCAAGGTTTAGATACAATCTCTCAGTAAGGAAACAAATCAACTTGGAGACCTCTAAGACATTTGAAAATTTACATAAAGGAATGTCCTTCACAAAAATCAGATTTCCTATTCACAGCCTTAGAATGCCTGTAAGTGGGGCAGAACTGATCAAATTTCCCCACATTTTCATTCAGGATTTTAAATTCATGATGTCATCGAAGCACCACAGCCAAGGTGTAGCTACTATTCTCATTTCAGCTAAATGAGATCCTTATGTCTCTTCCCTATTCATGGACCATAAGGAATCAGCTGGAAATGGCAGGAGCAGATGGGGGTAAGTACTGAGCGCCAAGTGAATATTTTTACTTTATGAGAGGAAGGTTTAGTTTTGAACATATGAATGTCAGCCAAAAGCTTTTGAAATACTTTGTCATAGACCTTGAGACTGTGGTGAGAGCTGGAGATTACAAAGAGTGTTATGAGCAATCATAAGAATTCTCTAACCCTGTTAGCATGGTTATAATCATTCAAGTATAGACTACAAAATAAATTAGAGGTTTTCCTTTCTTTTTTTTTCACTTATATTCCTATCTTCTGAGGCAGATCAACTGCAATATTGAAACTTCTGTCTTATGTATGTGTATTGCAATGAATTCACGACTCAATGTCCCGAGGGAAACTGTTTAATGAAGACTTGGATCACAGCACCAGAAAAGGAAAAGACCTACACAAAGAAGTTTAACTTATTTTTAATCCCACATATGTAGCAATCCTGTCATCTTCAGGGACATGAACAAGTGCCTAGCGTTCTTCATATGACTAGAATTTTCCATGAAACCGTTATGGGATTGGTGATGCCTCCTTGAAAAACAGAAACTTTGATGAATAAATATTATTTTCTTGAAGAAATTTATCTCATTTATCAGAAAAGGTTAAATTAGAGACGATTCTATTATTGATCCTGTGCCTAAAACTGTGTGATGTTCACAGTAAAGATGGCCTTTTGGCTTGTCTTTATATTTATGGTTAGTAGAATTATAACAGAAGCCATATTCATGATAGTAGTTGACATGTTCTTAGATATTACTAGGTTTCAAACCCTATACTAAATAACTTTACTTATTTATTTCATATATCAAGATTATGAAGATGATGTTTTAGTTTTCTTAATTGTTAATATGTATTCATCAAGTTAAAACATCATCCATGTATCTGTAGTCACAAGTCTAGACACCTCAGAGAGAAAGTTACATAGAATGCTATAGTAAGAAAAGTGCTAATTTAGGTTCCCTGTATTCGTTGCAAGGTCATGCTGCATGAATTCAGTTCTTTAATTGTTAGAGTAAAATGTTCTCATTTTGGTTTGCTTAATTGGTAGCCAGAAGCTATTTTAAAACCCAGAAGGCTGTGTTCATTTCTTGCTTTTCAGCGCTATTCATCTCAAATCCAGAAACTACATGTAATATATTTTTCCTATTTCCTAGAACTGTTGAATCATCTCTCAGTATCACTTTGATTTTAATATTTATTTTTTCAGCAATTGGGCAAATGGTATGGTCTAAGTTGGTGCTACTAGACATACTTAAATAACCACTGTTGATCTTCTTATCAAGGTGAACTACCCATTGATGGAGATCTCTTAGAAGCTTGAAGAGAACCTAATGTAGTCATGTTATGAAGTCAATATAGTTTGTAGTTGTTTTTTAAATTCTAACTCTTGTGTGCATAGATAAGTAGGGCTCTCAGCTCTCACTAAACAATACTTTTTATTTTAAAATGCAGGCTTACAGAGAATCACAACTGTTCAAAATGTAGAGGTAAAAATGAATATGAAGACCCCAATCCAAATTTGAACATCTACCATGCAACTCTTACACCTAAATCTCAGGGAACAAAAGGCAAGAAACATTGTAAGAACAAGAGCACTATAATATTAGCTATGACAATGTTTTTTGTATATTACAAGGATGCTACACCAATGAAACGTCAAGGGTATAGTTGCTGAAACCACACATGCATAATGACAATGAAGGTTGACATGCCAACATAGGTGGAACATTTTGACAAGACTACACCCATAGACAAAGAGCCATTGGTAGTCAACTGCTGCAGAGAGGAAAAATCCATTCTCTCTAATAGAGACCCCTGATACACTATCCAGTTTCATATGGTTAGCCAGAAACATGTGTATTTACAAGCTACATGAAATGGACTCAATTGTGTATGTGTGCATATAAAACAATACTTATTCATGAAGTGGTCATGAATTCATGATTAGAATACACACTTGTTTCCTAAAATCAATATAAGGGCTAGAACATTGTCCTGCAAATTAAAAACATTCAGCATCAAACAGCTTATAGCCACTTGTTACTGTAAGTTCCTGTTCTAAAGGTGTACATATTCACACATACACAGAATATATATATATCAGAATAAGAGAAATCATAAAAATTAAGTAAAATTTGGAGTATTCATATAATGGATGAAAGCCAGAGAAATGGATGAAAAAACAGTTTTGTATTGTTGCCTCAATATCTCAGTGATAATTATTTCAGCTCCCTTTGTTTGTAAAACATTGCACTGTTTATCATCATGTAATACCCAAGACTCAATTCACAGACCATATGAAGCTCAAGAGGAAGGAAGACTAAAGTGTGAATGCTTCAGTGCTTCTTAGAAGGGGTAGCAAAATACTCACAGGAGGGAATATGGAGAGAAAGTGTGGAGCAGAGACTGAAGAAAAGGCCATCTAGAGATTGCCCCACCTGACAATCCATACCATATAGAGTCACCAAACCCAGAAGTTATTGTGGATGCTGGGAAGTGCTTGCTGATGGATGCCTGATATGGCTCTCCTGAGAGGCTCTGCCAGAGCCAGACAAATACAGAGAGCAGATGCTCACAGCTAACCATTGTTTTCCCGAAAGAAGGAGTTAGAGGAGGGACTGAAGGAACTGATGGGGTTTGCAGCCCCTTAGGGGGAGCAGCAGTGTCAACCTGCCTGAACCCCTGTAGCTCCTGGGCACTGGACCACCAACCAAAGGCTATGCATGGACGGAGCCATGGCTCCAGCTGCAACAAAAGATGACCTTGTAGGACATCCGAGGGAGGAGCAGCCCTTGGGCCTGAGCATGTTAGATGCTCCAGTAAAGGGGAATGACAGGACAGAAAGACAGAAGTGGGTGAATGGGGGAGCACCCTCATAGAGGCAGGGGAGGGAAGATGGGATAGGGGGTTTCTGAAATGGAAACCTGGAAAGGGGAAAACAATTGAAATGTAAATAAAGAAAATATTCAATAAAAATATTATGAACTTTCAAAAAAATAAAAAGGATGTCTTTGCAAGTCCTTCCACATTAATGAACAATGTAAGACATAGGTGATAGGTCACCTAAGACTGGATAGAAATACCTTAGCTAAAAAGGAGGCAGTGCGGTTGTTTGAATATACTTTTTTTTTTTCAGCAGAAATTTATTCTCTCACTGTTCTGAAGGCTAGAAGTCCAGCATAATATAGGCTCAGCAAGTCTTTTTTTTTAATTGAATATATTCTTCATTTACATTTCAAATGTTATATACCCTTTCCCAGTTTGAATATTCTTAGTCAATTGCAAGTGACAGTATTAGAAAGTGTGACCTTGTTAGAGGAAGTATGTCATTGGAGTAGGCTGGGAGGTCAGTTTATGGTCAATCTCTGCCCAGAGTAGAAATTCTCCTCCTGGCTGCCTGCAGAAGATAGTACACTCCTTCTGCCTGCCTTCAGATCAAGATGTAGAACTCTTTGCTTTTCCAGCATGATGTCTGCCTGGTCACTGCCATGCTTCCCACTATGATGATAATGGACTGAATCTCAGAAACTATAAGCCAGCACCAATTAAATGTTTTCCTTTATAAAAGTTGCTTGGTCATGGTGCATCTTCACAGCAATGAAACCATAAATAAGACATGTAGAAAGACAAAATTGGATTAAAAGTGAAGGCTTCTTGTTAGACAGTAATAAGGAAAATCATATTGACTCATGGCTATCACCCCCAAAGAGATTATGTGGATTATGAACTATCCGTATTATCAAAGAAAGAATTCCCCTTAATTATGGCATAGACTGCTTTCATATACTATTTTGTTTGATTTTCCAGTACTTTGCAGAGGAATCACGAGTTGTTTTCCTGACTCAGAAAGCAACCCATAATTTTCTCTTTTCCCCCCTCTTTCTATTATTTAGTGGGTAAATGTGTTTTCCCATGTTGAATGTAGTTCCTTATGCAGGTATGGATACCTGTGTTTAAGACTGGGGAGACCAGAAGTTCATAGTAAGTATGACCTTTGTGTGTCACTCTCCAACTATATTTTGAGACAAGTTATCTCAGTGAATTAGGAGTCCACAAGATAATGTAGATATGGCAGCTAATAAGTCCTATGGTTCATCTTCTCTATCACTATAGATATTTGACAGTGCATCTTCTTTTTATGTGGGTATTGTAGACTAGAACTCATGCCTTCAAGATCAGACACTCATCCATCTCCCTAATCCCCCAAACCCTCTTTTCCTGTTATATTTCATTAATTTATGTTATCCAGTATAGTTGTGTGTGTGTGTGTGTGTGTGTGTGTGCATGTGTGTGTGTGTCCTAAGTATGTAGTACACAGTTACTGTCCTGGTGACAAATGCTAAATGCTACATCTGATTTTTTTTCTTGACTAAGGTTATACCCGTAAAAGGAAATGAGAAAGCCCAGATTTAACAAGGAAAAAATCATCACTTTGCAAAACTAGGACAACCTTAGAAGTTCAGTTTATAATTACACTTTCAATTAATCATCCTTTTGGGGATGTCATGTCTAGGAGAGGAGATGATGCAGGACACAGAGAAGAAGAACTTTAGTGTTTAATATAGCACATTGTTTTAAGGTATGATGAAATTTGTGGTGAGATGCGGTAAAAAGACATTTTAAAATTGAAATTTTAATTATATCTACAAAGTTTTTCTACAGAGTCCACATAGTCATAATAAGAACAGAGAGTAACACAGATAAGAACAATCCTATTGTTTATCAGCCCAAATGATTATAGTTCTAGACATTATTATAAATTAAAGAAGGTCTACAGATGGTTATGACTCAATAAGCTCCTTGGCAACAGCAATAGTGTCTGGGTTTAGTGTCTGAAGATGGGATGGATCTCCAGGTGGGGCAGTCTCTGTATGACCTTTCCTTCAGTCTCTGCTCCACTCTTGTCCCAGCATTTCCTTTAGACAAGAACAATTCTGGTTCAATATTTTTGAGATATTGAGATATTGAGATATTGAGATATTGAGGTATGAGATATTGAGATATTTTGAGATATTGAGATATTGAGGTATGTGGTCCCATCCCTAAACAGGGGGTCTAACCTCTAGATATGGTCTCTATAGGTTCTTTCTCCCCTTTGTTGGGTATTTCAGCTAATGTTATCTCCGTTCGGTCCTGGGAGCTTCTTGCTTTCCTGGTATCTGGGACTTTCTAGTGGCTAACCACAGTTCCCTGTGCTCCACTATTATACACCTCCATTCAAATTCCTGACCCTATCTACTTCCCTCATCTCCTCCCACACCTGATCCTGCTACCCTTTTCCCTCTTCCTCCTTTCTCCCTCCTAGTCCCCTACCTCACTTCATTTCCCATGATTATTTTGTTCCCCCTTCTAAGTAGGACTAAAGCTTCCACACTTTGGTCTTCCTTCTTCTTGAGCTTCATATGGTCTGTGAGTTTTATTGTGGGTATTCTGAGCTTTATTCCTAATGTCCACTCATCAGTGAGTGCACAACTTGTGTGTTCTTTTGTTACTGGGTAACCTCACTCAGTATGATATTTTCTAATTCCATTCATTTGCCTAAGAATTTTATGAATTCATTGTTTTTAATAGCTGAGTATTACTCTATTGTGTAAATATATCACATTTTCTGTATCCATTCTTCTGTTGAAGGACATCTGGGTTCTTTTAAGTTTCTGGTTATTATAAATAAGACTGCTATGAACATAGTGGAGCATGTGTCCTTGTCATATATCGGAGCATCTTTTGGGTATATACCTAGGAGTGGTATAGCTGTGTCCTTATGTAGTACTAATTTTCCAAGGAATCACCATATTTGCAGAGTGGTTATACTAGATTGCAATCCCACAAGCAATGGAGGAGTGCTCTTATTTTTCCACATCTTTCTCAGCATGGAAGGACTCATGGCTCCAGCTGCATAAAAAGCAGAGGATTGTCTTATCTGACACCAGTGTGAGGGTAGATCCTTTGTCCTGTAGAGGTTTGATGCCCCAACATAGGGAAATGCTAGGGTAGTGAGGAAGGAGTCAGGGTGGCGGGTGGAGGGGGGAAGGGAGCTCCTTTATAGAAGCAGGGTTGGAGGCAGGATGAGATAAGAACTTTATGGAGTAGAAACCAGAAAGGGGAATTATATATGTGTGTCTTAGGGTTTTACTAACTGTGAACTGACACCATGATCAAGCCAATCTTACAAAGGACAACCTTTAATTGGATTGGTTTACAGGTTCGCAGTTTCAATATATTATCATCAAGGTGGGAACGTGACAGCATCTAGGCAGATATGGTGGAAGAATCCCTGAATGTTCTACATCTTCACTTGAAGCCTGCTAGCAAAACACTGACTTCCAGGTAGCTAGGATTAGGTTGTTAAAGCCTTTGCCCTCAGTGACACACCTACTCTAATAGGCCACACCTTCAATTAGTGCCACTCCTTGGGCCAACCATATCCAAACCATGACTTTAAACACACACACAGAAACACACATACACAGACACACACACACACACACACACACTGACGTCACAATATATATACATAAACTCAATAGGCATGAACAAAGTCACTTATGTGTTATATATAATACATACTAAAGTACGAGTATACATTTATAAATGAGTTGAAATAATATATTCATGTATAATATTTTTCATACCACACTTAACTAGTCAGAATAAAACGTATTAAATACTTATAGCACATAAAATAAGAAATTTAACTAAGTCAATGCTATATAAATAATGTGAGTTCTACTCAATATTTTATACCAGGTAGGTATATAGAAACAAATGTTATGCTTCTCCAACCTTCTTAATTTTCTAACACTTATTCATTGTTTTGGGGCATTTGAGAAGTCAGAAACTACCAAAAGAAAAAGGACATTTACTATAGGGGGGATTCCTGCCTCTATCTCTTCATACAACATTAAGTTAAGAATTGGTACAATTTATTTTCTTACGAAATTGCAGGATTCTCTTCACAACCATAGACTTCTGTTCATACCCATAGAATACCTGAACTCCCCTCTATTCTTTACAGTTTCAAATGAGGAACTAACACAAGAGACATTTAAAGGGAACATTTTATGTTTTGAATTTAATACATTAATGAATATTGGTGAAAAAATACCCAAAGTTGTCATCTCGCAAAGTTCATTTTGGCTAATGATGTTAGTAGTGTGAGCCAAGGATCACTTAGCCATGATGCTTTCAGTCTTACTCACTACACAACAAAACTGAAATATACAGTGCAGAGAGCTATTCACCTTATGGCTCCTGGGAAGCAAAAGAAATAGAAAGGAATGAGTTTGGGCAATCATTATCAAGGGCAGGCTAAATAGCTTCTATGGGATCTTATCTCCAATGACCTACTGGAAAACTATAAAGTCATAGACAGTCACAAGAAGGAAGGAAGGAAGAAAAACCAGAAAGAATAAAATAAATGAAGGAATGAAGGAAGGAAAAAAGGAAGAAAGAAAGAAAGAAAGAGAAAGAAAGAAAGAAAGAAGGAAGGAAGGAAGAAAGGAAGGAAAGAAATGTCTGTAATAAATGGGCCTTGTGGAATCATTCAAAAATCCAAACTGGAATGCACTTATTTTGGTTGATAAGAAATGTCAAAACCAAAGCATAATATTTAAATATTCCATTTAAAAGTTCATCATAAGTTACTGTCGTTTTTCCTAGCTTTAATAGAAAGAACATTTAGTGGTATTGGCAGTGTTTTTAAACATCTGCATAACTCAGCAATTTATTTTTGCCTCATCAATCATACAGTTCTATTTGCAGGAAGGCCTGATCCACAGCAATTCAGGCATAGAACTATCAGATGCTTGGAGAGTCTGAAACTCTCATGTGCTATCTCCAAACTGTGCATGGTAGTTTCAACCAAATGACCCTCATAGACATAGAACTGGTAGAAAATTAACCATACTATTTGCTTACCTTTAATTTATTTATACATATTCACATAAGTTTTCAGAGAATAACATACATAGTTTTAAAATAATCAGAAATGTATTTTGGAAGTTTGACAAAATCACCTCTTAATCATGACAAAAATAATACATTCAAGTAAAATATTTTGTCCATAATTTAATGCAAAACAATGTTTCATTATGTGGGGTTTTGCTTAGTGTTTCTTGTTTTATTTGTTTTCATTTTTGTATGTTTCCATATGTGTGTTTGTCTGCATACGAATGTGCATACATGTGTATGTGTGAGTATATATGTGAGTGTATATTTTGTGTTTGTGTGTTTGTGTGTTTATGTGTGTGTCTGCATGTGCATGCATGCTCTAGAAATAGTACAAACCAGAGTTCTAGAGTTTAGTATAAACCAGGCAAGCAGTCTACCACTGAACAGAATCCTCTGTCTAATTTATTATTATTATTATTATTACTAATATTATCTTTAATGTTATTATTATTATTTAAACTGTAGATGCCTATTATCCAATACTTTGTAATATAAAATAAAATAGTAAAATGGGGTTTAAATTTAGTAGAAATGCTTATTTTTTAATTATAATCTTTAATTGTTTTGTACAGTCCATCATTATGCCCCTCCTGTTCTTCCCGCTCAGAGTTCCTCATCCTATTCCTCCTCCCCTGTCTCAAAAAGAATGAAAGGCTTTTTCAAAATTATAATTCTTTGAGTAGATAGAAAAATCCACTGCACACATAAACACATGTAAATTTGCAAAGTCTGCATAAAAATATAATTATGTTTTATTCCTTTTCAGGTGTTATATAGAGCTCTTATTTGTAACTTCCATCATTTCTTAAGGTATTGAATAAAGTAATATGAAAGTTTTACTATTTCTATTCATTCTTTAGATATTATAGGACTGGAAACAATCAAATTTATTTATCAGAGGAATGTTTAAAACTAAATATAGAATTCTGGATAAAGATCAAACTGAGAGCAAACGAGAACAACAAAACTCCACAACCTTTAGATCAGAAGCTATTTTGCAAAATTAAGGAGGTATGAGTCAATTATACATGTTTTGGAGCTCAGTACTTCAAAGATTTTGATTAAATAATTATGATATGATACAAGAATTGTATCTTTCTAAGATGCCCCATTAATTTTAGTACAATCACTTCACAAAAATCATTACACAACATTGGCAAATTGTTCAGCCAGCAAAAGAAATTGCTATAGTCCAGACTATCTAGCGTCCATCCAAAGAATCCACACTCTGAATATAGAGATTGACTCACAGTAATGTGTCCTCTAATTTGCATATTCATACCATGAATCAATTAATGATTCCCCACAACACAAAATAAATGTAAAACAATTTATTAGTCAATATTTTTGTTTATGCAAATATTTAAAGTAACATTGTGTTAGTTATATGAATGGTTTTAGAGTTGGATTTTTTTTAAACTTCTAAAAAGAAACCCTCAAAAATACAGCTCCTATTAAAGGATTTGTTTTTATTATTTTTAGTTAAGTTTGTTTACTTGTAGGCATGTGCATGTTAGTTTAGTGCATGTGGAGACAAAAATCTATGAATCTCCTAGAAGCTCGAGTTACAAAAAGATGTTACTTGCCTTATATGCATAATAAAACCAACTAGGGTCCTTGTTATTGTCAGTGTTCTATGGTTTTAAAGGGTTACACCATGACTACTGCAATTGCTATAATGGAAAGCATTTAATTGGAGCTTGCTTGCAGTTGAGAGGCATTATAATGGCATTACTATCATGTGGGGGAACATGGTGGCACTCAGGAACACATGGTACTAAAGAGGCAGCTAAAGGTTCTATATCAGAAGTCACAGGCTATAGGAAGGAAAGCTCTTAGTTTGGTGTAGGCATTTTGGGGTTTTTGGGTTTTTTTTTTTTTTTTTTGGTTTGTTTTCTGTGTGTGCATCATCATGTGACATTGTTTTCTACTTTGCAGAAAGTTTTCTTTTTTGCAGTTTTTATATTTTAAAGATATAAATTGCTAAAACAAATTCTGATGTTAATTAACAGATAAGCATATTATAGGTACAGTTTTATAGGGCTTATATAGCATATATGAAGTATATAGATCATAAATACAAATGTGGATTATAAAGGAAGCACGTAGTTCTCTGGGAAACAGCCTGGTCAGTCATCATCAGACTTAAGCATTGTCATCGTCTGGGAAGTTTCTTAAGATCACCTTCTTTTTAATTGGATATTTTATTTATTTACATTTAAAATGTTATCCCCTTTTCTGGCTTCCCATCTGGAAACCTCCTATTCCATCCCCACTCTCCCTACTTCAATAAGGGTTCTCCCATATACCCACTCCTACCTCACTGCTCTGGCATTCCCCTACACTGAAGCATCCAGTCTTCACAGGAAAAGGGCCTTTCCTCTCATTGATGTCAAAGAAGACCAAAAGAAGATAGCCATACAAACATAATTGTACCTCTAACAACAAAAATAACAGGAAGCAATAGTAACTATTCCTTAATATCCTTAACATCAATGGACTCAATTCCCCAATAAAAAAGACATAGCCTAACAGACTGGATACTTAAACAGGACCCAACAATTTGCTGGATATAGGAAACACACCTCAGTGACAAAGACAGATACTACTTCAGAGTAAAAGGCTGGAAATACATTTTTCCAAGCCAAAGGTCCCAAGAAACTATCTGGAGTAGCCAGTCTAATATTGTATAAAATCGTCTTTCAACCAAAAGTTATCAAAAAATATAAGGAAGCACACTTCATATTCATCAAAGGAAAAATCTACCAAGATGAACTCTCAATTTTGAGCCTTCATCAAAGGAAAAAATCTACCAAAAAGAACTCTCAATTTTGAACATCTATGCTCCAAATGCAAGGGAATCACATTCATAAAAGAAACTTTACTAATGCTCAAAGCACACATTGCACCTCACACAATAGTAGTTGCAGATGTCAATACCCCATTCTCATCAATGGACATATAATGGAAACAGAAACTAAACAGAGGTCAAGTGAAACTAACAGAAGTTATGAACCAAATGGATTTAACAGGTATCTATAGACCATTTCATCCTAAAACAAACAAACAAAAAATTATCTTCTACTCAGCACCTCATGGTACCTTCTCCAAAACTGACCATATAACTGATCATAAAAGAGGCCTCAACAAATACAAGAAGATTGAAATAATCCCATGCATCCTATCAGATCACCATGGACTAAGGCTGGTCTTCAATAACAACAAAAACAACAGAAAGCCCACATACACACAAGAGTTGAAGAAGAGTCTACTCAATAACTTGGACAGTGAAGAAATTAAGAAAAAATTAAAGGCAATTTAGAATTTAGTGAAAATGAAGATACAACATACCTAAGCTTATGGGATACAATGAAAGCAGTGTTAAGAGGAAATACATAGCTCTGAATACCTCCAAAAAGAAACTGGGGAGATCATACACTAGCAGCTAACAGCACATCTGAAAGCTCTAGAACATAAAGAAGCAAATATACCCAAGAGGAGTTAATAGCAGGCAATCATCAAACTCAGGGCTGAAATCAAACAAGTAGAAACAAAAAGAGCTATACAAAGAATCAACAAAACTAGAAGCTGGGTCTTTGAGAAAATCAAGATAGATAAACCCTTAGCTAGATTATCCAGAGGGCACAGAGTCAGTATCCAAATTAACAAAATGAGAAATGAAAAGGGAGACATAAAATAGAACCTGAAAAAAATTCAAAAAATTATCAGATCCTACTACAAAAGTCTATACTCAACAAAACTGGAAAGTCTGGATGAAATGGACAATTTTCTAGACAAATATCATGTACCAAAGGAAAATCAGGATCAGATAAACTATCTAAACTTTAGGTCCCATAAGCCCTAAAGAAATAGCAGCACTTGTTAATAGTCTCCCAAGCAAAACAGGCCCAGGACCAGATGGGTTTAGTGCAGAATTCTATCAGACCTTCAAAGAAGGCCTAATACCAACTCTTCAAAGTATTCCACAAAATAGAAGCAAAAGGAACCCTACTCAATTCATTCTATGAAGCCACAATTATGCTTATACCTTAACTACACAAAGGTGTGGGCATTTTGAAACCTAAAAACACACCCATATTTACTGGATTCACATTCAAATATATTTTCATCACTTTTATATTTTTGATGATTTTTTTTCACTCCTTAAGTTTTTTTTTTTATTTATTTTCTACAAATAGGCAGATTAGTTGCATTAGTCTTATCTTGAGGTCATCACTCCTTTTATGCTATCTAGCATGAGGTTATTCTTTAAATCATTTATCTTCTTGAGTGTATGAATTAGCTACTTTGAACTTCTTGGTGATCCTTTACTCCTTATACTGTACATTTTGTATTTTTCTTTGTTGATCCTGGTCTTTTTCATTATAGATCTACATAAGAGTCACCACTAATAACCATATGACACAGTCAACACTAGGCTATATTGAAATGTCCTCTGCAAACACCTTTTATTCAAACTTTTCAATTTATCATTAGGCAGATTTTTCAGACAAAGGCAAAAAGCAGCCATATTTATTCTTTGCCAAAATATCACACAGAAAATGGTCTCTAGGTCATAACTAATATTCTTCCCCTCTGAAATTGTCAGGACATCATAATCTAGCTTGTACTATCTTCACACTCCTAAAACCCCACTTATAGTGTTCAGTAATGTACTTACCTGCTTTCTTAACCCATAGACCGAAAGTCTATATTGTCATCAAACAGCATGGTCAGGCCTATTATAGATATATCCTGTTCCCTGATAGCATCTTTTGTCTTAGTCAATTTTCTAATGCTATGAAGAGATACCAAGACCACAGCAACACCTATAAAAGAAACCATTTAAGTAAATATTGCTTACAAATTACTTAGTTTTATACACAGCCTTAGTGGAAAAAGCAAACACGATTACTTACAGGCAGATATGGTGTTGTAGAAATAGCTCAGAGTTCTATAGCTGAATTGGCAGGAGGCAGAAAGTGAGTGACATTGGGCCTGGTCTTGGATGTGGAAGCCTCAAAGACCCCCTTCAGTGACAATTCTTCCAACAAGGCCAAATCTACCCCAATAAGACCAAACCTCCTATATTCATTCTCAAATACTGCCACTCCCTGATGATCAATCATTTAAATATATGGGGGCTATTTTTATTCAAACCAACACAGTCTTCTACAAAAGCAGTATACACACTTAATTAGTAATCACCAAAACCCGTTAATATCATCTTTATGTTGCGATATTCTCATTTTTAAGTATTTCCTACAATTATTCATTAAATGCATCTTTATCTAAATTCAGTTACTAATTTCTGTAACTTGTTTCTTTTAGTATAATTATATTTAAACTATATATATTTATGTATCATATGACAAATAATGGATATGTTTATAATTTAACGTTATTCAGCTCTGAGCATTCTTTCCATGTGAAACTGAGAAAATATGACAGGTAAAATTGATAAAAATTATGCATCTGGATTTAATATTCTATTTTACTCAATATTTCTTCACAAAGATTAAGATCCACATTACAAAACAAAGTGAAAGAAAATTGATATGTCTACCTTATGAAGTAGAGTTCAGTGTCATCTGAATGCATAATTATATCATGATTTTTGCTGTAATAAAAATAAAGCATTATCTAGGTTGTAGTGCTTCATAAACATGCATACTTTTAATGCTGGAATATATATGGAAGCTAAACGTTTGTATCAATTAAAAATTAAAGCTTAGCAAGCAAATATCCTCAGATACAAATGAAGGGTACATTAGCCAAGAACTTTCTTGGTTTTAATTCCTGCTTTTCTCCTTTGAGTCCACATCTGGCACCACTTCTTTCAAATTTCACTGCCAAACAAGCTAATGAAATCCTACTCTGAATAGGTATTATTGGTTTTCATAGATAAATAAATGGTCATATGTTGTATATTGCAATTAAGCTCTACCAAATTATGTGCATACACTCTGGATGTGCAGTAACTGTTATTATTAATATTTAGGCCCATCTGTGTTCTCCAATCATATCATCAGCAATTGAAGGAATACCAGAACATATAAAGCAGAAGTGTTTGTCACTGATTCAGAAATTAACCATCATTCAAAATTGTGCCAATAAGCATATTGAGTTCTGCATTAAAAACTTATTTTAGACACTTCCTTATTAAGCAATTCTTTGGTAAGAATACTTAGAAAAAATGCTCAAGAGAAAAAGAAAAGCAGCTATTTATAATCTTTTCCAAGAAAATAAACCAATTTTGTTCAATGGGTTTACTAAAGATTTTTATTGATTGCAGACACCCATGGAAATTGTTGGAATTTGTCAAGAGTATAGCTCAAAAATGAAATAAATTTTGCATTTCAATGAGTATTATATCTCTTTAAAAATATATCAGTTGGAAAAACACTGAAAAAACTACAAACTTGTGTATACTTTTATGAAAATATTATCAATTTTCAAATTTCGATCTAAAAAATAAAAATACTGAGTTTTATGATTAATGCATATCTGTATGTAAGTACTAAACATGTAATAGTTTAACAAACTTTGATTTGGCTTATATTTTCTTGGTATGTTTTGAAGTCTATACGCTCTGATAAACAGTAAGTATGGCCAAAGTCATAGGAAATTATGTGTACATATCAAAATTATAACATCCTTGCTTATTTAAATGGGTATATGTGAAACTATTTCTATTTTCATTTTATATGCTATGAAAATATAATCCATATTATTTCAATCATTATGTTTATTTATATTATTATTTACACATATATCTTTCATATATTGAAATATTTATTTTAAAACAGCTTTTTATATATTTTAAAATATACTAGAATAACAATTCTAGCTTTTAACTTATTTTCTATCCTTGCTTTGTTCGTTTGAATATTTTGTGATTTCATAAAGACCTTACCATTATTTTTGTCTAAATTTTTGAAGATGCCATTGCTCTTTTAATAGGTATTGCACTGAATTTATAGGTTACTTTTATTAATGTTATAACCAATACTATTAGTCCTTCTAATCATTAGTTGACAATATCTTGTCTTTTTTGTTTGTTTGTTTGTTTCTGATTCAATTACTTTCACCATTGTTTCTACAGTTTTTATTACAGAAGCCTTCCACCTTATTTGCCAAATTTTTTCCTTTTTATACAATTATTCAGGGACCAAGCAGCATGCTATTGGAGTGAAAATATGCCTACAAGTAAATGTAGCAGAATAAAAAAGAGAAATATATTGACACAAATAAAACTATCAATATCTAAGAGTTACCAATAAGAAAAATACTGGGTAACTAGACTCAGAAAATTTAACATTGTCTTCCTCCAATTGATGTGTACATAATCAATTTACAACATTTTAAATGTGAATATTTGCTCAAAGCAAGAAACATGCTATATTAAAGCATAATGAACTTTCCACAACATTGGTGTTCTTACATCTTTTTATACCAAAACTGAAAATCTGTAGGAAACAAAATAAAACATTAGGACGTATTTCATTAAATAAAATCCTATAGGAGGGGCTGGAGAGATGGTTCAGTGGTTAAGAGCACTGACATCTCTACCAGAAGTCCTTGATTCACTTCCCAGAAGCCGGAGGGGGGGGGGCGAGGGGAGGGGGGGTGACTCACAACCATCTGTAATGGGATACAACGCCCTCTTCTGGTGAGTCTAAAGAGAGTGACAGAGTACTTGCGTATACTAAATAAATAAATGTTTTTTTTCTTAAATTGTATAATAACAATGATTATGTATTTCTTCAGAAATAAAAAAATTAGTTGATTGAAAAAAAATTCCAATTGTCTAGAATCATCCTCCCTCATTTCTTTATCTTAGTCATTGAAGGATGATACTCAGTCAAACACAGATCACATACATGAACAATTTTACTAGCCCATCTGAGAATATCCTGTCTCTGTGGAGTATGGAATTACAGGGTAAATGCCACAGCTACATAGCATTTATGTGTGATCTGAGTATCTGACTCTTTGGATATCTTGTTATCAAAATTGTATGGCAAGCTCTTTCACCCCTGAGGGTTGCCCCAGACTTTCTCCCTTCCTAACCTATCCTATCTTCCTTCTTTTCTTCTTCTTTCTTCATTTCTCATTGATAGTTTGCCCACTATGGTGTATCTCAGCATTTTTATGGCTAGACTCAGGTTATATCTCATTGGAAAGAGTATGATGAAAATTCTACTTCCATTAACAGATTGTGTGGCTTCACTGATGGAGGATGATTCTAGACATAAGTCTCTGGCATCCCATAAAACTAGAGTACATTCTAGCACTGAACCATCCATGGTGGAGCATATTCATTAAGGAGAAAAATGGAAAGAAAAATAAATGTTATTTTCTCACTAATATATGAAATCAAAAGAAGCTAATTTCATAAAATTAGAAAGTAAACAAGTAAAGATTAGAAATTATAGCATGTAAGGGGTAAAGGGAATAAGGTATATTTATCCTACTATACAAGATATACAAAATATACAATATATAAAATAAATAAAGAAAAGTAAGATTGAAGAAACAGATGCTAGTATGCTAGTGCATGCTACTGTATCTTATGGGTAGAGGTTGAGACCAGTGGTAAAATAAATGCCTAACAATTGCATAGAGCTGGAGTTAGTCACAAATAACCACCAAATTTAGTTAAAATATTTTATAATAGATAGAAAAGTATATATTTATTTTTTCTTCACAAAACTACTGCATTATATAACTTGCTAAATATATTTATTGAATTATAATTTGTATATATATTGAAGTTCCATATTTCCCATATAAATATAAATATATACATATATAGTTACTAAATGTCAGTTAAAATAACTTCAATAAAATAAAGTGTTTTAGGTTTTATTATAATTTCATTATAATAAATTAGGTTTTTATTGTTTAAAAAAATCAAGTAAACATAATATGCTTTTTTTAGGATTATGGATACAGTTTTGAACAAAGGATAGATAGGAAATTTGTGTTTATTAGAAAAGATAATTACCCAGAAGCCCCCTTCCCTCCCTCTTTTCCCCATGATTTTGAATGTAAATAAAAAAAAAACTTAGAAAATAAAAATTAAAAAAAAATAAAAATTTTGTGAATTCATTGTTTTTAATTGCAGAGTAGTATTCCATTGTGTAAATATACCACATCTTCTAAATCCATTCCTCCGTTGAGGGACGTCTGGGTTCTTTCCAGCTTCTGGCTATTATAAATAAGGCTGCTATGAACATAGTGGAGCATGTGTCCTTATTGCATGCAGGGGAAGCCTCTGGGTATATGCCCAGGAGTGGTATAGCCGGATCCTCCGTGAGTGTCATGCCCAGTTTTCTGAGGAACCGTTCCTAGGCAAATGGTCAGAACTTGAAAATATCATCCTTAGTGAGGTAACCCAATCACAAAAGAACACACATGGTATGCAGTCACTGATAAGGGGATATTAACCCAGAATCTCGGAATACCCTAGACACAATTCGCATATCAATAGATTTCCAAGAAGATGGAAGGAGAGACCCCTGGTCCTAGAAAGACTGGATGTAGGGGAATGCCAGGACAGAGAAGCGAGAGGGGGTTGAATGGGGAAAAGAGGGAGGGAAGGGGGCTTATGGGACTTTCGGGGAGAGAGGACATGGGAAAGGGGAAATGATTTTGATTGTAAATAAAAAAATCTTAGAAAATAAAATAAAATTTAAAAAAATAAATAAATAAAATTTTTAAACCTGGCAAAGTACAAAAAAAAAAAAAAGAAAAGAAAAGAAAAAAGAAAAGATAATTATAAGAAATTGCATTAAATCTAGATGTTTGTGACTTGGATCTCAAGCATAGAGTATTTTTGAAGAGGAAGAAAGCAACAATCTGGGAGAAAATTGCAGTAAGACTAGATGATGCTGTTGGTGGTAACTCACTGTGTCCTAAAATAAATATGTGTCAGAAAAGCTAGGGCAGGTAAATAAAGTAGAAGAATAGAAAGAAAATTAACATAAGTACTGATTTGTTGTGAAAATATACTAGAGGTACTTAAAAAGAAAAAAATTCTGATTGATGGTTGAGTTGGTTAAACAGATGGTAGTCCTATCAGATGAGACAGAGATTTTCAGAAAAATAACTATGTATTCGAAAGAACAGCCAGAAGCTTTGAATTCTATTTGTGGTCACCAATAGTATCAATTTAAAGGATGAATTATTGTTACCCAGCGTGGAATGTCATTTTAGGGACAAATGAGATTATTTAAAAATTCCTTAAACTTTTTTTCAGTCCAGACTTTATCTCCTCCTGGTCAATCCTCCCTCTGACTGTTCCTCATTCCATAACTCCTCCACCCTCTGTATATTCCAAAGGATATTCTCCTCCACTATTCCCACGGCACCACATCTCCCTGGGGCCTCAAGTTTCTTGAGAGTTAGGTGCATCTTCTCTTACTGAGTCAAGACCTGGGCAATCCTCTGATGTATGTGTGTTGGAAGCCTAATATTACCTCTTGTACGCTTTCTGGTTAGTGGCTCAGTGTCAGAGCATTCTCTGGGGTTCAGTTGAATTGAGACTGCTGATCTTCAAATAGGGTCGCCCTCCTCCTCAGCTTCTTCCAGCGTTTCCCTAATTCAACTTCAGGGATCTTCAGTTTCTTCCATTTGTTGGGTATAAATATGTTCATCTGACTCTTTGAGCTGCTTGTTGAACCTTTCTTTTGAACAGTCATGCTAGACCCCTGTTTGTAAACACACCATAGCATCAGTAATAGTGTCAGACCTTGGGGCCTCCCTTTGAACTACACCTTGATTTGGGCCTGGTCACTGGACCTCCTTTCCCTCAGGCTCTTCTCCATTTCTATCCCTGCAGTTCTTCTAGACAAGCACAATTTGGGGTCAGAGTTTTTGACTGTGAGATGGCTACCTCATCCCTTTATTTGATGTCCTGCCTTTCTACTGGAGGTAGACTCTACAATTTTCCTCTCCCCGCTTTCATTAAAGGCCTTTCATTAAAGGTCTCTCACTTTGAGTCCTGATAGCCTTTCACCACCCAGGTCTCTGGAACCTTCTGGAAGGTCCCCCCACCTCCTATCTCCTGAGGTGGCCTGTAAAATACATTGGAAAATAAAAGTACAGATCCAAAAAGAATAAGAAGTGTGTCTTATAAAAGTATAATTACATTTCATTATGTGAAGAGCATCATATCCTTAGTCTTCTTTTGGTGCTAGGCACAACAATGTCAATACAACAACATATGGATACACTACTCATTACTCAGAAAAACAATCTATGCCTGTTTCCTTATCTAACCATGTAGGGTTTTTATGGTGATCAAGTATTGTAACATATTTAATGCAGAGAATAAAAATGACATGGACACATTAATGTTACTTTTACAATTCAAAGTATGGTAAGATACAAATTTTATTGGAACACTACTTGATGAACAGACATCAATCATCTTGAAAAGCTGAAAAAAAAGAAACCTCCTTTCCTAGTTGTCATAGAAGGAAGAATTTGTAAAGCACCATGCCAAACACTCTCCTAGCTCTATTTAAAACATAATGGGTAAGTGTGTCCAAGAAGTCACATCCTGCTTTCACATCCTTAGTAAACAGAGTCAAAATCAATTTATACTTAATGGGAGTGGTGCCTTTCCAATTTATGGGAGCCAAAAATGTCTAGAGATTGCCTACACTGAAAGTAAACATACCTGATTTCAAAATAATATTTGATACTGTATTCATGCCTATTTGAATATGGATGGACAGAAAAATATAAAGATAGAAGTAGGTAAAAATATCTGATATAATTTTATAGAATTTTCATAGAGTCTAAGCAGCTAAATGAAGGTAAATATGCTGATCTTGTAGGGTTTAATAACTTTACACTTATATTGCTTAAATATTGTTTCATTATTTTCTGTATGAATGAACCTCTTCTAGAACTTTCTAAAACTTTCAAAGTATTAAATTAAACTCTTTGATAAAGAACTCTAAAAGGTTTCAGTTTATGTATTTCTCAAGAGAAGCATTAACTTATGATATTAACATTTAACAGACAATACTTTTTGATTCAATGAGTTGCAAAAGATGAAATTTGTTTCTTTACAATACCATCTAAGTACTGTTCCAGTGATTTTTAAAATTCAGAAATAAAGAAAAAGGTTTTCAATTCATTATTTGCATAAGTATATCATGGATCACTCCATTAAAGTATATCTCTCCATTAAAAGTGAATGCATTTTAAAAGAATGCATTTTAAACTGACACACACACATGCACACACACACACATACACACACACAAGATCATACTTTGCTAAATATACATGATTGATTTTCCATTCTTTCCCCTCACAAAGTTTTCATGAGTGACTTTTTAAATAAATAAGAAGAAAGTGATGAATGAATATGGAATGCTATCGATGCCAGAAATATAATTTTATGTAAGATATGTTTATCAGAATTTTTAGAAACATTTATCTACATAATGGATAGCAGGCTATCAAAAATTAACATAAGTCATGAAAAACGGATAAATCGACTTTTTGTACTAACGTAGATTTACTATAATCTGTAGACATTTTAAAATTGCAACATAAGAGAAAATATAAATAATTTTAATAGAATGTGATTTTTTGACTATTCACTTTCATATCCTTAATAGGAGCAAGAATTTCAGTTGCTCTCTTAAAATACTGCTTTATTTTTCTGAGAAAAATTACTATAGATCAGTGAAAATGTATACACTGAGGACAGATATAGTTTTTAAGAAAAGAGCCGAAGACCTGTATCTTAGACTTGAAGGTCAATAGATTCAGTTTCTATCAGATTAGGATAGATGAGTTCAGAGAACTTCATGGAAACTCTTCAATTTCTGCTCAGTTTGTCTTTCTGTTAACTGATGATATCTGTTACAAGAGGGCAAGGTGAGGAAAACAGTCTGCAGGTAATCTGTACATAGAGAACATAAGGTGTCTGCTAAAAATAAGCAGTGGTATTGTACTGAGGTCTAACATCAAGCAGGGTAGGTGTCAGAAAACCTGTACACGACACAGCACAGTCAGAGGTAATAGAAATCAGCTATAGACAGGAACCTGGGTAGAGATGAGCTTGAGGAGCCAGCAGACATAGTTGCTAAATTCAGTCCTGATAAGAAGGTAGCTGCAATAAAAAGCCAAGGTCAGAATCAACCTGGAACTCAGACTGTGACTGAAGAGTGCTTCCAGCTTCCTGAGATAAATTCATTTAAAATAATTTAGCACAAGACATAATGAGAATTCCTTAATAAAAAGAGATGTTCTGAAAATTATTTGTGGTAAGATGAAAAGTACCTTCAGGCACATTCATATTATTTAATATTCTGCTTCACCAATGATTTCTTTCCTTTTGCTTTGCTATATATGTTTAGTTTCAGGGTGTTCAGGCTGGAATGCAAACTAACTCAGTATTTTTAACTACTTGAGGGTAAGATCCATGAATAAGGCTGAAATATTCCCAGAACCAAGAGTTTTCTATTGGAGAACATTTGTAGCATTTTCAAGAGAAGTTTCTAACTAAATATATACATGATATCTTAACTTTTAGTTGATTTAAACTTTTACAACAGAAAGACCCAATCTATTATCTAATAACATTTTGAGTATCTCTCTTACCTAGACAAGTATAAGACTTGAGGACATAAAAACACACAGTTTTCTATGAAAGGTGAAACTTTAGACTAACTTTGATTTCTAGAAACTAATTTTTAAGTAAATTTAGAATTCATATTTAAATAAAAGGAGCCACAATTTACATATAAGATAATAAAGATCAATCATAGAGATAAAGAAGTATATCTGATAAGTGTATCAAATATTAGTCATGATTAACTTACCCTAAAATGAATCCTAGTTCATGAATAGTATATAAAGTGTCTTATTTAGGGTTTTTACTGCTATGAACAGACACTATGACCAAGGCAATTCTTACAAATAACAACATTTAATTGGAGCTGGCTTACAGTTCGGAGATTCAGTCCATTGTCATCAAGGCAGAAGCATGGCAGCATCCAGGCAGATGTGGTACAAGTGGAGCAGAGGGTTCTACATCTTTTTCCAATGGAAGCCAGGAACAGACTGGGCATCCTCGGGCATCTAGGAGGAAGATCGCCAAGCCTATTCCCACAGTGACACACTTCCTCCAACAAGGCCACACATTCTATTTTTTTTAAGTTTTCTTTCTTTTTAATTTTCTATATTCTTTATTTACATTCCAAATGATTTCCCCTTTCCCATATCCCCCCTTCCCGAAAGTCCCATAAGCCCTCTTCCCTCCTCCTGTTCCTAGTCAACCTCCTCCCTGCTTCTCTGTCCTGGTATTCCCCTACACTGCTACATCCAATCTTTCCAGGACCAGGGGCCTCTCCTTCCTTCTTCTTGGGAATCAATTGATATGTGAATTGTGTCTTGGGTATTCCGAGATTCTGGGTTAATATCCCCTTATCAGTAACTGCATACCATGTGTGTTCTTTTGTGATTGGGTTACCTCACTAAGGATGATATTTTCCAGTTCTGACCATTTTCCTAAGAATTTCAGGAATTCATTGTTTTTAATTGCAGAGTAGTATTCCAGTGGGTAAGTATACCACAACTTCTTCTGTATCCATTCCTCTATCGAGGGACATCTGTGTTCTTTCCAGATTCTGGCTATTATAAATAGGGCTGCTATGAACATAGTGGAGCATATGTCCTTATTGCATGCAGGGGAGGCATCTGGGTATATGCCCAGGAGTGGTATTACAGGGTCCTCTGGGAGTGTCATGCCCAGTTTTCTGAGGAACCGCTAGACTGCTTTCCAGAGTGGTTGTACCAGCTTGCAAACCCACCAGCAGTGGAGGAGTGTTCCTCTTTCTCCAGCTCTTCAAGTCTACACCTTCTAATATTGCCATTCCCTAGGACGAGCATATAGAAACCATCACATTCCAATCCCTGGCTCCCATAAGTTTGTTCGAACATGAGTCTATTGGGGCCATACCTAAACAGCAGAATACATTTAGTCCAACATCAAAAGTCCCCATAGTCTATAGCAGTCTCAACAGTGTTAAAAGTCCAAAGTTTCAGGGACTCTTCTGAAATTCATCTAATCATTTAACTGTAATCCCGAAAGCAAGACAAGAAACCAGCTGGGCAAACTCCCAAACTCTACATCTCCATGTCTGATGGCAAAGCAGTCTTCAGATCCTCAACTCCCTTTTCATCTTTGTTGACTGCAAAAAGGTTCTTTCTCCTGGGCTGGTTCCACTCCCTGTTAGCAGCTTTCCTTGGCAGGCATCCTGTGGCTCTGGCATCTTTAATATCTTGGGGTCCCAAAGTCCACTTCAGTATCACAGCTTTGTTCCAATGTTTGAGATTCACATAAATCTTCTGTGCATCTCCAAAGAGCTGGTGTCATTTCTCCAGCTCTGCACTCTGTAGCATTCTAAGTTCAGGTTGATCTACCCCACTGCCTCTGCTGTTCTTGGTAGTCATCTCATGGTACTTGCATCGGCAATATGCTGGGGTCTTCCATAGCAACTAGGTGCTACCAATAGCCTCTCTTAGGCTCTCTTCAAGGTACCAAGCCTCAACTCCTTTGCATAACACCTTCAGTCCTGGGCTGTCAACTACAACTGAGGCTGCATTCACCAATGGCTTTCTATGGCCTCTCAAAGTGCCAAGCCTCAGCTTTCTTCATGATGTCTTCATGCATTCAAAACCAGCACCAGATGGGTGATTCTTACACATTTCCAAGTACCTCTGCAGCATGAGGTACAACCTTGAACACAGCTCTCCAACACAGCTTTTTTGTAATCTCACAAAACACTTCCTAGAAGGTTTTATGTCAGTGACGCTGGTCTCTTCTTAATCACCACTAATGTCTTAGTTCCAGCTAACCAGCATCAACTGTCCCAATAGTCTCCTTCTCCTCTTGAAATTAAATCCAGAGACACATGTCCTAAGCTTCTGAGTTCTGCTGCTTGCAGGAGCAGGTACATTGACCCCCTTGTTCTATTACATTATCACTAACTTCTTTTTATCCAGCTCCTTCACTGTCTAAGCTTGGCTGTCCTGGATATTCCTCCATAGTACCAACTTCTGTATTAGTCAGGATTTTACTGCTATGAACAGACACCATGACCAAGACAAATCTTATAAATGACAACATTGAATTGAGGTTGGCTTACAGTTCAGAGGTTCAGTCCATTGTCTTCAAGGCAGAAGCATGGCAGCATCCAGGCAGGTGTGGTACAGGAAGTTCTGAGGGTTCTACATCTTTATCAATATTCCTTGCATTCCTCACGGTATCCTTACGTTTATGCAATGGCTGTAAAAATGCATCTATTTCTACTATTACCTAGCATTTACTCATTTCAATACAAAAACGTAAATGAATCTAACATTATTCCTTCTGACTTCAAGAAAGAGAATTATTTTCCATAGGTTATTGGCTGATACTGAAGAACTACATTTTGTCTGATTTATTGATTATTATTTTGTGATTTTTGTAAGAATAAATACTGCATTTACTATGTGGTTGTTTTTATTTTAATGTGATTACACTAATTACTTTTTAGAGTTATTACAACTTTATAATTGATTTTATCTTTTCATGCAGGTAGCATTTCTTATCCTTTCTTCCTTTATGTGAAAGACTCCAGTTACAGAGATTTATTCTATAATGCTTTCACAATATATACAAATTTCTGTGGGGAAGTGAACACTGAGAAGTAGCCTTGTCCTCAGATGAGCTAAGGCTAGAAGCCCCAGAGATGCTAGAGGGACTGTAGGAGATTTGCCTGCTCACAAGCACCTGGCTGCTGTCACTAGTCACAGCCCCCCATCCCCAAAAATTTCTGGCCATCAGTCACTTAAGGGCAAGACCTCAAGCTCCTCCACATGTAGATGAGGAAAAAGGACTTGACCTGTGTTCATGTAGGTTCAAGATAGAGATCAACATACTAATGAGGTACCTGGAGACCTGAAGGGCATAGCCAATAAACTTTCCTTACCAGATATTCCTTCCTGCAAAAGGTATTTAATCACAGGCCCATCCTGATCAGTGGGGTATGGTTTTGCACATCCACTTTCGACCATGGCAATAAATGGTTTGGAACCTAGGATTATCTCTCTTCATTGGGATACACTGTGGGGAGCCATGGAGAAGGCCTTTACCTGCAAAGCCACTTTCTTATCCCCCATAGAAGGCCTCTCTGCACTCCCAGCCACAACAACCATTGGACCAGTCAGAGCTCTTTCCTACCCCCCTCAACACTGCCCCTATTCCACCTTGTGCTAGATCCATTCTCAGCTCTTCCACTACTTCAAATAGGGCCTGGAAGTCCAAGAGCCTTGGAACCTCATAGCCCCAGCATCTTCACAGGCCTGGGGTCCCCTGAGCTAGCTCCAGCTGTCCTGCATCTCAGAATGTGCTTTCCCACCCCTGAGCAGTGTCCTGGGGCTTTTCTAGGACCCAACACCCATTCATCTCCTTGTGGTCTGCCTCCCCAAAAGGCAGAGCAGACACTGGAACCACAAACCTACAAATTTCCTTTACTAGAAGAACAACATGAGCATTCTATTTGCTGTGTGCTCCCAAGGTTATCTTCCTTAAGGTTTTCTATTATTTGTATACTTAATCTCTATTAAAGTTAATGTCTTAAGTTAAGCTCCAATTTTAGTTCTGTCTTCTTATGCACATTTGAGAAATTGTCAAAATAACAAGAAAATAAAATGAAATGTAATTTTCTCTGCACGATGTTTTTAAATTAATTTATTTTATATTTTAATTGTTTTAGCATGTTGATCATATCCTTTCCATGCCCTAAAATCCTCCAAATTTCTGACCATCATTCTACCCACTTCAATCTCTCCAATCTCTCTCTCTCCCTTTCAGAATAGAAAATAAAAATAAGAAACAAAAAGTAAAATTAGAATAAACGAAAAAGAAAGAAAAAGAAACAATATAGCAAATTAAATGCAATGAATATAATGTAATAAATATTCAAATAAAAGCAATGTGCATATTTCTGCAATAAGAGTCTGACTGACAAAGTCATATGGCTAGTCCCAAGAGTAGCATCTAGAAGCAAACATTGGGATAGAGCCAGTAACATTTTCTCCTTTTTAATTGAGACACATGAACAACCGTCTAGTAGCAGGAGGCGTATGGCAACTATATAGCAAGTGGGGAACAGCTATGTAAGAGAGACTGAAGAACTGTTACTGCTACTTAGGGATCTAAAACAGGAACTCATTGCTGTAGTGTAATTATTGTTCAAGCACAGGACCCTAGTTCAACAGTGGTCACATACTTTCAATAATTCCAATTCCAATATATACAATATTCTCATCTGACCTTCACAAAATTTTGCATGTATACACATGAAGTCGGGTATGCAAACATGCTCATAAATAATCAAAACAGAATTTTAAATTTAAATAATCTCCTCCTGCTCTGTTACTTATTACATTTAAAGGACTGAAATATAACAATATTATATTTTAATTATATAACAATATTCTTAATATTAACCATTTAAATATATTATCAAAATGTTAATATGTTATTAAAATATAACATAAATATCAAATATGAAATTACAAATTGATACATTTTCTGTTGTTTATAGCAAAGATGTTTGTCTAATATAAAACCTGTGTATAGATTGTAGTGTATATCTTTCTGTATTATTTAGTCACAAAGATAAAAACAAGAAACTAAACAAAATCAAAAAGTAATGCCCACAAGTGTTTACCTGTTTCTTGTTTTAAACTGTCCTATAAACTTTTTTCATGAGGATTTATGCCCTGAAATTTTCATTATGAATTTCATTCAAATTAGTATAATATATATCATTTGCTATAAAAATTAAATGTGAAAATCATATTGTACTTTTTATTTTCCAAAGTCTATAAATTTTGTAAATTTTAAATTTTGTAAATTTTTCCTTATACTTTGAAAACTTTTCAAATTCTCCCATAGAATGAGTTAAATAGTGAAAATTTTTCATAGATTAATAATTGATAGAAAAGATTTCTGAGTTGTTTCATCAGGCTTACACATAACAAAATGTTAAATATATGTAGAAATCAAGAGCACTGTACATTTTGCTGTGTTTTAAAGAGTGGCAGCGTCAAAAAGTGTGGAAAAACCCTTCTACAGAAAATGTTTCTTTAACCTGGAGTAGCAAGTCTTACTTATTAAATCAATAATACATTCATAGAAAGATAATCATCTCATAAGAACAGAAAAAGAGAAAAAAAAATTCTGTTAAAACTTCCCACAATAATACCTTAAGAAAGAGAATACTGGAGTCCCAAAGTCATGAAAAAATCATGTCTAAAAGTTTAGTCAATCTAAAGAGAACTTCATAAAACAATCTTGCTCAAGTCACTTAGGGAATCTGAGAATGAAGTTTCAATCCTATAAGCCTTTTATTTTACATCAGAGACTCAGTTTGATCCAAAATTTTAATGTGCAAACAGTTATTATCCAGGCATAGATTCTTTCTTAATGCAAAATTTTATTAGGCTTAGCCATAAAGTACAGTATAATGAACATATTTTCTGATTCAGTGAGTATGTTTATTGAGTATCTAGTATGGGATTAGCAATGCCAGTTCACTCTCGCTTCAAATTGGTGATGAGTATAGCTAAAGCATGAGAAGAGTATGCATGACTTAAATTGTATTAAAAAATCTATTAATTCTAAATGTTTCTAATACAATATCAGATATAATGACTCAAGTTAGGGAGACTTGGATATTGAATATGTATCTAGTATGATGCACTTTCCACATTTATAGTAAAGTCTTGATGAATTTGATAGCTTAGGTCACAGGGTATACATGGTATTGAGTTATACATGTCTAACATGAGCTGTCAATATATATTCTATCTCTACAAAATCATCACCAATGTGAAGTTACAGTTGTTCTTACCATTTAGCAATTGAGAAAATTATAGTTTTGAGTGTTTTCCTTTATTTGTAGTATCATTTCCTTCATACCATTACTCTAGTGAAATACTTTAAATCCCTAAATTGGTACTTCTCACCATGTACAGGTATGTCCAGTGCTCAGTCTCATGGAATCTAAACATTTATTTCCTGTCCTTTAACACTGAAATGAATCCTGTGAGCTGAACTACTCAGCACTGCTACCAAGAAAATGTGGATGTATGGAATTTCTTTTTCTACTCCTATCAGGTAGACATTTGTTTTTGAGTGGTAGTTTTGGAAAAAACAATGTCTGACACAAAATTGCTAGGTTAGGATTGCTAATTTACTCACAATTCTACACATACATCCAAACAACAGAGGAACCACAACATCCTGAATCATTGAAACTCAAATTAGATTCCATTTCTTTCAGCAGTCTCTCAAAAGTCCTTTTTATTTCACCTAATATGGATACGGTACTGAATGATATAATTTTTATGATGTAAAACCTCAGCATAGAAGAACTTGTCTCTAGTGAGACTAATGGAGTAGTTATGTACCTAACAAAATAATAGCAGGTGGCTGGCTTTCTAGCCATTTAGATACAAATTGCATATTTTACTATAAACAGAGTATATAAACTATCAACAGTTGAATATTTTAGTAGAATTGAAAATTGAAGTTTTTTGACACTCTGGGTAAGAAATGACGTAAAAGTATGAACCAACCTATGGATCAGTACAGTGCATTATTAAAATATAGATGGATATATTGTCCCAGTTGTGGTTGTTATCTAGAGACTTCAACTGACATTCCACAAGAACTTTGAAGTTAAAATAGCCTGTGATCGATAGAGTTTTAAGGAGAAAGTATTGATTTATTACAAATTCCCAAAAGATATTCAAATATGGAGGGATGTCAGAGAAGGAACTGAAGAAGGAACTTGAAGGAGGAAGCGTGGCAGACTGCTGATTGTTTCTTCACTTTCTTATACAGCTTACTTAAAAATTGGTACCACCCACAGAAGACTTGGTCCTCTGACACGAAAACAATCAAGACAACCACTCAGAGACATGTCCAGAAAACAAGGAAGACATTTTCTTAAATGACATTCTTCTTACAGATAACGTTGGACTTTATCAAATGACCAGAAAATTTATCAGGAAATATTCTTAAAAAAAGAAATGTTAGTCAATTTTAAAATCAGAAATATGCATTGTTGTGTTTCACTCATAAATTCAGTGTCTCACTCATAAAAACAAATCTCTGTAGAGTTCCACACAGAGTTCAATAGTAACTCTTTCACATGAAATAAACCACGATGCTTTGATTTCAGAACAGAGAACAATGCCATTTCCCAGTTAAATAGAGGTGATAGGCAATTTTATGATTATGATTCTATGCTACTTGCATTAGAGAGCCAATATCAAACAACCGGAGCTTAGACAGGTCAATCTTGGAAAGCTGAACTGATCCTTCTTAAGAAGATCCAAGAAGAAAGGGAAAAGTTTAATGTTCCTACTATTGTTCTATGACTATATATCATGGAGCACAGAAAGGACAGGAAACAAATGCTAGTAAGATTAAAACAGTCAGAGTTACCATGGTTTGTCTCAAGACACAGTGGCATGAGTTATTCCTAAAGTCCATTCCATGTAAAGTGGGATATTGTTTGGATTATAAATTTGAGCTAGGACTAACTTGACCTGCACTCATATTAGAAGAGTGGAAATTTACACAACTTAACATCTTTATCTTGGGAGCCTGCCAGGAGTCATAACTTGCAGTGACAGCTATGCTGACTTGATGTTAATTACTTATTAACACTTTCTTCAGTTCCATACAGGATGAAAAAGAAGCCCTTGTCCCTTTCAGGCAAGTGATGATAAAGTTGATGAGGCAAAGAGTTCAGTATAATATAGACAATGTATGGCTGCAAGTAATGACGGAAATTTTAAACAAAAACTACCAGAACTTTCTGTCAAAGAGAGCTGTTCTGCAAATCTGTGGCCTTGGGGCATGGAAATTTTAGTCAGACATAGACTGCTCAATCATTTTTTTGAAGCTGTTTTCAGATTCTTAGGAAGAGTGTGGTAAAGAGAGACAAGCATATAAATTGCATTACAGCTGTACAACCAATCGGTGTTACCTACTTATTCTTTGACATGGTATCAATGATAATACAAAATGGCAGCCTACTAGGTACTTGCCACAGAAGACAGTAATCATGTATTAAAGTTATCATTTTAGTTCACTTTTGGTCTGCAGAATAAAATTTGTCCTGTTTAAAAAAAATCACAGAACTTTTAGACAAGCAGAAAACTATCTGTATTCAATACTTTTTAGATATGCAACATAGAAATGTCTTAAGTGTGTCAACAAGGAATAACATGGTGGTTTTAATAGTTAAAAAACAAGAACCATAGGTTCCCTCTGTCTCTCTCTCTCTCTCTCTCTCTCTCTCTCTCTCTCTCTCTCTCTCTCTCTCTCTCTCTCTCTCTCTCCCCTCTCTCCCCTCTCTCTCTCTCATCTCTCTCTCCCTCCCTCTCTCTCTGTTTTCCTCTGTCTTTGAGAGTCTCTGCCTCTCTCTCTCTCTATCTTTATCTCTCTTTCTCTGAAAAGATCATTCCTCTCTTTCCCTAACTCTTTCTAGAAGTGCTTGGTATTCCTTGTTTAACACATGCCTTGATGCATTTCAGGAAGCAGCTCTTTGTGTTTCTTCTTTTTTAAAAAATAATAAATTAATTATCATGCCAAATACTGCTCCCCTTCTTTGTCCTTCTCAATTTCCCCACCTCTTCTCCTATGAGAGCATGGAACCCATTCTGGGTATCTCCCTACACTAGTGCATCAAGTCTCTATCAGATGATACATATCCTCTCTCATTGAGGCCAGACAAGGAAACCATGAAGACTGAGATATCAGTCTGTTGCATATGTGATGGGGGCCTAACTCCAGCACATGTATATTCTTTTGTTGATGGCTCAGATTCTGAGAGTGCCCAGGGGTCCAGATTTGTTGACACTACTGAATTTCCTGTTGAGTTCTGATCTATTTCTGGGCCTTCAAACTTTCCACAAACTCTTACATAAGTGTCCCCAACTGTCTTCTAATGTTTCACTGTGGGTATCTGTTTCTGCTTCAGTTTGCTGCAGAGTAAGCTTCTCAGAGGACAGTTATGCTAGGCTCCTGTCTGCAAGCATAACAGAGTATCATTAATAATGTCAGGAATCGGTGCTTGCTCATGGGATGGGCTTCGGGTTTGGCCAGTTATTGGTTGGACTTTCCCTTGTTTTCTGCTACATCCTTACATTTTTTTGAGAAAGGACAAACTTTGGGTTGAAATATTTTTGAATGTCATGGTGTTCTTATGCTTTCACTGGGCGGGGGGGGGGGGTCCTACCTGACTGTAGGAGGTAGCCTCTTCAGTTTCTGTATCCCCTCTGTTAGGAATTTTGGCTAAGGTCATCTTCATTTATTACTAAAAGCCTCCCCTATTCCAGATCTATGGGACCTCCTAGAGATTCCCCTTACCCCCAACCCATGTAACTGGAGATTTTGATTCATTTTTCTGTCCCTCCCTCTGGGCCTCTCTCGTGTAGCAGACTCCCCATTCCACTCCCTTCTCCACCTTCCCCCAGTTCCCTCATTCCCTCTTCCTACAATGACTATCTTGTTTTCCCTTCTAAGTATGATTCAAGCATCCTTGATTGGGCCTTCCTTCTTGTTTAATTTATTTTAGTTTCTGGGTTATATCATGCGTATTCTGTACTTGATAGCTAATATCCACCTATTGGTGAGTACAAATCATGCATTTCATTTTAGGTCTGGGTTAACTCACTCAGGCTGATATTTTCTAGTTCAATCCATTTGCCTACAAAATTCATGATGTTTCTGTTTTTAATAACTGTGCAGTGTTCTATTGAGTACATGAACTATCTATTGTTACGTTGAGGAGCATCTGGGTTGCTTCTAGTTTCTGGCTATTATGAATAATGCTGCTATGAACATAGTGGGTCCCATGTCCTTTGGGTATGAGGAACATCTTCAAGGGTATATGCCAAGGAGTAGTAAAGTGGGTCTTCAGGCAGAAATATTTCCAATCTTCTGAGAACCCACTAGATTGGTTTTTAGAATAATAATAATAGTATGTGTTTGTAATCCTACGAGCAATGGAGGAATGTTTCCCTTTCTTCACATCATTGCCATCATGTGCTGTCCCCTGAGGTTTTGATCTTAGCTATTCAGGTCAGTGTATGGTAGAATCTCAGGGTCCTTTTGATTTGTATTTCTATGATGATTAAGGATTTTGAATGTATCTGTACATCTTTTTTTTTTTGTTTTGTTTTTGTTTTTGTTTTTGTTTGTTGTTCTTTTTGTTTTTGTTTTTGTTTTTGTTTTTTGCCATTCAAGATTCCTCCATTGAGACTTTTCGATTTAGTTTGGAGCCTTATTTTTTAATTGGAGTTTAACTTCATGAGATCTTTAGATATTTTGGATATTAGTCATAGAGTTAGAGAAGTTTCATTGCCAATCTATAGGTTGCTATTTTGGCCTAATGACTGTAAGTCAGAAGCTTTTCAGTTTCATGAAGTTCCGTTCATTAATTGTTGATCTTAGCACCTGAACCATTGATGTTCTGTTCAGGAAATTGTCTCCTACGTGAAGACATTCAAGGCTCTTTCACCTTTGTCTTCTACTAGGTTTATTCTATCTCGTTGTATATTGAAGTCCTTGATCAACTAGAACTTGAGTTTTGTGTGTAAGATAAATATGGATCTCTTTACATTCTACGTGTAGACATCAAGTGAGACCAGGACCATTTCTTAAATATACTTTCTTTTTTCTATTGTATGGTTTTGGCATCTTTGCCAAAAATCAAGTGTCCATAGGTGCATGACTTTATTTCTGGGTCTTTGATTCTATTCCATTGGTCATCCTCTCTGTTTCTGTATGAATACCATGCAGTTCTTTTCCATCATTGCTCTATACTACAGGTCCAGGATGGTGATTCCTCCAGAGGTTCTTTTAGTGATCTGGATTTTTTTTGGCTATTCTGGGTTTTTGTTTTTTCATATGAAGTTGAGAATTGCTTTTTCAATGTCTGTTAAATATTCTGTTGGAATTTTGATGGAGATTGCATTAAACCTTTAGATTACTTTTGGTAAAATAGCCAATTTCACTGTGTTAATCTGAAGGATCCATGAGCATGGGAGATCTTTCCATCCAAAGACTGATATTTTCTTCAATTTCTTTTTTCAGTGACTTGAAGTTTCTTTGAGTACACATGGAGGGACACATGGCTCCAGCTGCATATGTAGCAGAGAATTGCCTTATCTTGTATCTATGGGAGGGGAGGCCCATTATCCTGTGGAGACTCAATGACCCAATGTAGGAGAATGTTAGGGTTGTAAGACAGGAGTGGGTGGGTTGCTGTGTGTGTGAGCTCACTCATGGAAGTAGGGGGTAAGGGGGTGTGATAGGAAGTTTGCAGAGGGAAAATCAGGAAGGGGGAATAACATTTGAAATGTAAATAAATAAAATAACCAATAAAAACCAATATATCCATTCCTTTTATGATATTTTTCTATTCTTTGGATTCTCTCATCTCTCATATTCTGTTGTAGATGCTTGAATCTGTATTTCCTTTTCCCTTTCTTAGGTTTTCTATATCCAGGTTTACCTCCATTTATGTTTTCTTTATATCTTCTTTTTCCACTTTTAAGTCTTTGATCATTTTATTCATTTTCTTTGCCAGCATGATTATATTTTCCTTTATTTCTTCAACAGAGTTATTTGTTATATTTCTAAGTATTTCTACTTGCTTGCTTGTGTTTTCCTGTATTTCATTAAGGAAATTATTTATATCATCTTTAAAGGCCTCTATCATCTTCATGAGATAGAACTTACGATCACATTCTTGCTCTTATGGAATGTTAGGATATCTAGGTCTTACTGTAGGAAAGTTGGGTTCTAATGGTGCCATATTATATGGGCTTCTGATGATTATGTTCTTGTGCTTGCCTTTTGCCATCTAGTTGTTTCTGGTATGGGTTAGCCTGAATGTTCCATGTTGGCCTTACATGAGGTATAGAAAGCTTTGGGGTAGGGTGCAGGGCTCTGCTCTGAAACTCCCTTGTTGCAAGGGCAGATCAGAAGCATGCTAGTGATTTTTGTGACAGTTATTTTAATTGTGAACATGTGAAATGCTTATTTGATAAAATCTAAATATCATTCAGTTTAATTGATATTCAAATATTTTCAAGTGGTAAAAGGTATAAATAATATAGTCTCCAATGAATTACAACCTTAAGAATTTATGATTTCTGACCTGGAAAGGGGATAACATTTGAAATGTAAATAAAGAAAATATCCAATAAAAGGAGAAAAATTAAAATATATGGTTTTTATATTCAGGTATGCTTTTCTAAGGTAACTATTGACTCATAGTTTACAAAAGCAGACTTAATACTTTAGTTTTAATCTCAGATATCATAATCAACTGAACCTAATCAATAATGATAATTTGACTGCCTATTAAATAAAGCCTGTTTTTGTATTTACCTTCTTAGCTCTTCAAATTTGAAAATTCAGATACTGGCTAATATTAGATAAATATTGCCACTTATGGCTGTCTTAAATAATGTATCGACTCAAATTAAAGCATTTACAAGAACTAAAATTTCAAAAGCCTGAGATGAATATGAACATTTAGTTTGAAAATTATGAAATGTACATCATTATTAACACATAATGCATTCCTAAAAAAGCAATTATTAAAATTATTGTATCATTCAGGTTACTGTTTTATATATATATATTTTGTCTATGCCTAAGTGAAATGTTTGTTTTGCAATAAGCTGACTTGTAAAACTTGCTTTAATAATGTCTATTCTTGTGGAAAAATAGTATATTCAAACCCTCAACAAATAATATGTTAAGGTCATAAAATAATATATATAATAAATTCATATCTATTTAGTATACAATTAAAATAACTTATTAAAAGTATGATGTTTATACATATTTTAAAAGAAAAAAATCTTGTCTTGAAGTATACTTCATGAAGATTATTTAAGTATTTCATATAAAAATTTTTATGTAGATGTTTTGGCTAACTCAAAAGATTATTTGTACTAAATATACTTGGCATCCAAAACAAACACAATTGTTTTTCATTTCTTATCTAAAAATCAATGTTACTGTAGCACATATACTGTAAGCATTTTTGATCACTTTATTCTCATTAGCATATTTAGTAACTAGCTACAATAATTGCAAAGTATAACTTTGGTTGAATAATAGAATCATGCTTAAAAACAGAATTTTATGAGACCACTTCCAGAGAGATCTCATTGTTATATAGTATATATGAAATGCTACTAAATTAGTTAGCTTTCATATACAATATCAAATTTCATTTTGAAGAAAATAAATGATATGATTTTGTAAGGCAGAAGAAAATTTCAGAATGAATACAAAGGTAACATGACAAAATAAACAAAGAATAACATAGTAACTAGTAAACAACAAATTTCACAGCCAGGATTAATAGCAGGAATAACACTAAATGTACTCACCCTTACTGATGTCCTTTCAGAATTGAAGTTCCACCTCCTAATAACTCCATAGGGTTCAAATATAAATTAGGTCCTTAATTTTCTAAATATGAGTATATGGGAGATTTTCTATCTTCAAAAATCTAACAAGTCCTTGGACAGATTGAAAAGTTACAACTGTTAAATTCTGCATTAAATCTGTTTAGTTGGTTTATAATGAAGATGGAGGTCATGTCAGAAATAAAGCTAAGTGCCTTGTCAAGAACTATGTGCCTTCCTCACAATGACAACTGACTTGTGTTCAATTTTTTTCAAACACATAAACATAATTAGACCTTGATTTTCTTTCCAGAACACAGTCACCCATCCATAAAAAGATTTATTATTATAATTCCTTGTCATTTGAAATTATGTCCATGTTGTGCCTTCATATTTGAATCAATTTTCAAATTTTTATTTAATATTTGTAAACAAAATGCTCAAATAACTTCTGCAAACATAAACAATACTTTGTTCCAACAAAATTCATACTATATCTTTATACTTTCCAGATAATTGGAAACTCCTTCTCAATACTGTTTTCTAAACTCTTGTAATCTTTTATCTTTTATTTTTAAGGTCTTCTGTCACAGGATAAATGTGCTTCAGTCTGCTAACTATAATGCTAGATGTTTCATAGATTTCAATTTTTAATTGCTGTTATATTGTTTTGAATTTTAGTAATTTAATTGTGAATTAAATCATTGTGAATTTAGAAGTTTTATTTGTAATTTATTCTTTATTTATTTACTATTTACTACTTATTAGGAACAAATTGATCTTTGATAGCTGAGCTTTACTCAACACTTTGTTATGTTTTGTTGAAGTACAGGTTTAGGAATTATGCCACAAGATGGCCTTGAACTCATTTTGTAGTTCTTGAACTGAAGATCCTAAGACTTCCACCACAGGTCCAATAATATTAATTTTTCTGAAGAGAGAAGAGAAATCCATCTATATGAGCATATTAAATTTTATACATTCCTACTTTCTCATCTAGTATTTTGATAGTTATTATATTTAACTCTCTATATATACGCTACTTATTCACTTTACATCCTGATCACTACCATCCTCCTAGTCACCCCCTTCTACAATGCATGTCCTCTCTCCTCCTCCTCTGAGCAAGAGAGACTCCCTCTTAGGTATCTCCCTACCCTGGCCCTCCAAATCTCTCCTAGACTAGGTGCTTCTTCTACCACTGTGTCCAAGACAGTCCAGCTAGTAGAATATATCCCATGTACAGCCAACAACTTTTGAGATAACCTCCATTCCAGTTCATGACCTACATGATGGTCAACTGCACATCTGCTACATATGTACTGGGAAACCTATGTTCAGTTTGTGATGGCTCACACTTGTAGGATTTACTAAAAAAGGTAGAGGCAGGAGGATCATGAGTTTAAGGCTTGCCTGAATAGTTATTTTTAAATCTAAAATTATCAGTCATATAAATTGCACATGAGGCCAAAAATTTAAACTCATAAAAAGAGGGGAAACAAATTCTGCACTACTATCTTTGAAAAATACTTCCCAAAGCAGTAATGTGACTTATTTATCAGGCGATCAAATGAATTTAATGTTCATTGGTCTGGTGATCTGTGTTTAAGACAGTATTTCAAGAAAGAAATTGGGTGAGAAAATTATTGAACAAAAGGCAGTGGAAACAATCGTAAAGCATGAGAAATTCTGAGATATTCCAGGTTGAAGGAACAATCAATGCAATATAAAAAATCTGTTGTCAAAGGTCACTAAACACTGAGCTTCAAAAAACAGACCAAATCTGAAGTCTCAACATGTGGTTCTTTCTAAATCTCTAAATTGATTTAGCTGGTTCTTAGCAAATCCTTTAACAAGGACATAAAGGTTAGAGAAATAAGACCTAATATGTTTCTATTGCAAAGAAGAAGAAAGAGAATAGAAGCTAAAATAATTTGCAAATGAGTGGGGCAGCAAAAGATTTTCTAGAAAAAATGTCTATTGGCCACTGGCATGTGTCACACTCAGTTATGATGCAATGTATTATGTTTCTCAAAGGATAAGTCTTATCCTAATTCCCAGGGCTTCCTTTTAAGAACTTGTTTGAGAATGGGTTCATTTTTCACTACAGGTGTATTTAAATAAGATGAGTTCATACTGGAGTTGTGTGGGAAATATGTTTATATGTGAATAAACATAAGCCAGTCACAGATACTATGACAAAGTAAACATGAAATGTAAAAGTAAAGACTAGGCTGAAGCAGCCATTATTGTACAATAATGTGTATATGTGAGGCAATTAGGATTAAGAGAGGTAATGAAAGATTCAGTTGTGGTGGCACAGAGTAAGAGCAACTTTGTTAACATCTTGATTTTTGAGTAGATGTAAAATATATAAATTAATTTTTCTTTGTAGAGAAATTTGTTACTATTTCTACAACAGCTCTACACAACTTATATGAAACTTAATTCTTGCTCACATGCTAACCACTTTCAATTTCCACATAAGTCTTTTACAATTTTCCATAACAAGTTTTCAGAATGTTATATTTTATATGCAAGACATTCTGTAACACATTGTGAACAATCAATTGAGATAACTCATTACCTTCATAACAACACTCAAGCAAAAAACAGGATTATATAACTTCAATCCACAAAATCAAAACTTTAGGAAGAGGTATAGATACTACAATAACAGCATAACAAGAATTAACAAACATTAATCATTGATATCATTCAATTTCAATTGTCTTTTTTCCACAATAAAGAGTCACAGACTAACAATATATGTGAAAACAGAATCCATATTTTTGCTGTACATAAGAAATACCTTTTAAAAGCAAGGATAGTCATCATCTCAGACTGATAGAAAACAATTTTCAAAGAAATGGATATAAGGAGCTAGCTGGTATAGCTCTTTTAATATCCTACAAAATATCCTTCAATCTAAACTAATCTGAAGATGTGGAGAACACTTCAAACTCATCAAAGGGAAATTACAATTTCTACCCTCCATGCACCAAACACAAAGATACACAAGTATGTAATATACAAACAAACAAGAGACACTGCTATAGCTGAAATCTCACACTGATACTCACACACTAATAGTGGGAGACTTCAATATCCAATTCTTAAAAAACAAACAGATCATCCAGGCAAATCTAAACAGAGAAGTATAGCAGCCAACTAAAATTATAAACTCTTTTAGTGCTCTTTTGCTGTGACAATATCATGACCACATCAAGACTTATAAAAAAAAGCAATTAATTGGGGCTTACTAGCAGTTTATACTGATTTAGTCTATTATCATCATGGTAAGAAACATTTGCAGAATGCAAGCAGATATGGTACTGGAGAAGTATCTGATAATTCTGCACTCAGAATCACACTAGACTTGACTTGTGCTTTTGAACACTCAAAGCCTACCTTCAGCTATATACTTCTTCCAATAAAGCCATAACTACTCCAAAAAAGCCACAACTCCTAAGCCTTCTCAAGTGACACTCCTGATGTGATAACATTCACAGTGAGCCTATGGGAGCTATTTTTATTCAAACCACTGCATAAAACAAATAAACCTAACAGGTATTTACAGAATAACATATATTCATTTCATCCAAGCTCAAGAAAATAATGTTTTACTTGCATATTAGCACTTCATGGAATTTGCCAATAGCCATCTAGGAAATGCTAAAAGTATGCAAGTAAGTTTTCTAGAAATGACCCACTGCTTCACCTGGCTGTGATAGGTAAGCTCTAAATTGTAGGGCATTCAGAGACTTTTTGTCCTAGGATTGATTCTTGCTATTGATATGCCTTTCTTGCCATTATTACAGAGTCTAATGATTCCTGGTCATTAGCCCACCCTATTAGACAAATTTCCTACAGATCAATGAATATGAAGTCTATGCTATGTAGACAAATTGATTATTTAATCATTCCTGATAATAATTTCATGAATACCTAAATTTATATAATTTCCAGATCTCTGAAAAGCTAAAAATAAGACTCAGTAAAATCATATGTCAGAGACTAATTGCCCTAGTATTAGAAAGTAAGTTTGAAGCAAATTTATGATTAGGGAGTGTGGGTTCGTTCCGTTGTTCCAGCATGACAGGTTTAGATGGAAGGAGGCAGCCAATAGTTTTACAGCTTTATTGTAGAAGAGTAGAGTGAGAGAAGGGGGGTAGAGAGATAGAAACCAGCCATGGCCACATGGAGGGGGAAGAGAATAGGGAGAGAGGGGGAGCAAGAGATAGAGACCGGAGAATAAGAAGAACAGAGAGAAAAGGGTCCAAGCATCCCCATTTATAGTGAATCAGACTACCTGGCTATTGCCAGGTAACTGCGGGGCAGGGCAAACCTGGCTGTAGCCAGTTGACTGTGGGGGTAGATCCTAGCCAGAATACCAGGGGCTTGGGGTGTGACCCTATGTGACTGATGGCCACAGAATTATGGAGTTGAGGGCATGGACTCAGGAGCCTAGTGTCTTGGAACATGGGCAAACCGCCTTCTGTCCCTTGTTGATTAAATCCACTGGGTTGCCGGGGTTTAAACCTAACTCTACCAGAACAAAAACTGCCCATCACAGCCCAGCAAGAAAGAACATTCTTTCTAGGCTAACTGAGAGATCACTATGTTGTAGCTAAAGGTCACAAACTGAGAATGAGCAATTAATGATAGGCGCAAGGACAGAAAATAAAACATTGACTAGTTTATCTATTAAAAAAAATCAAAAATAATGATACACAAGGCAGATGATTTGCTTCCTTGTAAAACCAGGCTAACTTATGTCATAAGAACTCGTGTTTCAAACTTTTAATGAACTTCTGGAGCTAATAACAGATAATTTTTACTCAGGTAATTGTCCTAATGGAAATGCATGTAAACATTTCTGTTTTAACTCATTATCAATTTATGACTTGAATTAGTGTCTAAAACTTATGGTGAGTAAAGATGCTTAGCAAACCCATATGATAAATTTTCTATAGGCTTATAATTATATCATAATGAAAATTTATTTAGTGCAACTTCAATATCCCCATAGTATTTCACACTCTCAACACTATTTAAAAGTCTGAGATACTAAGAATTCTCTTAACAGAAACCCTTGTAAAGTCAAAATCAAAAAGCATGTTATATACTTCCAAAAGAGAATGGAACAGAATATATATTAGCATTCCCAATGGAAGGAAAGGGACTATAGTGTGGAAACACTGGACCAAAGCAAGATTGAAACCTAGCAGAATAAACTGCAAAGCCTGCATCCTCATTTTGATGTCAAATACTCTTCCGATCTCCAACTCTTTGCAGCTTTGCTGACTACAACATGCTTCTCTCTTGAGATGGTTCCCTGCTGGGTCTGCAGCTTTCCATGGGAGCTATCTCACAATGTAGACATCTAAGCATCTTGGTGGCTTCAGCACAATCCAGGCTTCACCTTCACAATATCATATGGTTGTCTCTCTGGGTCCCTCTTCAGAGACTTACCTGCCACTCATCTGTACTCAGTAGCTATCCACTTTTGTGAATTATTGACTCTGAAGCTTGAACCACATTGCTGAAACTACAAAGTACTGATGTTTGATGGAGTTGCAAAACGGTCTCATCTTGTAATGACATTTCTATCACCTTTCTGGGTTTGGTAGTTTCCTTCACTGCTTAAGCTTTTCTGTAATTCCTTTTCATGAGTTGAGGGTAAAGATAAAAGTAGCTTTTAATCACCTGATGTAATTGTTGTCTCAGAATCTTACTGCTGAATAAGCTCATCCTTTCTAGTTCTTTCTAAACTCTGGCTGGCTGATTCAACTCAGACATTCTGTCTCAAACTCCTCTCCATGGTAACTGATTCAATCTGGATTATGTCAGCTTCTCACTGAATAGCTCTGCTTGGCTTCAAACTAACTCTGGCAATATGTTCAAATCTTCTGGATCCTCATTCTCTGGCATCATTTGTCTCTGCTGATCTATATTGAACTACATGAAATCACAAACAATCTCAACTCCACTAAATTGAATCTCAACTGACTCCATGTGCTACTCTTAAATAGCTTCTCTTTCCTGTGCAGCAATTATGAAGTTTGGGAGTATCTGATATCTGAAACATTCTGTCAAATCTTTAACTGATTTACTCACTTTTTTTGTCCCTCAATTAGACATTACTTTCCAAAATGGCTGATTTTATCAAGAAAATAATTTTGTGTAAAGGGTGTGTCTGTTTTCCATCTAGAGGCAATGGTGTGTATTCTGTCTGCCTTCCAGTAGGATGGATCCTAGACACATCTAGGTCTTTGGATATGATCCCTTTCCAGAGCAGCCATGTAACTGGATTAAAATTCTTCAACTTCCTCCTTTCAGTTTAAGAAAAAAAGTTTTACACAGTTTAACTTTTTCAACAAAAACATTTATTAATTCCACAAACTTAAGTCTAAACATTCTTATGAAAATCTATTGATGTGATGATTCTTCATAACTGCAGTCATCATCATCTCTTCTTCAGAAAATATTCATTCAGCATCAAGGTTATTCCAATCTGCCAGTCTGAGGAACAGTCTATCTTTTTTTAGTCAGTTTTACTGTTTTGTCCTCATTTTGGGCCATTAGCTTTCTGTGTTTTCTGAGTTGCTGTCTTTCTAAGTCTCTTACTTCCTTGAGTTATGTCTTTCATGTGGAAGCTTCTCTTATTCAACTTGGATTTTTTTTTTATTTTTGATGGAACACATAGTCTTTCATCATCTGTGAAAATATATATAAAACCTATTCCCCAAATGCATTTCCCCTTTCTGTTTATCAACATAAAATTAGATCCTTATGAGTCTATAAATAAAGTAGACATTTAGGCACTCAGATTTCATACACAACTCTAGGACAGCTGGCTGGGCTTCTCATCCATATAAATACAGAAACAATCAAGCCATATGACATAAGATGTCAATAATATGTCAGTTAAAAATAGTCATTCACTTTTTGAGATTAGAGGAACATTTTTCTGAGCTCCCCATTGCTGTAGGATATCTTGTCCCTATACAGTAATGACTATATCCTCTCCACAAGGTTTTACAGTTCTGATTTGACTGTCTGGTCACACATATTTATTTTGACTCATACTAAATTACAACAATGTTCAAATCCCAACCCCCCAAAATGTAGAGATCCATTCTAAAGAGGCTAGTGTGAATTCCAAGATACTCCTGAGATTTTAGTTACAGCAGCTCTTATATCCACCAAATCTTCAATTTTAATACCATTTTATTCTAAGAGTACCACCGACTGCTCCTCCAGAGGTCCTGGGATCAATTACCAGCAACCACAATGTGTTATAGAAATTTTAGCCAGGTAGTGGTGGTACACACCTTTAATCCCAGCACTTGGGAGGCAGAGACAGGTGGGTTTCTGAATTCGAGGTCAGCCTTGTCTAAAGAGTGAGTTCCAGGACAGCTGGGGCTACACAGAGAACCCCTGTTTTGAAAACAAAACAAAACAAAACAAAAGAGAGCGACCTCTTGCTCCATGATGACATATTTTCTCCAATAAGGCCACACCTTCATGTGGTCACACTTGCCACAATGCCATACTTCATAATGGTGTACTTCTTACAACACCAAGCATTCAAATACGTGACTTTATGGGTGTTCATCCTATTCAAACCACCACATTTATATAAGCTGGTTTGTGTACCAGCTTGACACAAATTAGAGTCATCAGAGAAAGAAGGCTCAGTGAAGGAAATGTCTCTCCGAGATCCAGTTCTAAGGCGTTTTCTCAATAGGTTATCAATGGAGGAGGGCCCAGGCCATTGTGGTGGTGCCAACCTGGGCTGGTGGTGCTGGTTTCACAAGAAACACATGGGATAGCAAGCTTGTAAGCAGCACCCTCTGTGGCCTCTGCATCTGCTCTAGCCTCCAAGTTCCACCCCTGGTTTAATTCCTGTCCTGACTTCATCCAATGATGAACTACAATATGGAAGTGGAAGTTGCTTAAGAAATCCTTTCCTTCCCAAATGGTTTTGATCATGGTTTTGATCATGGTGTTTCATCAAAGCAATAAAAAATCTGACTCAAATACCACCAGTAAGGAATTACCTTCCCTGTCTCTTGCTGATGCCCATTCCTTAACCGGGTGCCTACCATTACCATACCTTTTATAAATCTCAGAATGAGGGATTTTTAGAAAAGTCTCTAGGAATGCTTTGTCTGCAATCCCTTTCCAAATGAACTAAACTCACAGAGTCAAAACAAGAGGCATTTTGATACATAGTTTTATTGGCCATCGGTTGTTCAATTACATACTTAATAATGTTAATATGAAAAGTATTTCTAATCCATTCATCCATGGGTACTGAGGCTGAGAGCAGTCCAGCACCAGTTATGTTTGGAAGGCAGCTAAGGGGGTAGTGTTGAAGGGTTTGGTGGACAAAGTTTAGTTTTGTGAGGTAAACATTTGTTTACTTTCAGTAATATTTACTTTTTTTTAACTCTTTGCTATATGGTAGCTGGAAACCACTGACTCCCAGCTAGGTTAATACCTGCTGTCTAGCAGTTTAGGATTAAGTAAAGAAGTTAGCTCTTTGTTCGTTTCCTCTAGAGCCCCTCATTGATCAGCAAAGAGGCTCAGAGTTGTATTACCTCTTTTTGAGCCAGAGAAAAGGCAAAAGAAATTCATGTACTCAGAAGGAAAATCTTTTATCCAGGCAATATGCACAGACACACACAAAAACACATTCATATACTTACATACACGCACACACACACACACACACACACACACACACTGGTTGGGCCCAACCACCTGATTAATCAATTCCACAAATCTTCATGAATATTTACATGCACATATCTATCCTTGCATATGCATATATACATTTGGTGGATGGAATGAAATTTCCCAGAAGAAGTTCAAACAAGCAAGGGCTAAAACAGAAGAAATTTATTCCTTCTGAATGAAAAAGAAACTCCAACCTCTTTTTTGATCATGGAAGGAAAAAGCCTTTTCCTTCTTATTGCTAAAGTTAAAAAAGCCTCATCTCTCTATTGATGAAAGAGTGCAAAAGACACCTGTAAGAAAAACCTCTACCTTATTATCATTCTTAGTTCTTATATTATTCTCAGGATAAATGATCACAAGTTATTTCAAGTATCATTATATTACAAAAATTAAAAGCAAGTTTATGATACTAATTCAAGTCTGTCTAAGGTAGGGTTTTACTGCTGTGAATAGATACAAGACCAAGACAACTTTATAAAGACAATATTTAATTGGGGCTGGCTTACAGGTTCAGAGGTTAGTTCCATAACCATCAATGCAAGAGCATGGCAGCATCCAGGCAGGCATGGTACAGGTAGAGCTAAGAGTCCTACATTTTCATCTGAAGGCTGCTAGTGGAAGACTGGCTTCCAGGCAAGTAGGATGAGGGTCTTATAGTCCACAGCCCAAAGACACACCTACTCCAACAGGGCCACACCTTCTAATAGTGCAACTCCCGGGGCCAAGAACATACAAACCACCACATTCCACTCTCAGGCCCCATAAGCTTATTAAAAATCATGAGTCTATGGGTGCCATACCTAAACATAATAAAAAGTACATTTGGTTCAACTTCCAAAGTCTCCATAGTCTATAGCAGTCTCAACAATGTTAAAAGTCCAATATTCAAAGCCTTTTCTGAGATTCATCCAATCAGTTAACTGCAATCCCCAAGGAAAGGCATGAAACCAGCTAGGAAATCTCCAAACATCTCCGTGTCTTATCTTCAGCTCTCCATTCCTTTTTCTTGCTTATTGACTGCAACAAACTTGTTTTCCTGGGCTGGTTCCATTCTATGTTTGCAGCTTCCCTCAGTAGATATACTATGACTCTGGTATCTTGAAAATCTTGGGAGTCGCCAAGGCAACTTCAATGTTACAGCTTCTTATTTCAATGACTGCAATCCACACATAATCTTCTGGGCTCCTCCAAAGGGCTGGAGTTACTTCTCCAGCTCTGCCTTCTGTAGCATTCTCAGCTCAGGTTGATCCACTCCACTCCTGCTGCTATTCTTGGTAATCATCCCATGGTACTGGCATTTATCCAATACACTGAGGTCTTCTGTGGCAACTATACTTTTCCAATAGACTCTCATAGGCTCTCTTCATGATGATAAGCCTCAAATCCTTTGCATGACCCCTTCAGTCCTGGGCCATCAACTGCAACTGAGGCTTCACCTTCACCAATGGCCTTCTATGGCCTCTCACAGTACCAAGTCTCAGCTATTCTTCATGACCCCTTCATGGCTTCAAAACCAATACCGACTGGGTGATTTTTACACATTACCAAGTACAGCTGTAGCAAAAGGTACAAGCTTGACTCTCTGGAACAGGACTTCTTTGTTTTCTCAGAAAACACTTCCCAGAAGATTTCACCTCAGTGATGCTGGTCTCTTCTTAATCACCTCTAAATTCTTAGCTCCAGCTAACCAGCATCAATTGTCCCAGGAGTCTCTTCTATTCATGACTTTAAAGCCAGAGCCATACCACTGAAGCAGCCAAGTTCTGAAGCTTGCAGGAGCTGGAAAATGGCTCCCTTGTTGCATTACATTATTACCAGCTTTCTGTTTTCCAACACTTTCACTATCTAATTTTGGTTCTCCTGGATCTTGCTCTGTAGATTGACCTTGAACTCAGAGATCTGCATGCCTGTCTCCTGGGATTAAAAGTGTGTAACACTGTGCATGTATCTAAAATTAGCTGGGTAGGATCTTGCCCCAAAGACTTACTCCCTTAATCTGCTATCTCCTAGAACACAGGGTTCAGCTCCAATTCACTTCCTGGTACCCCTTTAATACTCTAACCATATATTTTATATTTTTTCTTTCTTAGCTTACTATGCTTGTTCAAAATGTTCTTTATGAGACTTAATCAAAGAATAAAGTCTATGATAGGTATTTCTGAGGTTTCTTTATCAATGCAATTAATCTGAGTCTCTTTACCATAGCCTCAGGCAGACTCTTCAGAAAAAGGCAAAAATTAGGCACATTCTTCATCAAAATACCACAAAAAGAGTCTCTAGGCTACATATTGAATTTCTCTACTGAATCCTCTTGGGCCGGGTCTGCACAATTCAAATCAGTTTCAGAAACAAAGTCTTCCATAGTCCTACTAGGACAGTCCATTAAGCCCCATTTAAAGCATTCCAGTGCTTTCCAAATCCAAACTCCCAATATCCACATTCTTCCAAACAAAAGCATGGTCAAGCCTATCACAGCAATGCTCTAGATCCTGGTACCAAATTCCGTCTTAGTTAGGGTTTTACTGCTGTGAATAGACACCAAGAGCAAGTCAATATTATAAGGACAATATTTAATAGGGGCTGGCTTACAGGTTCAGAGCTTCAGTCCATTACCATCAATGCAGGTACATGTTAGCATCCAGGCAGGCAAGGTACAGGCAGAGCTGAGAGTTCTACATCTTTATCTGAAGGCTGCTAGTGTAAGACTGTCATCCTGGCACGTAGGATGAGAGCCTTATAACCCATACCCACAGTGACACACCTACACCAAAAGGACCAAACATTCTAATAATGCCACTCTCTGGGCCAAGCATATACAAACCACCACAAAGGTATAAATAGTAAGGAGTTACAACAGAAATGTTTACATGTGTTTCCATTAAGAATAGTACCTAACTAAATATTTATTATCTATCTTCTAAATCTATGTTCACTAAAATTTAAAACAATAATTCTCATGTCATAGATTAATATGGTTTTGTGAAGAGATAAATAAACTCTTTTGAATTTCATTAGTTTTGAAGTTTTGTATTGATAAGCCAATATTGTTTTGTCTTTGCACGTACATTAGAATTTACATTCCCAGCTTATAACCTTTAGTTATCATATAATGGTTTTACCTAGGTTAACTTAGAAGGAATGTATTCCCTGATTTTAACATTTTTCCAGTCCTTTTTCCTTACCCTAGTTGCAATTAGCTTGTGACACAAGGTTTACAGAACTGTAATTGGATCTTTCATACTATGAAAGGTGCAAAACTACCTGTACAAATTTATAAATTCTATAGACTCATTATTAAGAATTATGAAATCATTGATTTGTCTTCATAGCATTACTATACATAAGTGCATCTTCACTCATCTGCAGAAAATCTTCCCAATACAGCAGGCTAATACCCAGGAATCATTAGACTATGTGATAATGACAAGAAAGACATAAAAATAATAAGAAATAATCCTGCGATGAAATATCTTGGAGCCTTGCCTCAAAGCGAACCCTTTGTAAGACACTGGGAAATCTCCAGAAAAAACTCAGCTGCTTTCCTTAGTCTTTCCTACAAGGCTCCTGACATTCTAGTCTAGCTTTCAAATGTTTAAAAACTTTTCACGTCCTACATTTAAATTTCCAAAAGTTAAAATTTCAGTAAATAGCCCCTCTCACGTCTGGATCCAATATCAAGTTGTTTATAGAAGATGTTAATCTATGTAAGAAGTCAATAAATATCTCTTTAGAGCTTTGTGTAAAATTTGTGAATGGCATAGATTCTTTTCCTTGTTCTTCTAACTTATCCCAGGCTCTTAAAGCAACTAAAGTCTGTTGAACAACAATAGAGTCATCGAATTACATCTGATGTTATCCATCAGCAAATTGACCAGTAAACAACTGGTCTTGCATAATATTAACACTTTTAGGCTTATTACAATTTTCCATAATTGCAGCTTCTTCTCACCCATTGAGAATGGTGTCAGCCATTGTAATTGAAAACCAACTTCCAGTACTACTGATGCTAAATCTTTCAAGTCTTGGAGGATAATCCTGTTATCCTCCAGGCATTTAATATGTTTCACATAAGGTGAGTACATTTCATAGGTTATTATTGATTTTTAAAAATGTTTTAGATTTTGTATTTTAATAGGATTCCAGAATAGTCATTCCTTTTTTTTTTAATTTTGACCACTTTCAGGCATCCATTGATAGAGAACTGTGAGAGATAGTTGGGTGGTAGTGACTCCTCAATTTTATTAAGAGGTGATCATAGGTTCAATGGGTTGTCTATCTTGACCCTTAATTCATTGGGTACTGTAGGTCACCACTAGGCACTTTTCTGTTCTTTTAACTTTTTTTTGTCTTTTGTTTCTGAAACTTTGTATTATCATAGCAATTTTTTTTTTCTACAGCCATCTTTCAACATCTCAGAAAGGAAATATATGAAGACTGCAATGGAAGTAGGGAGAGGTTTACTCCATACACCTTGACTTTCTAATCGTTGCAGATTTGAAAAGCTCCTGTAGTTTTTACCTTCAAAAAAAGCACCTCCTTCTAAAGGGCAATTTAGACTAGTAGTCATAATAAATTTTACAAATTGAAATCTAAATTGAGTTTGGTTTTCTTTTCCTTGAGATCTGCAATTACATATGGCCTTTTTTTCTGGTGGTCTTGAACTCCTTAATAATAGAAAGGGAGTGGATCGTGTCAGAGTGGAGGTGAAGACCTTGTAGGACAGAGGGAAAACCATATCATAATAAATTCTGTGAAAAATCTCTTTTCACTACAGGAACAAAAGTCCTGGTACACACACACACACACACACACACACACACACACACACTCACAATGTATATTACAATGATTAATGAAATAAACAGACTATGAATTTTCCAGAGAGTAAGAGGTATATGTAGAATGGTTTGGAGGAGGAAATGGAAGAAAAAATGATATTTTGTAACCAGAAAAAAAGAAAAGTTTTAACAAATAATCAAAAAGTAAAATAAAATAAAATAAATACATGACATTTCAAATTAAATATTTATCTTAAAAGCATCTCAGTATAGTCCTGGTTTAAATAATAGGTCTAATAGGTCAGCCACCTATATTTTTTTCCTACATTGAAAATGACATTGTCAGTTATGCAAACAACACAAAAGTAAGACTAATATTGAAATCCATTGCCTACTTTTTGTACAAGTATGTTAATCTTTTCTATTAGCACTTAAAAACGTATTTAATCCATCACTAAATGCTGCTACAATTTCTGGGCTCATCCTCTTGCACATGGGCAGTTAACTTGATCTATTGTTCTGTTCCATTCTTTCCTTTGAGCCATCATTATCACATCCTCCTCCACAGGGAATTTATTCTCATTCTCTTTTAAAGTTTCCTCTTCTGTCTCTTGTCACATTAAGTTCAGAAAAATCTAAATTTCTTCCCCAACCCTATTTTTAAAATGTGATATACCTAGTAACTGCATGCTTGTACTTACTTCCATAGTAACTATTTTATGTTGTCGTCTCTTATGCCATGCACTTGACAATCAGCAAGCAGACAGATTCAGAAAATATAGAATCCATTTCTACCTAAGCTGTCAAGACAAAATGTTCTATTGAATCGTTGTTGAAGGAAGCTTAGGAGCTGTATTTCAGACTGCTGTAGTGACTTGGAAATGTTCAAATCTATACTGTATAGATATATTTTTTCAATTGCATGAAAGATTATAGGTAATGATACAGTCAATATCTCAGGTTCAAAACAGATTATTCTCCATTAATTTATTCTTTTGTCTCTTACCCTCCTTTTCTTTCTCTCTTACAAAAAAAACATTGAATTTATTTTTTAATAATAATGTCCTTCTGGGCATGGGGCCTATCCTTAAGTATGGATTATATATCCAGTGAGGCACCAGTAGGAAAAAAAAATAATTTTTTTCTTAGCAAGAGCCCTTCTCAGTGTTGAGACCTCATCTTGCTTGAAACTTTACAAGCTGTCTGCACATCGTCACATTTTCTGTGTGTTCATATGTGATCAGTCCTGTTGTGCCTCAAAGACACTGTTTACCTGGTATGATCCCAGTGTTTTTCTGGCTCTTTTTTTATTATTATTAAGATAGGGACATTTTATGACAAGATGAGTTTGGCAGCTTGCAATGAGATCGAGAGAGAAAATTGTAATGAGAGAACATTTATGTTTTGTTCTACAAATAGACATGATTGTTACATTATTGTAAATATGACTATTGGGTTGGATGCATGCCATCATCTATAGAATTACCATCCAGTGTCTTTTTGAGGCCAGCTTGTAACTGTGTGCCCTACTCACTGGAACAAGTTCTTGCTAAGTTGCCCAGGCTGGCCTTAAACTACTGTGCTCTGGTGATCTTCTCGGCTTAGCAGCTCCAATAGCCATGAATTACCACATGTAACTCTTGTGGTATTCTTTGTTTTTGTGTCTGTTTTTGCTTCACTTGTTTTAGCCAATTGTTTATTATTTTTTATTGTATATTTTCTTTACTTACATTTCAAATGTTATCCCCTTTCCCTGTTTTCCCCCCTCTTGGAAACACCTGTTCCATCCTCCCACCCCTTGCTTCAGTTAGGGTGTTACTCCACCCACCCAACTCCCACCTCCCCGCCCTCAATTCTTCTATACTGGGACATCTAATGAGCCTTTATTGGACCAATGGCCTCTCCTCCCATTGATGAATGAAAAGGTCATCTTCTGCTACATATTTGGCTTGAGGCATCTTTCCTCAACTGTATAATCCCCTGAGTGTTGAGAAAAGAGTTTGTATAAAGATTTCCTATTTGGAAAAATTCTTTCTGATATTTCTTTTTGTCTTATCTAATAAAAGTTTCAAAAAGTGCAGTTTTTCTGTAAGTTTTCTAGATAGCATATATAGGAATCACCTACACACAGAAACAGACACACACATACATAAAAATACACAAACACACACACAAACACACACATGCACACACACACACACACACACACACACACACACACACACACACACACACACACACATGCTACCCCTATCATCTAGTCTGAAGAAACTGAAACAATCCTGTCCTAATACAACTTTCTAACAATAGTTTCAACAACTTTATATTACATGCAATAAAAAGAGGTTCTGATAATTATTTTTCCTACCATTGTTCTTATTTTAAAATTACTTCTTTATAATGATGCATTGATTCACATTTATGATCAATATACTTAATTTGTTATGGTTAAATCACTATATTTAGTAACACTTCTGTTGTATGAACTTTTTGATGCTTTTTTGCTATATTTTGTGGATCATTGTATGCCCTCTTGCAAAATTTTATAATTCTTTTAAAATTAAATTTTGACTAAAACTAGTAGATAAACATAAAATGCATATACATGGACACCATGCATATTTATGTTAAGTAGAACCAACAGTAATACCTAAAGTAATAAAATAGGAGCTATGTTAAATAAAATTAGGACATAAATGACATAAATGATTTCCCTATATGCCACCTAAAGTAGACATGAGTCTTTGAAAAAGCAATTCGTTAAGGACCAAGGAAGACAAAGAAAGGGCAATGAAACATTGACTGAAGGTTCTATGAATCAAATAACTAAGGAATAAATACATTCTATAGAGCAATAAGGGAATGCATTTATTACATTATTGGACTACCATCAACTTATTCTTTTATTAATAATAGATTATTTTAGATAAAATATAATCAGCTTATGTTTCCCTCTTCCCCAGTTCCTGCAAGATCATCCCCATTCTGCTCCCATCTGAATCCATGCCTGCTACATCTCCAGTTAAAAAACAAACAAACATCTAAAACTAAGATAAAAAAGTAAAGGAAAGAAGATAGGATAAAACAAACAGAAGAAAAAGAGACAAAGGGGAAAAACACACACACACAAAAGAAAACCACATGTAGATTCAGAAAAGCACAGTTTTTGTTTAAAAGCTCAGGAATTCCATAAGAACATGAAACTGGAAGCTGTAATATACAAGCAAAGGATGTGTAAGGTACTAAACAAGAAAGTAAGTAGGTAATTAATTCAGAAAGTAACCAAATAAATAAATAATGAATGTTAGGACAAAATATTCTGCAACAAAGAACCTCCAAAGAAGCCATTGAGTTTATTTTATGCTGGCATCTACTGCTTGTTTGGATCACATGTGCAACTCTCTTGGAGAAAACAAATTTTAGGATTGTGACAGATGTCAACTGGAAATAGTTTCTGGATCTATCTTATGTCTGTGCACGTCCTGTGCCAGATGCCAGTTTTTGTGACTTCCTTTGTACACCTATACTGCTTTGCTTACAGGGCCTTGCTCCTTTTTCATTAAATATACACAGTAGTAATATGAATATTTTTTAGTAAGCATAATAATAAATAACTTACACAAGAATTATCCATGTGATAAAATTGGAAACTATAATTAGAAGAATATTTTTTAACACAGTTTCATGGCAACTTTCCTTTCTGTGTAATAGACATAGATAGTTCCCTATTTGTTATACCAACATGACTTTAAATATACTTTAGTAAGGACTAATTTTTTTTCTTCTATGCCATATTGTACCTAATGCTATACAAATATATAACAAATTCTCAATAAATAAATATTTATCAGCCTTGTATTCCAGCCAATGTTCCTGTACTTGAAATACTGGACATCTCAGCCTTGTCTACAAAACAAAGAGAAAAAAGCCACTGAATTAAATATTCATATTCAAAAAGCTATGAAGTACACTGAACAACATGATTAATTAAATAATGTGATTGGTATGTGTGCCCAAACAGAAAAATTTAATTTAGATCTAAAGATCCTCAGGACCTTAATCTAAGATATAGATAGCAAACTTGTGTTAGCTGCTGGAAGTTCTAGTCACTTTATTTCAGTCAGTATTTAGAACATAGATACAAGAGGAACATGAGAACAATATTGCTGTAATAAGGGAAAAGGGAAGATATAAAGGAAATTATAGAATGCAAAGGTGAGTGAAGAAGCATACATGTAAGGGTAATAACAAGGCGAATGGGGACACTTTAGTACTGGGAGCATCACAAACTCTTTTTAATTTGGTTTCTTTTAACGGTATACAGTATTTGTTTATTATTTCTGTTCAATAGTGTTTTTTAAAGCATAGATACAGAACTGTTCCTATAGCAAGGTATTTCATGGAAAGGTGTTAAAAATACTATTTCTGAGAACATGTAAGTTTATTTTTCCATCGATTTAAAATAAATTTTTTTCTCACAAAATATCTGGATGACATTTTCCACCCATTCTACTCCTCCCATTTCACATAACCCCCTTTCTATCTCTCATTAGAAAACAAATAGGCTTCTAAAGGATAATAATAAAATAAAATATAACAAGAGAAAACAAATTGAACTCATTGTAATATGATGAAACAAAACAAACAGAAGAAAAATAACCTAACGAAAGGCAGAAAAACAAATTTTGATACAGAGACACATTCATGCACTTGATCTGGAATCATATAAGAACACAAAACTGGAAGTCATAATATATCATTTAAATATATATATATATTTATATATATATATATACACACATATATATGTATGTCTGTGTGTGTATATACACTTATATAAAATACATAATAAATATATGCACATTATATATGATTTATATATAAATATATATGATTGCACATATTATATATAATAATTTATTTTAAGAATATAATATATAAAATTCGTATTTATATATGTATGGATTAAAATTTTAAACAAAAGATAAAGATAAAAAGTTCCTAAGACATGCCAGAACACAACATATTGAGACCTGGAACTTCCACAGATGCCACTGAATTTGTTTTATGTTAGTAATCCATCGTCTGGCATGCGGCCTAACCTTAAGAGTAGAAAAATAGTTCTTCTAGACATTTTGTTGAAAATCTTTTCTGTATCACTCACTTAGGTTTCTTCTACTTCTTCTAATCTTGTTCTTAGAGTTTTGTCTTTCCTTAGGTGTGGGGTGTGTGTGTGTGTGTGTGTGTGTGTGTGTGTGTGTGTGTGTGTGTGTGTGTTTTGTTAATTTATTTTAAACTTTTTTATTTTTGCTAACGTTTCCATTGCTTTCTATCATGCTTTCACTACCTGAGATTCCTTCTCCCACCTCTGCTATTCTGTTGGTGAGACTTGCCTCTATATTTCCTCTTTCATTTCCTAACATTTTATTTCCAGCTTTCCCTCAGTTTCCTTTTTGATTCAATTTTCACTTTCAGTTCTTGAACTGTTTTATTCACTTTCTTCCACTGTTTGTTTTCTTCTTTCATATGTTTTAAGAGTTTTATTCTTTTCCTCTTTATGGACCTCTATTTTATATTCTTATTAGACTATTTTTTTTTTTTTAATTTTTTTTTAATTTTATTTTATTTTATTTTTTTAATTTACATTCCAAATCACTTCCCCTTTCCCGTTTCCTCCCTCCCCGAAAGTCCCATAAGCCCCCTTCCCTCCCTCTTTTCTCCGTTCAACCCCCTCTCATTACTCTGTCCTGGCGTTCCCCTACATCCAGTCTTTCCAGGACCAGGGGTCTCTCCTTCCATCTTTTTAGAAATCTATTGATATGCTGATTGTGTCTAGGGTATTCTGAGATTCTGGGTCAATATCCCCTTATCAGTGACTTCATACCATGTGTGATCTTTTGTGATTGGGTTACCTCACTAAGGATGATATTTTCAAGTTCTGACCATTTGCCTAGGAATTTCGTGAATTCATTGTTTTTAATTGCAGAGTAGTATTCCATTGTGTAAATATACCACATCTTCTGAATCCATTCCTCCGTTGAGGGACATCTGGGTTCTTTCCAGCTTCTGGCTATTATAAATAAGGCTGCTATGAATATAGTGGAGCATGTGTCCTTATTGCATGCAGGTAAAGTCTCTGGGTATATGCCCAGGAGTGGTATAGCCGGATCCTCCGGAAGTGTCATGCCCAGTTTTCTGAGGAGCCGCCAGACTGCTTTCCAGAGTGGTTGTACCAGCCTGCAATTCCACCAGCAGTGGAGGAGTGTTCCTCTTTCTCCACATCCTCGCCAACAACTGCTGTCTCCTGTGTTTTTGATCTTAGCCATCCTGACTGGTGTGAGATGGAATCTCAGGGTTGTTTTGATTTGCATTTCCCTAATGACTAAGGATGATGAACATCTCTTTAGGTGCTTCTCAGCCATTAGATATTCTTCAGGTGAGAACTCTTTGTGGAGCTCTGTACCCCATTTTTTAATAGGGTTACTTGCCTCTCTGGAGTTTAACTTCTTGAGTTCTTTGTATATCTTGGATATTAGCCCTCTGTCGGATGTAAGGTTGGTAAAGATCATTTCCCAGTTAGTTGGTTGCCGCTTTGTCTTTTTGACGGTGTCTTTTGCCTTGCAAAAACTTTGTAATTTAATGAGGTCCCATTTGTCTATTCTTGATCTTAGAGTATAAGCTATTGGAGTTCTGTTCAGGAAATTCTCCCCTGTGCCCATATGTTCAAGGTTCTTCCCTAGTTTCCCTTCTATTAGTTTCAGTGTGTCTGGTTTTATGTGGAGATCTTTGATCCACTTAGAATTGAGCTTAGTGCAAGGAGATAAGGATGGGTCAATTTGCATTCTTCTGCATGTTGACCTCCAGCTGAGCCAGCACCATTTGTTGAAAAGGCTATCTTTTTTCCACTGGATGGTTTTAGCTCCTTTGTCAAAGATCAAGTGACCATAGGAGTGTGGATTCATTTCTGGGTCTTCAATTCTGTTCCATTGATCTACATGTCTGTTACTGTACCAATACCATGCAGTTTTTAACACTATTGCTCTGTAGTACAGCTTGAGGTCCGGGATACTGATTCCCCCAGAGGTTCTTTTACTCTTGAGAATAGTTTTAGCTATTCTGGGTTTTCTGTTATTCCAGATGAATTTTTGAATTGCTCTTTCTAACTCTATGAAGAATTGAGTTGGGATTTTGATGGGGATTGCATTGAATCTGTGTATTACTTTTGGTAAGATGCTCATTTTTACTATATTAATCCTGCCAATCCATGAGCATGGCAGATTTTTCCATCTTCTGAGGTCTTCTTCAATTTCTTTCTTCAGAGACTTGAAGTTCTTGTCATACAGATCTTTCACTTGTTTGGTTAGCGTCACGCCAAGATACTTAATATGGTTTGTGGCTATCGTAAAGGGTATTATTTCTCTTACTTCTTTCTCAGCCTGCTTATCCTTTGAGTATAGGAAGGCTTCTGACTTGCTTGAGTTGATTTTATATCCGGCCACTTTGCTGAAGTCGTTTATCAGCTGTAGGAGTTCTCTGGTGGAGTTCTTTGGGTCGCTTATGTATACTATCATATCGTCTGCAAATAGTGATAGTTTGACTTCTTCCTTTCCAATTTGTATCCCTTTGACCTCTTTTTCTTGTCTAATTGCTCTAGCTAGAACTTCAAGTACTATATTGAAAAGATATGGAGAGAGAGGGCAGCCTTGTCTAGTCCCTGATTTTAGTGGGATTGCTTCAAGTTTCTCTCCGTTTAGATTGATGCTGGCTACTGGTTTGCTGTAAATTGCTTTTACTATGTTTAGATATGGGCCTTGAATTCCTGATCTTTCCAAGACCTTTAGCATGAAAGGATGCTGAATTTTGTCAAATGCTTTCTCAGCATCTAATGAGATGACCATGTGGTTTTTTTCTTTGAGATTGTTTATGTAGTGGATTACATTGATGGATTTCCTTATATTGAACCATCCCTGCATCCCTGGGATGAAGCCTACTTGATCGTGGTGAATGATCGTTTTGATGTGTTCTTGGATTCGGTTGGCAAGAATTTTATTGAGTATTTTTGCATCGATATTCATAAGAGAGATTGGCCTGAGATTCTCTTTCTTTGTCGGATCTTTGTGTGCTTTTGGTATTAGTGTAATTGTGGCTTCATAGAACGAGTTGGGTAGTGTTCCTTCTGTTTCTATTTTGTGGAACAGTTTGAAGAGTATTGGTGTTAGGTCTTCTTTGAAGGTCTGATAGAATTCTGCACTAAAACCATCTGGACCTGTGCTTTTTTTGGTTGGAAGACTTCCAATGACAACTTCTATTTCTTCAGGGGTTATAGGACGGTTTAGATGGTCTATTTGATCCTGATTTAATTTTGATACTTGGTATCTGTCAAGGAAATTGTCCATTTCCTCAAGATTTTCTAGTTGTGTTGAATACAGGTTTTTGTAGTAGGATCTGATGATTTTTTGAATTTCCTCAGTTTCTGTTGTTATCTCTCCCTTTTCGTTTCTGATTTTATTAATTTGGATACTATCTCTGTTCCCTCTGGTTAGTCTGGCTAAGGGCTTATCTATCTTGTTGATTTTCTCAAAGAACCAACTCCTCGTTTTGTTGATTCTTTGTATGGTTTTATTTGTTTCTACTTGATTGATTTCAGCCCTGAGTTTGATGATTTCCTGCCTTCTACTCCTCTTTGGTGTATTTGCTTCTTTTTGTTCCAGGGCTTTCAGGTGTGCCATTAAACTGTTAGTGTATGCTGTCTTCCGTTTCTTTTTGGCGGCACTCGGGGCTATGAATTTTCTTCTTAGCAGTGCTTTCATTGTGTCCCATAAATTAGGGTATGTTGTGCCTTCATTTTCATTAACTTTCAAAAAGTCTTTGATTTCTTTCTTTATTTCCACCTTGACCAAGTTATCATTGAGTAGAGCATTGTTCAGACTATTTTAAGATCTTATCTGTTAGTATTTTGTATAAACTCTTCCCCACAGTTACTTGGTGTCTTAGTCAGGATTTCTTTTCTTTTTTTTTTTCTAAGTTTTTTTATTTACATTCCAAATCATTTCCCCTTTCCTGTTTCCTCCCTCCCCGAAGGTCCCATAAGCCCCCTTCCCTCCCACTTTTCCCCATTCAACCCCCTCTTGCTTCTCTGTCCTGGCATTCACCTACATCCAGTCTTTCCAGGACCAGGGGTCTCTCCTTCCATCTTCTTGGAAATCTATTGATATGCGAATGGGAATCTATTGATATGCAAATTTTGTCTAGGGTATTCTGAGATTCTGGGTTAATATCCCCTTATCAGTGACTGCATACCATGTGTGTTCTTTTGTGATTGGGTTACCTCACTAAGGATGATATTTTCAAGTTCTGACCATTTGCCTAGGAATTTTGTGAATTCATTGTTTTTAACTGCAGAGTAGTATTCCATTGTGTAAATATACCACATCTTCTGAATCCATTCCTCCGTTGAGGGACATCTGGGTTCTTTCCAGCTTCTGGCTATTATAAATAAGGCTGCTATGAACATAGTGGAGCATGTGTCCTTATTGCATGCAGGTAAAGCCTCTGGGTATATGCCCAGGAGTGGTGTCTAGGATTTCTATTCCAGCACATTTTGACCAAGTAGCAAGTTGGGGAGGAAAGGTTTATTCAAATTCTACATTTCTGTTCATCACCAAAGGAAGCCAGGATTGAAACTCAAGCAGGTCAGGAAGCAGGACCTGATGCAGAGGCCATGAAGGGATGTTACTTACTGACTTGCTTCCCCTGGCTTGCTCAGTTTGCTTTCTTATAGAACTCAGGACTATCAGTCCAGGGATGGCAACACCCACAATGGGCCCTTCTGTCTTTGATCACTAATTCAGAAAATGCCTTAGAGCTGGATTTCATGGAGGCATTTCCTCAAGGGAGGATCCTTTCTCTGTGATGAGTCTAGCTTGTGTCAAGTTGACACACAAAACCAGCTAGTACACCTGACAACTGAATAAACTCTATTCTATACTCTACCATACGTGGTTGATCCCTCAGGGGGAAGAAATGCCTCAGCATTGGCCCACAGAGGCACCCCTTTCCCCACACCTTACTATACCTCTACCAAACAAATTTCTTATCTCCTTATCATTTTATAAAGCACAACATTTTCTTTTGCTTCAGTTATGTTGCGATCTCAGGCACTTCTGCGGTAGGTTTGCTACACTCTAGCAGTACACATTGTCCTGGCACTTGTTGATTGGATTTTTATGCTGGTATCTGGGCATCTGGCTTTAAGATGATTGTAATTCGATGTGGGGATATCAGATCTTATCTCACAGATCGGGTGTTTTATTTCCTTGTGTTCTGCTGTCCTTTCTTAGAAGAGTGTGATAGCTGAGTGCTGCCTGGTAAGGGATTCTTCTAGGTTCCTTTTAGGTGTGACCAAGGGATGAAAGCAAGACATTTCACCAACTTAAGTCCTGGTAAATTGGAGTCGAGAATGCAAAAAGGCCATACAGGTAGTTTTCTAGGGAGCTCGGGGTATGTTTGAGAGATTTGATTTGGAGGAGAGGAGGGGGAATGCACAACTGAAGATTCCCTTCCTGATTGGCTGGCCTACTTGCTTCTCTGGTTTACTTGGCTGGTAACTTCCCAGGGAATGTCTGCAGAAGCTTGGGGCTGGGCTTAAGGGATGAGTGGAGGTGAAGAGTACTGGAGGTAATATCTGTTATACCCTGGAGGTGGGGCAGAGAGGAAGGGGAGGCCAAAGAAGAATTTCCCTACCAAACTCAGGATGAGGCTGGGAGATTAGAATCTGAGGAGATATAGAAGGAGAAGGGAAGCAATAAAAACCTGCAGTTAGCCCTCCTGCCTCCTTGGCCATAGTCAAAAATTAGATTTAAATTAAAATTTACTGATGAAGATATGTAGATTATGGGAAGTATGTGGAATCAAAGAAATAATTATGTTTTATTCAAGTAAGACCAGGTTTTGCTACTAGAGAAATAAAAGCCTTAATTTGGAAATTATAATAAAGGATCACAAAAGACCCCTATATTTTCAGCTTTTGCAAGCAGATAAGATTTGCACAACCATATACTTGTAGAGTACAGTGTGCTAATATTATAGATGTATACACTGTATAACGATGTATAAATGATCTATAAGCTTACGTGCAGATGTGTGTGTCAAGATGTCTGTATGTGAGTCTAATGTAAACTTCAGTAGTCTCTTCTGTGTAGAGGCAACCTTAGCTCTTGGTTCTCAAGAGTCACCAATGTTGTTTTGATTGCTCTTTGGTCCTTTTTATACAAGATATCTCAATAACCATCAGGTGAGGCTGGCAGGCCTCTGAAACCCAGAAATCTTTTAGTGTCTGAAAGACCACAACACAGTACCATGCCTGGCTTTAATATTTTTAAATGAGCGCGGAGCGGAGGGGGTGTGATCTCAAAGGTCCACCTGTGTTCATTAGAAGCACGTTACCAACTGAGTTATCTCCTGGCTCTACAAGTTCTGTTGCAATAGTACTTCATTTTCTTAGCAAAAATAATAAAATATTCATACATTATTAGATTATAACATAGCTATGTGACATGCCATTTAATTTTTTGTATGTTTTTGTTGGAAGGGGTATGCTTATGAGAGAAAGTGCTACAGAGGCAGGGAGATAGTGTCAGATCCACCTCAGCTAGATTTAACTGGAAGTTGCTGGCCACCTGATGTGTGTGCACTCACCAGAACTTAAGTCGTTTATAAGAGCAGTGAGTGCTCTTCATTGCTGAACCATCTCTCCAGACTGTGACATATATTTTGGTGTACAATGCATAATAAGTGAAATTTATTGAAAGGTTCTATTTTAAATTAATTTCCAAAAGCCAATATTTAACCTTATTTTTTTTTAAAGATTTATTTATTAAATGTAAGTAAGTACACTGTAGCTGTCTTCAGACACACCAGAAGAGGGCATCAGATCTCATTACAGATGGTCATGAGCCACCATGTGGGTGCTGGGATTTGAACTCATGACCTTTGGAAGAGCAGTCGATGCTCTTACCTGCTGAGCCATCTCTCCAGCCCCTTAACCTTAATTTTATTTGTGTAGAAAACAATACATTCTATGTTATTTAGTTTCCATGTGATGATTTTAAAAAGTAATTTTACTTATTTGTGATTTTTCTAAATTACAACAAAAATGAAGATAAATTACAAATACGAAAGTAACATTTATGTAGTAACTTTTTCCTCAGTTCTTTTACAGTCTCAACACAAATCACAGCCAGGATTCAGAGACGATTCTACAAGTATTTTCTTGGAAGTCCCATTGGTTGAATTTCGGCAGGTAATGGTCTGTAAAAGGAAAGCCAATTTGCCCCTCGATGAAGATTACTGTACCAAATGTACCAGAGAGCTTTAGAAAATGTGACACGCTTTCTATTCAACAGTGAAAGAGTCGATTAGTTTCCTAGCTTTTCTTTTTGTACAATGGAAATAGGTCTTGCTTGTTAATTCCCTTTAATCTCGCACATCAGTTTTCTAGTATTGTTTCTTATTTATAAAACTGTACAGTCATACTTAATATAAAGTGTGGTTGTACACATTGAAAAGTTCAGACTCATTGTAAAACAATATTGTGTGGATTACACTCTTTAAAATTAAATTTATTACGAACATAAACTTTTTCCCCAAAGGAAAGGGATTATTTTTAGCATTCCAAATTAATCATTCCTAATTGACAAAACATTATATTATAGACTGTTTTTGAAAATTACATAATTATGATATACCTATGCATATAGTATAGATATATATATTTCATTTTAATGCATTTTGCCCTAGCAAATATATAATATAATTAAAAATATAATCATGATGTACATTAATAAAGTTACAGCTAGAATCAAACATTAGATTACACTGATTGTTTGTAATTGATCACATATTTCAACATATTGCTATATAAGGGCGAATTGGTGAGACACACTTGTGTCCTCACTCTCAAGAAGTAGACACAGAGAAGCGAGAGGGGGTTGAATGGGGAAAAGAGGGAGGGAAGGGGGCTTATGGGACTTTTGGGGAGGGAGGAAACGGGAAAGGGGAAATGATTTGGAATGTAAATAAAAATAAAAATAATAAAAAAAAAGAAGCAGACACAAGCAGATATCTTTGAATTTGAGGCCAGCTTTGTGTTTTTAACATTTCAAAGTCAGCCAGGATAACTTTAAGGAGTAAAACATTAGGTTCAAAATTAATAGAAAACATTAAAAAACTAGCAATGTGAAGATTTGTTGGGATGGTTCAGTAGTTAGGAGCCTTTATGTTCTTGAAGAGGACCAGAGTTTAATGTCTAGACATTATTTCTGACATATCACAATTCTTGATAACTCCAATTTTATGAGTTATGATGCTGCATCAAGCCTCTAACAGCATTTGAACTTATGCAACACATGCACATGCAAACACACATGTGCATCAATGAAAGTAAAAGTAAGTCCTTAACAAGTAAATACAATTATCATTGTAGAGAAATAATCAAAAATATATTTAATAAAAATGTATTAACTTATATGTCATTTTATAAAATAAATTTCACATATTTTTTGTTGAGGACAGATATTTGATAAAAGAAGACCTACAAAGGGCACCTCTGTCAATATGCCTACATGGATGGAGAAATATTTCATGGGCCCATTCCTAGATGAAGAGTTACAAGTAGCCAGTGGCTGCCATTGGAGGGCAAACCAGTCTTTTTCTCCCAGAGGACAAAACCCTAAGACACTATAAAAGGTAAACTCTAAACATATGCAAGTAAGAAAAACAATAACTGGACACATTAGAGTGCAGGTTTGTGTGTGTGTGTGTTAGTATGTGTGTGTGTATGTGTGTGTGTGTGTGTGTGTGTGTGTTTAAAAAAGAAGAGGTCGTGAATTTGAAAGGATGTGAAAGGGGCACATGGGAAGAGTGGGAGGAAAAAGATAGTAGGAAGGATGCAAACATACTGAACATGCATAAGTTCCTTGGGTAATATAATATAAAGATACAATAATACATACATCAAATGGGTACATGTCAACTTCTCCAGAGCTTGTCCACATCACCAAGCTGATGACAATTAAACAAAATATTGTGCAACAGCATAAAGAAAGATTCTGTATTTTAATACTAGGATAACTGGTACTCACTGCTCTATTTTTCATTTCTTTTAATAAGCCGTTAGTAATAGTTTAGTAAGTAAACCTTAATATACATAAAAATGGCAGTTGAAAGTATATGTGAATAAATTGACTATCATAGGTGTTGTGATATTTTGTATACTTAGAATCAACTATCAATACAGTAAAGTACCTAAATCTGAAATGTGTGAAAATATTTTAAATAATTTGGATATCATCTGTAGAAATCATAACTTAGCAAAAAGGAAAATATATTTTCATATAATTTACTCTTTATTATACACATATATTATATGTATAATATGGGGTTCCTTATGTGCTTAAGTGCAGAACAGACTTAAAGAAATAGTAAGTTCCAGTCTCTGTTATTTCATGACTTTTTATCTCTTCAACAGACAATCAGATTTCTTAAACTTTTACAAATAAATAAAAGTATTAATTTACAAAGCATATGTTTAGTTCATTCAGCAAATTATTAGTAATTACCCCTTTCATGTAGATACTAAATTGGGTAAAGATTAAGTAGGAAAAATGCCAAATAATTCCTACACTGACCAAGTTAGCAAATGGTGACCTGCATAGTAAAATTCTGTATATATGTAGGAAACAAGACTCACATATACAATATTATTTCCTTGGTAACATTTAGTTAGTACTTATCAGCAGATGGGTGTCATAGTCAAAGAATGACACAAGGAAAACTAGATGGAAAAAAAAATACTCAGAGATAAAGAAGACACCCTTCAGCAAAATGTAAACATTTAGCCATTGCTGTCATGTCAGATACCATGAACAACAGCAGGCATTGATATTGATGATGTAGTCAAAGTTGAGGTCCTGAAAGGCTTTTGCTATTTTCCAAGTTTCTCCGTTTATCGCTATCAGACAATAATTTTTCAAAATAACTGCTTATTTTCTTTCATTGCTGTATTCTTTTGATGGCTCTGTCAAGACAAGATTTTCCCAACAATAGTATTTTCCCTTCTATGTTTTGAAATATCAAGCTCACTTTGACAATATTCATTCTTTTAGTTAATTTTTAAACAACATGGAAATCAATTATATTTAAGCATTTTCCGTTGTTACAAATTTCTTTGAGCATTATTGAATTCAGTCTTTTCTATTAGAATGTATTTAATATTTTGGAATAAAACTAAATTTTCATTAGCAATTGGGTGTCAGTTGGAGATAGCTTCTGAGTTATTGATAAGGGTATGTGTCCATTTGTCCTTTTAGCTCTAGGACCTCATTTTAAGCATGAATATCTAGGCCTTCTGCATACTGCCTCAGTCTCTGTGAGTTCCTATGTCTGTTTATTTAGAGAGTCTTACTTTATTTCTGTCCTCCATTCCCTGGTTGTTAACTCTTTCTTCCACATCTTCTGCATAGTCCCCAGAGCCCTAAAGGTAAGGAGTAATGGAGACAATTAGTCTGAATGTTCCAAGATCTCTCACTCTCTGCTTAATACTTGGATGTGTTTCCCTGTATCTGTTTCCATCTCCTGCAGGGCAATTCTTCTCTGATGTTGATTGAGCAAGGCACTGAATTATGAATATAGCCAAAGGTCATTAGGAGTGAGTGATTTTATTCTAACTTTAGTATAGTAGTATTTTCTTTTCCCAGAGGGCTATGTGCTAACTAATCTCTGATTGTTGTTCATGCAAGCCCTATTGTGTGTGAGTTCTAGTTTATGGATTGGACCTTTAGTCAAATCAAATATTGGTTGTTTGCTTCAATATGTTTTGTGTCACCATTGCACTGGCATACCTTGAAGGTGCGACAACACTGTAGATAGGTTCATGTTTACATTTCTCCCCTGGCACCATGCAGCATATTTTCCAGTAAAAAGAACACTATAGGAATAAAGGCTCTTGGTAGGAACCAGATTCCATTTCTCCATATTCCAAGAATAGTGTAGATATTTATAGCAATATAACCTTGATGGAGGGATGATCAGGTGGGGAGGGGGAGGAAAGAAAGGAATGAAGAAGGAAATATGGGAAGAGATAAAATTAAGTGCAACTTGAGAATAAGAAAATATAATACAGTAGAAACCTCCTAAAATATATTGATGATGATTTAAATTAAATATCCAAGTTAAGGGGAAAACAGTCTTAACGAACTACTTCTTGTCATCCAAATGTAACATCCAGTACTGGAAATGGCTTACATCTAATTGAGTTGTTGGTCAAAAGGTTCCCATGGGAACTCCCAAACAATCCAGCCTGTTGCCAAGGCTGTAGGTTGCTCTTAACAAACTGAATTAAAATATGTACTTTAATCTGAGCCATACTGCTTTCTACTCCTCTCAATCTCTGTTAAACTAGCTTGGTTTTCCAAGGATCATTCTTAAAAGTGCTTTTTCTGCCCATATCCTCCTGTTCAATAAAAGAACATTCTAATAATGTATACTAGAATCTAGGATTAGAGAAGCATTATTGTTCAATGCTTTGTTGAAAGTCTGTGTTCCATTATTTAGGTATTAGTTAGGTATTTTAAAATCATAAAAGTGTCTAATGCATTTTCTCAGTTTGTTCTTCTATTCAGATGTAGACACAGATTTATTTTGGCATGCATTTGCATATTATTTTAAAGTTAGTATTCTACTAGGCTTATATCTATCATACATCAATTTCCATGATGTACTTATGTATGGACCAAAGTACTCCCAAAGGATGTTATATAAATGTTGCAAGATGCCTATATATGAGACAAACATCAACCTTCACTCTTGACTGAATTATGATTCTTTCAGATGCCTATGTTGAATATACTTGATAACTTAAACAGTAACAATACATAAATATAGGGACATTTAAAACTTAACGGAAAATATAGATCTTATAAGGAACTCTCTTTAAAATTAAATTAACTTAATTGTGCATGTGTGTGTGTGTGTGTGTGTGTGTGTGTGTATGATCATGTTCATATGCTATAATGAAATGCTTGTGTAGGTAAAAGGAGAGTTTATGGAGTCTGTTCTTACCTTCCAATTTTTTATACTCTCTTGCAATTGAATTCATGTTGTCTGGGGTGTGAAGAGATTTCCTCATCATAAAGAGCCACCTTTATGGCTCATTTATGGTGAATCTTAATTCTTTCTGTGTTATATCCACTAAGATACATGACATTATTTTATACAAAGACATACCAGAGTGTAAACATAGAACAAAGATTCAATGAAGAAAGAATGAGTAGATAATGGCTCACAAACCAAGGAGAGAGGTCTGAAGCATAAAACCTAATCAAGTACATGAATCATGGTATCCCCCCAAAACTTATATTAACACTTTCCTCCAAGATTCAACTATCCCATTCTGCAGGGAAGCTCGTTGAGTAGGAAGAAAACAACATAGCTTCAGGAAGTCCTTGAAATTGATCATATTCACTAGGCTTCTTCTTCACAGAGTAAGTGATGAGAGCTGAAAATCATTCTCAGGGGAGCCAAGCTAAGCTTCAAAGAAGACAGACTCTCAGAAGATCAAAAGCTGAGAAGACTCTAAGAGGAGGCCAGTTGCCTGGAGTACGCAGTAACAAGTTGAGTTGTCTGAAGAGCTTTAAACCAGAAGCACCAGGAAAATAGGCTCTCCAACTTGTTGAGCCTCCTGGAGGCTGTGAAATACACCCCATGCTTATGGCTTTTGTGAGCTGCCAACCATGCTGAGGTAGGGCTTGGTGATGGAGATCCTTTTAAGTCATTTCAGCTCTGATACGTAATTCTTTACACATATTCCTATAAGTTACACAATTAAAACTCATTGGTTTACCAAGTTGAACTTCAATTTTATCAATACTTTCTTCTGCGTGGTATCACTATCTGGAGTGAACAAATGTATGTTGCATCTCCTCAGCAAAATTCTGTAACACAATAAAACTGTGATAAACTACATACCCAATTTTTTTCATAGGTTTAAAAATCCAATAACCAATCACATAGTGTCTATAAGTCTATATCCACATTTTCTGCTGAAAAGATCAAAGCAATTATTCTAGGATATGTAAAGAAGGAATGAATATAATAATGACCCATTAGCTAACAATTAATAGGGTATATATAAAAATATACATCACAGAAAATATGTAAATGTTCCCTGATCACGTGAAAAGTGATAAAAATATAATCAATTATACAATTAATGAATTATATCATTTAGATTGATAAAACTCCTCATAATATATAGGAAAATCTTTCATGAAGATAAGTTTTTCTAAAAAACCATTAAAGCTTCATATTAAGCTTATTAGCCATTCCTAGCCAACTGTGTTAATATGAGAATTCATACACATAGGGATTATGTATCAACTCCTTTTAATGCATTAAAAGTAAACAGCCGAGTTAGACTTTGAGATGTGTCAATAAGAATTTAATGTAACAATCTATATGTGAAGTCTGGCTCTGATTACTTTACATCACCTGCCGTCTATTTAGTGGTCCCAGCCACTGTCACTTATCTTTTTTCCTTGTCTTCATCTTGGCGACCTGTGATTTGTTTCATTATTTAGCTATAAGTCTAACCAGCATTTCAAGTTTGTCCTCAAAAGAATCAAGATAGTTTTGACCTTTCTGGACCTAGCAGATATATCCTCTCCAGGACACTTTTTACACTTGTTCTCCAGGGCAGACCTTTTAAAAGAATGGCCCTTGAATTTGAAGACAGGCAATAAAATCCTTTCAGATTTTTCCCAGTGGACTGACATTCTAACATTGCTCATTTCTTTCTTCTTTACTTTGCTTCTCAAGGGAGTTACTTGAATTAAAAAAAAAAAACACAAAAATACTGTCAAAATTCCTTGTTTAGATGTCTTATTTTTAATCTGTATTTAATTCATAGTTAGACAGTGTGTTGGTGTGATGTTTGTCTTCCTAAAACTCATTGGTTCTGGTTGTAGAATCCTGAAAAAATATCACATTGCTCTAGTTCTGAAAATGCCCTATATTTTACTAATCTTGTTTAGTATGTAAATCAGATTTACAGTGAAAATTAGTATTTTACCTTCTTATCAGCAAGTATTTATTAAATATTTGTATGTAAAAGCCATATGAAGTATCTGTAGTCCTAGGTACTAGGACTGTTAAGGAAAGATTGCTTATGATCAGATAATTGAAGCTAGGTTGAAACAGTTGAACCTCATAACCTCAGAATAATATTTTATATACATTAAAATGGTATATGTTGTATTTATTCAAAAGATTAGTCATTGAATAAGCAATTTCTGTGTATTTTGATATTAATCATATCTTGCCTCTCAATTATACAGTACAGAATGTGAGCCATAAAAGTATACTTACAAGGCAGCCCCCTTTATGGATCTACCTATATGGAATAAAACAAGGCAGGGTGATATGCCCTGAGGGAAGGAAGACAGATCCTTGGGTTCACTGTCCAACTAAGCCAGTCTAATATGTGAGTCAAGCCCAAACGAGGGACCCTATCACAAGAATCGAGGTAGACTACTGGATGAAAAATTCTCAGTACTGTTCTCTGGCCTCTGCATCCACATACATGTACAAATTCATGTATCCTGCCATACATGTAGACCATGATCTCTAAACCCACAAAAATACATGTTCAATTTTAATCTCTCTTAAAAGTTAAAAATATGAAATCGAAGATATCCTTGGTGGTAGGAGATATTTAATTTAAGTATTCTCATATTCATTTGTAAATTATTCCTAAGTCGAACAGGAGGGAGAGAATTAAGCACACTTTGCTCTTTTGTGTAATACCCATGCTTTGATGTACTGATTAATATTTCCTCTATGATTTTTAGAGTCCCCTCTTTTGGCTTGTCTCCAGAAATCCCCTCATTCAAGTGTTCTCCCTGTCACAGACTGTTTCCCTTACACCACTCCATTCTCATTTTGATTGTATCCTACTGTCCCCATATAGGACACAATATTTCTCTAACTCATGCTAGAATAATGTCTGCATTGTCTTGATATGCAATCCTTAATAGCATTTTGTCTTAATTGACTAGGAAAAAAATGAAAAAAAAGACAATAGATGAAAGAATGAAAGGGAACAGTGAATGAATGAGGGAAGAAAAATGTCTCTCCTTCATGAAATAGAGTTCAGCATAAAGTTTATATTAAGGGAAGAAATATTCATCAGCACCCAACATTTAGAATACAAAAGCCTCTATAACATATGCACAAAATCTTGACAAGGTCTGTCTGTCTATCTATCTATCTATCTATCTATCTATCTATCTATCTATCTATCTATCTATCTATCTATCTATCTATCTATCTATCTACCTATCTATCTATCTATCTATCCATCTATCTATCAATATATACATCCATCCATCCATTTACCCACCTATCTATCTATCTATCTATCTATCTATCTATCTATCTATCTATCTATCTATCTATCTATATATATATATATCTATCATATATATACTTACCATCTGTCTACGCACACACATACAAAATGGACAAGTGTGAAACAGAATATATATGCTGCACACAGCAGTCATAGTAATCTAAATATAAGGGATTTTGTAGTTGCTCTATTTCCAGAGAATTTGAATAGCATTTTGTGGTGGAAAAATATAATATAATGTAATATAATATAATATAATATATAACTCCCCCTAAGAATGTAACAAATTAGTTTAATATACTTGTTTTTAAAGAATAATATGACTCACGGGTGAGCAAATATTGGTGAGGGAACATAACTGAGTAGGGAACAAGCACTTGGTAGATGTTTTACTTCTTCATGACTGAGAAGATGGTGACTTGGATGTGATTTTGATGCTTATTTGAAGCAGAGATGATACAGATTACATTTGAGACATATACTTTTATATTTCAGATGTACTTGCAGTGACTACATGATCATTTTTGTCCTAGGAATAATATTTTAAACAGGAAAAGAAACAAGAAAACATCAGCTGTTTTTACATTTTTATATGTACATCTCAGGAAAAGCATTGAAATATGCATAACACTCATTTTTCTTTGCACATCATACATAGTCTTTTGGAAGATCTGATGGCTGAATTTCCTAGGCATCATGTCCAACGGCTGACTTATTATTTCTTTATGAAACCACAATAAGCACAAAGCACATAGAATATCAGAATATCAGTTTGCTTTCTCTCTTGTGTTTCTCAGAAAATTCATAAATGGTTGTTAATGTAAAATTAAAAAAAATAGAAAGAAAATAGTTTTGGTAATTCCCAAATGCCTGATAGATAAAGGAATGTCTGCCCACAAAGATTTTTATTTATTTAAAGTTAAGAATAACTTTTTGGTTTACATTTATTGCTATTCACCTGTCCTTTTACAGTCTACATATCTATACAGTGCACAAAAAGAATTAGGATCAAATAAAACAGGTCATTACCACATCCATCCAGTGTTGCATGGGTTTCCCAGCCTCCAAGTCCTGGGTTCTAATTGAAGTCACAGATGAATGTGAGCTTTTGTGTTCATCAGAAAATATTATGGTATGTTAAAAATTAGAGAGAGAGAGAGGGGGGGAGAGAGAGAGAGAGAGAGAGAGAGAGAGAGAGAGAGAGAGAGAGAGAGAGAGAGAGAGAGAGAAAGGAAAGAAGGAAGGAAGGAAGGAAGGAAGGAAGGAAGGAAGGAAGGAAGGAAGGAAGTGGTAAATGAGAGGCCCAAACCTACTCCATCTAGCTTTCATCTTAAGCAAAAGTCTGAAAATTTGATATGCAGGTGAACCCAAGCTGCACCCAAATACAAGGAAGGCTTGTTCCTGGCCCATATCCCAGAGTTACACCCCCAGTTACTTCCTAGTAAAAGCCATTTAAAGATTAGTTTGATTGTTTTCAGATGTACTTTCAGACTATTTGTGTTCCTTCATGGTTTTGCTGCAGAGCACCCACCTGTCAGGTTACACTAGTCGTTCAATTAGATGTTTGCCAGACTGGAAACCTCTCCTATTGCTAGACATTTCCTACAAAACCTGCTGAGGGCTCCAGTCTACTGCATGATCTTGTCTTAGTGTGTCAGTGTGTCAGTGTCAGCACTGAGTAAGCCCAAGCTTGAGCTTGAAAGAAAGAGACCCTAGTGTGATTGCATCTGAGTCTCCTCGTTGGTGGTCTTTTGGGGTTTGTGAACGAGACAGAAAAGTAACCCTATCTGAACTTTGTTTAACCACGCAGTTGCGAAAGCATGAAACACTAAGAGACAACTTTTCTTCTAACATTGTAAAATGTATGTTCTTATTTAAATTTTTAAAGAGAGTGGTTATAGAAAGAGCTCAGTGTTTGCGAGAAATGTTGGCTCTTACAGATGCCCAGAACTCAATTTCCAACAAGCATGCAGCAGGTCAGAATATTTGTAACTCCACTCTCAAGTGATCCAGTGCCTTCTTAGGTCTTGTGATTATCAGGCGTGCATTTGTTGAACAAACATACCTGTAGATAAAAGAGCCATATACATAAAATGTAAATAAATAAACAAATAAGTAAATAAATAAGTACATAGAAAATTCAAAATAGTATGAGGAAGCAAATTAAAGAAAATAATAAATTATCTTTTTTTTCTACTCATACATGAGGGCTATTAGATCAGTCTAAAATTTCATTTGGGTTTTATTCATTTGTGTTCTTGCCAACCCTAAATTTAGAGAATCTTAGAACTTCAAATTTTCACTGTACTTTGGTCTTAATTGTTTTTGCTAGTTTTTTAATTGCTCCCACAGAGACAATGTGTGTTTTATAGGGATGACTATGTAAGGAAGTCCTGAGTTTGTGTAGGGTGTGAAATCCTAGTTCATAGTATTGAGCTGGCTAGAGTAGAGAAAATTGTAAACCTTTGCAATTCTTGCCTTGGTAAATAAAGTCCTTCCTCTATCCATAAATTAGAACAATGTATGCTTTTATGAATAGAGGCAGCTCCTCTTGTTTTCATAATGAAGAGCTCAGAGTTTATTTTCAGTTTTGGAAACTTTTCTTTCTCTCCAAATGATCTTATGGAAGCTTGAAAGCTGACAGGAAAAGATAAAACAAGAAACAACAATGTACCTGCACACTGCTCTATCCAAATTCCTGCAAGAAATATTCTTTGTCTTTTTCTTAATTGAATACCATTTCATTTCTTTAAATTCAACATATAGTATTTGTTTCACAAAGCAGGTGTTATTGCATACAGTGTTGTAATGACTCTTAGAATGCTATCCAGTTAACAACAACAACAACAAAAAATGGTTTATAAAAAATTTAACTAAGGTTTGGCCCGGAAATCCTGAGAAAAAATTGGTTTATAATAAAATGAACTAAGATTGTTTCATGAATCTTGCAGAAGTGAGATACAGCTATGAAGATCAATTATGCCATTTTTTAATTAATTTTGAAAACTAAATGGCTTTAAATGAATATATGATAACATCAACATCAGTAAACCATTTTGTATCATATTCAATAAAGCACGAATATAATACCTAACTTGACAGAAAATTCCCTCAAAAGGTATATTATATTTTCACAAGAAATTAAATTACTATGCTTATGATTTTTCGACATCTATTTGTGAATAATGATATACACACCTGCAGAGACACATAAGCAAAAAAATGATCGACTCAAGTAAATCAGTATAACAATTTTATAGTGTTTAAACATTTGATAACTTAGGAGCAACTCTCAGAATAATATATGGGGTAGTTTAGGATAAACAAATTATCAATTAACCAAGATAAATTAGGCTACAAATACCTCTTGCCACATAAAAATTTAAAATATAACAGCTTCTGTTTTGATTTTGATCACAATGACTTACTTGTATTTCCCAAATATAAAGAAATCATACTTAGATACTTTATACTTGCTCAGATAACTTGTTCCTAGAGTGTGCCAGCCATTCTAAGTGATGCTCCTACTGAAATGACATGGCCAATCACTTCCTTCATGCACAAAAAGCTGTGTCCTCTATACAGTGCCAGATGTGGAATAAATTAGATCCTGCTTAAGAGTATTTTACTTTTTAAAGGCAAATAAAACAATTTTTAAGCAGAACCAAATTTTCCATCCATTCACACTTTTAATAAACAGAAGAATCATATTTGTAAAATAACGAAATCCGCTTCTACTCATCAGAACAATAGAATAGCGAATGACCTGCAGGTCTTTGTGACTATGTATAAAAATAAATGTGCATATTCTTAAGGATCACAGAGAGCCTCCAAAGACTGAGGAACCCTACACTACTCAAAGTAGAGTTGAAAGGATCTATTCACTGTTCAATGGGTACACATATTGTTAACCTTCAGGTTTCCAGGTGGAGGGGGAATATTAGATGGGCTCAGTCAGAAGATCTTCAATTTCTCTTCCCAGAGATAGTATGTAACACAGAGATAAAATAATGAAGCATTATGATTATAAGGAAAATTCACGCAGAGCTTAACATTTCATAAAAATATTTAAAATTTAATAATAAGATTATGTAAATATATGTGTGTGTATATAGCTCCATTAATCTATGAGTAAAAATAGAAATATTTAGAGGGGGAGTTTGAAAGTATTACCATTTACCAAATGATAGTTTATTTTTTTTCCTATGGACCTATACAGAAACAAGTTTTTGGTCCAGTTATCACTACCAAGCATGCATATTATCTTTTCTTTAGGTGTGTGAATCCAATAAATATCCTAATTTTAAAAAGTGTATACACCGTAACAAAAAGGTCTGATCTAAATATATAAAAATATAACAGAATGAAAGTACATCACACACATGAACACACACACACACCACAAACACACACACACACACACACACACACACACACACACACACACACACACAATCACCAGAGAAGTCAACAATGTAGAAAAGGGTAATAAGCTATGAAAATAGTTAATGATATATGAATGGCAAGCAATTAGCAATAATTATTTAATTATGGATTTTCTAAATTGTCATAATCTGTGAAAATGCCTTTGAACAAAAATATCCAAATATGTAATAACTATAATTTACTTTATGTTTACCATTAAGTAGAGAAAGAATATAAAGAAATGAAAATGCAAACCATAAGAAGAAAGAAGTGGTAGCTAATTTTTATTAAGTAGCATGCCAAGTCAAAAATGATTACAATGGAGTATAAAAGGCTAAGTATACAGTGACAAAGCCATCAAAGGAATCTAACAATAAACAGAAATGTATACAATAATGGAATACAAAATATAGAAAATAAATTTCATCAAAATAAATAAAGGGAAATCAGTATGGTAATATTGAGGCACCTTGTCACATATTTTATAACAAAAACAGAAATAAGCGAAGAAACTGACAAATGAAAAATTAATTATAGGTGAAGATACACATGCAAACTATAATCTCATGCTCAGGAGGTAGTGTAAAGAGGTTCAGGTTTATGTTTATAGCAAGTAAGTTTGAACATAGAATACATGTTTTTGTCAATATATTTTGTGATGACTTGTGTGCATGTATCTCTCCGTCTCTCTGTCTCTGTCTCTCTCTCTCTCTCTCTCTCTCTCTCTCTCTCTCTGTGTGTGTGTGTGTGTGTGTATGTGTGTGTACATGTGTTTGTATATGTCTGTTCATCAACAATAAAGAAAGAAGAGGTCATACATCTGAGTGAGAATGGGGACCCAGTAGAACTTTAAAAGAAGGTGATGGTAATGAAAATATGGAAGGGAAGTGAATATAGTGTTTCCATACAAAATTCTCAAAAAATAAATAGTGTAATTTAAATATTAAAAACACCAAAATATGCACTTAATATATTCCTGGAACTTGTCTTGTCTTATCAGCATCACCACCACCACCAACACCACCAAAATCTCAAAGACATAAACACACATATTACCACTCAAGGCAAACTGTACATTCCCACAGGCATTTGCACTCACCAAGGAACAATGTAGGACACTGAAGTATTTACAAAAGAGTATGGTAATATTGCTAACTTTGCTATTATTACTATTAGTAGAAATAATTTTTGAAATTGACATGTTTATTTGTATCATTTGTCAAATTAATATGAGAAAATAACAACAAGTTCTTTTTGTTAAACTTTGCTTTGGCGGTCGGTGATGTTTTTGCATAAATTTTCTGAATTTGGCTTCAAAATGGAAAAAAATTTAGTTGTTTAAATGGTAAATTTGAAATATCTGAGCAAACTTTTGAAGTTTTGGCAAATAATTTTTCTTGTTTCAGCAATTCAAAGTTTTATGAGCACTAAGAATTATTTAAGACAATCCGAATTAAAACTAACATCTCATGATGTTACATGAGAGATTTCTCTTGTGTAAAAATTTTATGTTTTAGCTATGTTATTTCTTGTTCTGATATCTAATGGGTCCTTTGTGGAAGAAAGTCACTTGAAGTTCTTCACTTTTAGAAAATATTCATTGATACTATGGGTTAGTCATTTGATTTATCTCTCTGTGGGCTACAGTTAAGTTTCAAATGGAAATAAACACTGTAACTTCATGGACCACCTACCATACAACCACAGTTGTAAAATATCAATGTGGGCTCAACTATGGAAAAGTAATTGGATTTTTCTTCCTGATTGAGTTTTTCACTGAATGCATCAGACTTTAATGAGTTTCACCATTTTGGGCCTGATTGAAAGACATAACCAAATATTTTCTTGAGTCCTAACAATTACCCATTCTAAATTTTAACAAATATATTCTGTTCCTTTTTATATGTTTCAAGGACTTTGATCACTGGTGATTTGCTAGCTGCCTCATTATTAGAAAATAAAGGAGTGTTGTTTCTGCGAGCAAACACTATTTATCAATTACACGTGCTAATGTTTCTTATAGAAAACAATTTATGATTACTATGAATTGATTTAAAACTCATATACCATGACCATGTAGCTTGGGAAATAACACAAGTCAGTATACTTCATTCAGTGATTGTTTAAAAAGCAATAAATAGCCCACACTAGATTGGAGTGTCCAATTATATAAGCATGGCTTCAAGAAGAGAAAACATTAATCCATAAAATGTGTACTAAACAAAAATTTAGGAATTACATAGTGAAACTTTTAAAGAAATATCTGCTTCTGTAGTAGCAATTGATATTTTGATATGCAGAAAGAAATCATAGTTTAAATATTTGCTTTGTTTGTGGTTTGACTCCTAGATCTAACAGAGAAATATTAGCACCCTGGAACTAATAAAAACTTGTATCTGAGTTTTATTATAAAACACCAAGTTTGAACAGTTTTTTGTTAATATGATCTAGGAATGTGTTTTGAACTATCATTGTAGAAGATTATAGAAAATAGAGTTTAAAATATACGTTAGTTGACATAACCAACAAATGACAGAAGAAAAATGTTGTTAATTTTCTGAATATACTTATCTTAAAAATAATCTTATATGTTTATAACTTAAATGTATCTGATTTTGCAATTAGATGTAAACATTAGATATAATTGGAAGTTTTAGAGAGTGGACATTAGCAGCTTTTTATTAGCTATAGGATTATAACTATGATCTTTTCTTTTAAATTTCAAAACTTCAAAATAGCTTGTAAAGAGAAATGATTATCTTACTTTATGTAAAGTTAAATTAAGATATATTATATCTGTCATTTTAAGCATTGTTTAATTAATATTTGAGAATTGCTTATAATTTTTAATATACATACCCCTCTAAATTATTCCATAACCATTCTCCAGATCATCCATGCCTTCTCACAAACATTATGATGTTTTTTATTTTTTTTCCTTTTTTTCTTAGAGTCCAGTTTGTGTTATTGTGTCAATCCTGGCCCTTTGAAATCCAACATTAAGTTGTCAGTATTGACATCATAGGTATACATGTAACATTATATAGGGTTAGGAAATTATATATAATAATGTTTATGTATGTAAAAACAGCTAAAGAATAAAGAAAAAGTGACTGATTTTGAGAGAGCAGAGAGTACCTAGGAAGGATTCAAGAGAGGAAAGATATTGATAAAATTATACAATTTTATAAAATTATATAATATGTCAATATAATATTGATAAAATTTTATAAAATTATATAACTTTTATCAATATAATATTGATAAAATTATATAATTTCAAAATTATGACAGGAGCCTGATATGGCTTTCACCTGAAAGGCTTGTGAGAGCCTCACAAACACAGAGGCAGATGCTCATAGTCACCCACTGGAATGAAAGCAGGGTCACCATTGGAGGAGTTAGAGAAAGGACTGAAGGAGCTGAAGGGATTTGCAAATGCATAGGAAGAACAATATCAACCAACTAGACCCCTCAGAGATCCCAGGGACTAAACCACCAACCAAAGAGTACGCATGGAGGGACCCATGGCTCCAGCCACATATGTAGCAGAGGATGACCTTGTTGGACATCAATGGAAGGAGAAGCCCTTAGTCCTGTGAAAGCTCAATGCCTGAGTGCAAGGGAATGCTAAAGCATGTAGGTGGGAATGGGTGGGTCGGAGGGTAGGGGAGCACCCTCATAAAAGCAAGGGGAGGGGGTATGGCACAGGAGGTTTCTGAAGGGGAAACCAGGAAAGGGGATAACATTTGAACTGTAAATAAATAAAATATCCAATAAAAAAAAAGGTAAAATAAAAAAGTTAAGAAGGAAGAAATTTAAAATAAATAAATAATAAAAAAGATGTGTATTCCTTGAAATGTTCTTATATTTGGTTCTTTATAAGACATGATGTATTAGTTTGGGTTTTACTGCTGTGAACAGACACCAATGACCAATGCAAGTTTTATAAAAGACATTTACTTGGGACTGGCTTACAGGTTAAGAGGTTTAGTCCATTGTCATCAAGACAGAAGCATGGCAACATCCAGGCAGGCATGGTACAGGAGGAGCTGAGGGTTCTACACCTTTATCCAAAGGAAACCAGAAACAGACTGGGCATCTTCAGGCATCTAAGAGGAAGATCTCTAAGCCCAAACCTACAGTGACACACTTCCTCCAACAAGGCCACACCTTCTAATAGTGCCCCTCCCTGGGACAAGCATATGCAAACCATCACATTCCACTCCCTGGCCCCCATAGGCTTGTTCAAACATGAGTCTATGCGGGCCATACCTAAACATAGCATAATGCAAAATAAATTTAGTCCAACTTCAAAAGTCCCCACAGTCTATAGTATTCTCAACAGTGTCAAAAGTCCAAAGTTCAAAGTCTCTTCTGAGATTCATCCAATCACTTAATTGTAATCCCAAAAGCAAGACAGGAAACCAGCTGGACAGTCTCCAAACTCTGCATCTCCATGTGTGATGGCAAAGCAGTCTTCAGATCTTCAACTCCCTTTTCATCTTTGTTGACTGCAGCAAGGTTCTTTCTCCTGGGCTGGTTCCACTCCCTGTTAGCAACTTTCCTGGCAGGCATCCTGTGTCTCTGGCATCTTAACATCTTCGGGTCTCCAAGTCAACTTCAGCTTCACAGCTTCTTGTTCCAATGTCTGAGTTCCATACATGATCTTCTGTGCATCTCCAAAGGGCTGGTGTCACTTCTCCAGCTCTGTACTCTGTAGCACTCTAAGTCCAGGTTGATCCACTCCACTGCCACTGCTGTTCTCGGTGGTCATCCCATGGTACTGGCATCTCCAATATGCTAGGGTCTTCCACTGCAACTATGCTTAAGCAAAGCCTCTCATAGACTGTCTTCATGGTATCAAGCTTCAACTCCTTTGCATGACTCCTTCAGTCCTTGGCTGTCAACTACAACAGAGGTTGCACTTTCACCAATGGCCTTCCATGGCCTCTCACAGTGCCAAACCTCAGCTATTCTTCATGATGCCTTCATGCCTTCGAAACCAGTACCACCTGGATTATTCTTACACATTGCCAAGTACAGCTGCAGGATGAGGTACAACCTTGGCTCTGTCTGGAACACAGCTTCTTTGTGCTCTCAGGAAACACTTCCCAGAAGATATCTCCTAAGTGATGCTGGTCTTTTCTTAATCACCACTAATTTCTTAGCTCCAGCTAACCAGCATCAATTGTCCCAGTAGTCTCCTTCTCCACTTGAATATAAAGCCAGAGACACATGGCCTAAGCTGCTGAGTTCTGCTGTTTGCAGGAGCTAGAACATTGGCCCCCTTATTCTATTACATTATCACTAGCTTCCTTTATTCCAACTCCTTCACTGCCCTACCTTGACTGTCCTGGATCTTGCTCTATAGACTGACTTTGAATTCAGAGATCTGCATGCCTGTCTCCTAAGCACTGGGTTTAAAGGTGTGGTTCACTAAGTATGGATTTAATTTTTTCTTCGCCTAGAATTTGCTCTGTTCTAGGTTAGCCTTGAACTCAGAGATCTGCTTATCTTTGTCTCCTGAGATTAAAGGCTTGTACTACCATGCCTAAACCTAATTTTAGCTGGGAGGAATCTTGCCTCAAAGTCACTACTTCCTTAATTCTGCTTAATATCCTTGAATTCAGCTCCATTTCACTTCCTGGTGTCCCTTTAATGCTCAAACTATATATTTTGTATGTTTCCCTTCTCAGCTTGCTAGGTTTGTTCAAAATGCTCTTCATCAGACTTAACCAGAGAACAAAGTCTCTGTTGGACCTTTTTGAGACTTCCTTTGTCAATACAATTAATATACATCTCTTTTTCTTAACCTCAAGCAGTCTCTTCAGAAAATGGCAAAAAGCAGCCATATTCTTCACCAAAACATCACAAAAACAGTCTCTCAACCCCATATGAAATTTCTTCTCCACTGAAACCTTTTGGGTCATCAGGCCTACACAGTTCAAATGACCTTCAATACCACTGTCTTCCATATTCCTACTAGGCTAGCCCACTAAGCCCCACTTAAAGCATTTCATGACTTTCCAAATCCAAGTTCCAAAACCCACATTTGTCAAAACAAAAGCATGGTCAGGCCTATCACAGCAATACCCCACTCCTGGTACCAACTTCTCTATTAGTTTGGGTTTTACTGCTGTGAACAGACACCAATGACCAATGCAAGTTTTATAAAAGACATTTACTTGGGGCTGGCTTACAGGTTCAGAGGTTTAGTCCAATGTCATCAAGACAGAAGCATGGCAACATCCAGGCAGGCATGGTACAGGAGGAGCTGAGGGCTCTACATCTTTATCCAAAGGAAACCAGCAACAGACTGGGCATCTTCAGGCATCTAAGAGGAAGATCTCTAAGCCCAACCCTACAGTGACACACTTCTTCCAACAAGGCCACACCTTCTAATAGTGCCCCTCCCTGGGACAAGCATATGTAAACCATCATACACTAAAAGTAATAAACTTTATAACTAAATATAAAACAGTATAAATGTGTATCTATATTTAAAGATTATTTTCTAACAAAAAATAGAAGTTAGATTGCTTAAAGTTAAGTATTACAACATCAATAATTTGTTAACATGAAATGGCCCATGAATATAATCGGAATGTGTCATCCACGTTCACATTACAGGATTAAATGACAAAAAGGGCAGGGTCACTAGGGTATATGAAGATGTTACAAAAATAAGTAGCAAAAACTTTGAAAGCACAAAGAAGCAATATATATTTCCTTTGGATATGTGAAAAAATATCTGTTTATTCTAGATAGGAGCCCACAGCTAAGTCAAGAAGTAACTGTATTTAAATTGATCCTGGTGAATCTAGTGCAACATGGGCACCTCCACTAATCGCTTCACCAAAAATATCAGCCTCAACCAGGTTGAAGATTCACTAGTGCTTTGTCATTGTGGCTCTCTACACAGTTTAAAAGAAGCAAATTTGTAGGTAAATCTCCTGTCCTGTACAATGTTTCCTGATTAAACAACCTGCAAGATTGGATATGAGTCTTATGATCTGTCCTCTGAGTTTCACCAGCCATTCACTTCCCTAACTTGAGAATGCCTATTCAACCATCTTATTTTTCATATTGAAATATAGTTACCTTGTCATGTCCCTATCATTCACAAAGCATCATTTAATTGTAAAAAGAAGCTTCCATATTTTGACATTATATTTCTTATTTTGCCTAACAAAAAATGAGAAAAAGTACATTCATTCAAGGGACTTAAGCCTGAATAATTAAGGGTAGAACTTGAAAACATGCTTTAAGCATTCTGGCTTTTAGTTAGCTATTTTTTTCCTAACAACAACATAGTTTATAATCTTTTTCACTCATTACCAAAACCTGTTCACTTTCTAACTCTCAATTGACTGCACTGATCAACAAGGACTATTTCATTATTGCATATTTGTAGACTTATTTTCAATAATTTTTGTCAACCTTGTGATCCAACTTGACATTTTTTAAATAAAATCTTTAAAAACTTGAGAATGGTAATTTCACATACAATTAATTTATATTTCATATACCTTATTGGGAATCTTTCAACATTTATCTTCCCACCCAGTCACTTCCTCTATGAAAATAAAAAGTTGCTATTAGTAGTTTCTATAAATCATTAATGTCCTAATACTTTCCATGACTTCGCAACTGAATTTTAAATTCCTCATCAATGATAAATAAATACAGATAAAGTACACAATTTACATGCTTACATTTTAGTATCATAACAGGATAGAATTTGAAAATAATCAGTTTCTGTGAAGTAAAGAAAAATAATACTAAGAAGTGTGAGAAGCTGCCTGACGTCACTTGCCAATAGTTGTGGCATTGGAGGATAAAACAGGAAAATATTAGTTTAAGTCCACCTTAGGCTAGCTAAGAAGACTGTGTCAAACTGCTTCCCCTGAAAGAAAATCAAAGAAAACCTATGTTATTTAAGACATAAATTCCTCCCATATCATCTTGTAGGCTAAAACAGAGCATAATGCTATAGGGACTTGTTTGTAGTTAGAAAAGAAGACCGTGTGTCATGCTTAGTATGATTACATTTATCTGTTTCTTTGCAATTCAAGCCTAATGGGTTCTTAGCTAGCTTAATGAGTCTTATGGAGAATAAAAGAGTCTATTTTACATTGCTGCATTATCTGAAGTATTCAAGAAACTGTGTGATTACCAAAGAACAGAACAGACAGGTGTTTGAAATTAGACCGGTAACACAAAAATGATAGCATTTTCATATGACACGGAGGGCAGCATCATTCCACTTCAATGACACCAAGTCTGAGACAGCATAGAACAATGGATCTACTCTCTTGCTACCCAAATAAGATCTATGAAGGAAAATTAATAAGTAAGTGCCTTCCTTCCATCATCATGGCATTTGGGAGTATTCAGCGCTCGGTAGCCCATTAGTCAGTTTAGTTAATGACTCTGCTTATCCTTTAATCATGTGCAACACAGACTGAGCTTCATTTAGTTTCAAAGTGCCTTTCAGAAGCTTGAATGGAATCCTACTTGTAGAAAATGGTACCTTCTCTGAGTATGAAACTTACCCTCTCAAACCTTGTAAATTGCAGGATATTTTTAGAAATTGTGTCTTGTTTCAAAAGGAAACAAAATGAAAATCAATACAAAGTTTAAAGACATCAAGGCTTCAAGGCTTCATCTTTTCCAAACAGTTTAGTTAATGAATAGCAGTTTCAAATAGTGAAGTAAGCACATACACATACACACACAAAATCAATTCTAATACGATTTGCTTCCTAACATAATGTTGAAATTTGTATATTTCTATATATAGTTAATAGTTAAAAATGTTTGAAATAGATTGGGCATCAAAATTTAAAATAGGACTAATAATTTAAATTTATCAATATTGAAATAACTCCTCCCTCTCCTTCAAGTAGATTGACCCTTTGTGCTACTAGGAACTTTTAAACTATTATGATCACCAGAATCCCAATATGTTAAAAAGCAAGTGTATTATTCATTGTTAAGTCCACAATAAATAGAACAATTTAGTTTTTTCTTCTTTAGTTAAAAGAACTAATGTTAATCAATGTTTTTTAATATTTGAGTTTAGTACTTATGGATCATTAAAAAATAAATCCAGCCTAACTGCATATAATTGATACCTGTTGTTAGTTCTTAGACTGATAAAATATCCATGACCCCAATTATTAACTATTTTGTTTCCTTAATTTCCTTACTTCCACCTCCTGTTAGGTTGTCTTTATTTCATTCTTCTCTCATCATAGTTCTTACGATTCCAACATATTTAGCACACATTATCTTGCATATATTGTTGCATATGTTCATTTTAATTCAAAGAAATAGCAATATCCTGAGTATAACATCACTTGGGACACAGCCAGCTAGGCTGCCGCCTGTGCCCAAGAGCTAGGCAGCTCTGTGGTCATCTGTGTGCCAGCTCTGCTATGGGACATTTGCCTTGCAAAGTGACCTGCGCCTGGAGGGAGCACTGCAGCCTCTGCCATCTTTGCTGTGGTAATAGACCAGACAGGAACTCCAGGTACACAGATATCCCGAGTATAACATCACTTGGGACACAGTCATCTAGGGTCCAACCTGCACCCAAGAGTGGGGCAGCTCTGTGGTCTTCTGGGTGCCAGCTCTGCTGTGGGACATTTGCCCTGCAGAGTGACCCATGTCTGGAGGGAGCTCAGCACACTCTGCCATCTTTGCTCTGGCAAAAGAGCAGACAGGAACTCCAGGTACACAGAGATATCCCAAGTATAACATCACTTGTGGCAAGGCACACCAGGGCTCCAACGACACTGAGGAGCAGGACAGCTCCTCAGCAATCTGTGTCAAGGGAAACCTGGTCATCCAGGGGTACGGAAATAGCCTTGCAGGCTCACAGGAGGTGCAAGCACCAGCCAGTGACAGCAGGACCAACTAACACCAGAGATAACCAGATGGCAAAAGGCAAAGGTAGGAGCATTACTAACAGAAATCAAGACAATATGGCACCATCTGAAACCAACTCTCCGACAGCAGCAAGTCCTGGATACCCCACCACACCAGAATGGCAAGATTTGGATTTAAAATCACTTCTCATGATGCTATTAGAGGATTTAAAAAAGGACATAAATAAATCTCTTAAAGAAGTACAGGAGAACATGAATCACCAGGTAGAACCCCTTACAAAGGAAACACAAAAAATCACTTAAAGAAATTCAGGAGAATATGGGACAAAAGATGGAGGCTCATAAAGAGGAAACACAAAAATTGCTTAAAGAAATACAGCAGAACTTGGGTCAACAGGCAGAAGTCCTGAAAGAGGAAACACAAAAATATCTTAAAGAATTACAGGAAAATACAAACAAACAAGTGAAGGAACGGAGAAAATCCATCCAGGATCTTAAAAAGGAAGTAGAAACAACTAAGAAATAACAGAGGGAGACAACTTTGGAAATAGAACACCTTGGGAAGAAATCAGGAGTCATAGATACAAACATCAACAATAGAATACAAGAGATAGAAGAAAGAATCTCAGATGCTGAAGATACCATTGAAAGCAATGACTCGACAGTCAAAGGAAATGCAAACTGCAAAAAGCTTGTAACCCAAAATATCCAGAAATCCAGGGCACAATGAGAAGATGAAACCTAAGGATTATATGTATAGAGGAGAGTGAAGATTTGCAACTTAAAGGTCAGTAAATATCTTCAACAAAATTATGGAAGAAACCTTCTCTAACCTAAAGAGAGAGATGCCCATGAACATACAAGAAGCCTCCAGAATGCCAAACAGACTGGACCAGAACAGAAAAACCTCCTATCATATAATAATCAAAACACCAAATGTACTAAACAAAGAAAGAATATTAAAAGCAGTAAGAGAGCCGGGCGGGTGGTGGCGCACGCCTTTAATCCCAGCACTTGGGAGGCAGAGGCAGGAGGATTTCTGAGTTCGAGGCCAGCCTGGTCTACAAAGTGAGTTCCAGGACAGCCAGAGCTACACAGAGAAACCCTGTCTCGAAAAAACCAAAAAAAAAAAAAAAAAAAAAGCAGTAAGAGAAAAAAGGCCAAGTAACATATAAAGGAAGACTATCTCAATTACATCAGATTTCTCACCAGAGACTATGAAAGCTAGAAGATCCTGGACAGATTTCATACAGAATCTAAGAGAACACAAATGCCAGCTCAGATTACTCTACCCAGCAAAATTCTCAATCACCATAGATGGAGAAACCAAGATATTCCATGATAAAACCAAATTTACAAAATATCTTTACACAAACCCAGTCCTACAAAGGATAATAGGTGGAAATCACCAATACAAGGAGGGAAACTACACCGTGGAAAAAACAAGATAGTAGCCTTCTTTCATCAAACCCAATAAAAGACAACCACTCAAACATAAAAATAACATCAAAAATAGCAGAAAGCAATAATCACTATTCCTTAATATCTCATAACACCAATGGTCTCAATTCCCCAATAAAAAGACATAGACTAATAGATTGGATAGGTAAACAGCATTATGCTGCATACAGGAAACACACCTCAGTGCCAAAGACAAACACTACCTCAGAGTTAAAGGCAGGAAAAAAAACTTACATGCAAATGGTCCCAGGAAAAGAGCTGAAGTAGCCATCCTAATATCAGTTAAAATTGACTTTCAACCTAAAGTCATCAAAAAAGACACAGAAGGACACTACATACTGGTCAAAGGAAAAATCCACCAAGAAGAATTCTCAGTTTTGAACATCTATGCTCTAAATGAGAGGGCACCCTCATTCATAAAAGAAACTTTACTAAAGCTCAAAGCACACATTGCACCTCACACAATGATTGTGGGTGACTTCAACACTCCATTCTCTGCAATAGGCTGATCAGGAAAACAGAAAATAAACAGGGACACAGTGAAACTGATTGAAGCTGTGGACAAAATGGATTTAATAGATATATACTAAACATTGCATCCTAAGCAAAAGAATGTACCTTCTTCTCAGCACCTCATGGTACCTTCTCCAAAATCTACCATATAATTGGTCACAAAACAGACCTCAACAGATATAAGAAGATTGAACTAATCAGATGCCTCCTATCAGATCACTATGGAATAAGGGGGTCATCAATAGCAACAAAAATAACAGAAAGCCCACATACACATGGAAGCTTAACAATGCTCTACTCAATGATAACTTTGTAAAGAAAGAAATAAAAGGCTTTCTAAAATTTAATGAAAATGAAGGCACAACACACCCTAATTTATGGGACACAATGAAAGCAGTGCTAAGAGGAAAACTCATAGCCCTGAGCGCCTCCAAAAAGGAACTGGAGAGAGCATACACTAGCAGCTTAATGGCACCTGAAAGCCCTGGCACAAGAGAAGCAAATACAACAAAGAGGAGTAGAAGGCAGGAAATCATCAAACTCAGGGCTGAAATCAATCAAGTAGAAACAAATACAACCATACAAAAAATCAACAAAACTAGGAGTTGGTTGTTTGAGAAAATCAACAAGATAGATAAGCCCTTAGCCAGATTAGCCAGAGTGCACAGAGTATCCAAATTAACAAAATCAGAAATGAAAAAGGAGATATAACAACAGAAACTGAAGAAATTTTAAAAAATCATCAGATCCAACTACAAAAGCCTATATTCAACAGAACTGGAAAATCTGGAGGAAATGGACAATTTCCTAGACAGATACCAAGTACCAAAATTAAATCAGGATCAAATAGATCATCTAAAGAGTCCATAACCCCTAAGGAAGAGAAGTGGTCAATGCAAGTTTTCCAACCAAAAAAAAAGCAGAGGATCAGAAGGTTTTAGTGCAGAATTCTATCAGATATTCAAAGAATACCTAACACCAATACTCTTCAAACTATTCCACAAAATAGAAACAGAAGGAATATTACCCAACTCATTCTATGAAGCCACAATTACACTGATACCAAAATGACACAAAGATCCAATAAAGGAAGAGAATTTCAGATCCATTTCTCATATGAATATCGATGCAAAAATACTCAATAAAATTCTTGCCAACCGAATCCAAGAACACATCAAAACGATAATTCACCATGATCAAGTAGGCTTCATCCCAGGGATGCAGGGATGGTTCAATATAAGGAAGTCCATCAATGTAATCCACTGTATAAACAATCTCAAAGAAAAAAAAACACATGATTATTTCATTAGATGCTGAAAAAGCATTTGACAAAATTCAGCATCCTTTCATGCTAAAAGTCTTGAAAAGATCAGGAATTCAAGGTCCACTTCTAAACATAGTAAAAGCAATTTACAGCAAACCGGTGGCCAACATCAAACTAAATGGAGAAAAACTTGAAGCAATCCCACTAAAATCATGGACTAGACAAGGCTGCCTTCTCTCTCTCCATATCTTTTCAATATAGAACTTGAATCTCTAGCTAGAGCATATTAGACATCATAAGGAGGTCAAAGGGATAAAAATTGGAAAGGAAGAAGTCAAACTATCACTATTTGCAGATGATATGATAGTATATGCAAGTGACCCAAAGAACTCCACCAGAGAACTCCTACAGCTGATAAACAACTTCAGCAAAGTGACCAGATAAAAAATCAACTCGAGCAATCAGTAGCCTTCCTATACACAAAGGATAAGCAGGCTGAGAAAGAAATAAGGGAAATGTTAACCTTCACGATAACCACAAATAATAGTATCATGGGTGACTTTAACCAAACAAGTGAAAGATCTATATGACAAGAACTTCAAGTTTCTGAAGAAGGAAATTGAAGATCTCATAAGATGGAAAAATCTTCCATGCTCCTGGATTGGCAGGATTAATATAGTGAACTGGCCATCTTGTCAAAAGCAATATACAGATTCAATGCAATCCCCATTAAAATCCCAACTCAATTCTTCATAGTGTTAGAAAGAGCAATTCAAAAATTCATCTGGAATAACAGAAAACCCAGGATAGCTAAAATTATTCCCAACAGTTAAGGAACTTCTGGGGGAATCAGTATTCCAGACCTCAAGCAGTACTACAGAGCAATAGTGTTAAAAACTGCGTGATATTGGTACAGTGACAGGCATGTAGATCAATGGAATAGAATTGAAGACCAAGAAATGAACCCACAGTCCTATGTTCACTTGATCTTTGACAAAGGAGCTAAAACCATCCAGTGGAGAAAAGATAGCCTTTTCAACAAATGGTGCTGGCTCAACTGGAGGTCAGCATGGAGAAGAATGCAAATCAATCCATTCTTATCTCCTTGTACTATGCTCAACTCCAAGTGGATCAAGGACTTCCACATAAAACCAGACACACTGAAACTAATTGGAAAGAAACTAGGGAAGAGCCTTGAACATATGGGCACAGGGGAAAATTTCCTGAACAGAACTCTGATAGCTTATGCTCTAAGATCAATAATTGACAAATGGGATCTCATAAAATTACAAAGCTTCTGTAAGACAAAGGACACTGTCAATCAGACAAAACAGCAGCCAACAAATTGGGAAAAGTTCTTTACCAACCATAAATCCGACAGAGGGCAAATATCCAATATATACAAAGAACTCAAGAAGTTAGACTCCAGAGAGACAAATAAACCTTTTAAAAAATGGGGTACATCGCTTCTCGGCCTTTTGGCTAAGATCAAGTGTGTGTAAAAATGGGGTACAGAGCTAAACAAAGAATTTTCACCTGAAGATTATTGAATGGCTGAGAAACACCTAAAGAAATGTTCAACATCCTTAGTCATTAGGGAAATGCAAATCATAACAATCCTGAGATTTCACCTCACACCAGTCAGAATGGTTAAGATCAAAAACTTAGGAGACAGCAGGTGTTGGCGAGGATGTGGAGAAAGAGGAACACTCCTCCACTGCTGGTGGAATTGCAAGCTGGTACAACCACTCTGGAAAGCAGTCTGTGGGTTCCTCAGAAAACCGGGCAGGACACTCCCGGAGGACCCGTTATACCACTCCTGGGCATATACCCAGAAGCCTCCCCTGCATAAAATAAGGACGCTTGCTCCACTGTGTTCATAGCAGCCTTATTTATAATAGCCAGAAGCTGGAAAGAACCCAGATGTCCCTTAATGGAGGAATGGATACAGAAAATGTGGTATATTACACAATGGAATACTACTCAGCAATTAAAAACAACAAATTCCTGAAATTCTTAGGCAAATGGTCAGAACTGAAAAATATCATTCTTAGTGAGGTAACCGAATCACAAAAAAACACACATGGTATGCATTCACTGATCAGTGGATATTAACCCAGAAGCTCAGAATACCCAAGACACAATTTACATATCAGTTGATTTCTAAGAAGAAGGAAGGAGAGGTCCCTTGTCCTGGAAAAACTGGATGTAGCATTGTAGGACAGAGAGGCAGGAGTGGGTTGACTGTGGAACAGGGGGAGGGAAGAAGACTTATGGGACTTTTGGGGAGGGGGAAACTGGGAAAGGGAACATCATTTTGAATGTAAATAAAGAATATAGAAATTAAAAAATAAATAAAAAATAAAAAAGATATAGCATTGCTATGTATTATCACTCCTAAATTTCATTCAAATTTACAATTACAAAATCTGTCATCTAAGGTATCAGACTATTTTATGGCTTCCATTTGATAGAAAGGAATAAATACTTTTAATATTTCTCTCTTTTATACTACAGTTAGTATATGGATTGACTAGGGCAGTAGGTCATCAAAAACCCAAGCAATGAGTGTGACCTTCACTAACATAACAGATGCAAAGTAATATATCATTGGTATGTGTAGTTATAGTCATTACTTACTATATTTTAATATCTCTTAAGATTTTTATTAGCTTTCTATTGCTTTTACTTATTTTATCAATTTTCTTTTATTACTTTTATTTCTTTTCTTGAAAATATTTTGCCCTAACTGGTTTAAATTAAAATTCGCATACAAATTTACCAAAATTTCTTTATATTACAAGTTTATAAACTTTCTTCATACTAAGGGCTGAGGTAAAAAAGAAAAAAAATCAAACTACCATAGAACTGACATCACAAAAGCAGTCTTAGACAAAATAAAGTCAAATGAGTGTGATATTTTCAAGCAGAGAGCTGTTTACAAAAGCAAGCATTTGAAGATTTGATTTATAACTTCCTGACACCAAAGGTAAATGGTAAAATTGCCACGATAAATGCCAAGTATGCTTATATTTTAAAAAATCTGAAGCATAGAATCATTAGAATAGACAGAGAAAGGTGAGACAGGAGGGTCGTGAATGACATATTTAAAACATTAATAGTTAATTTCATCTTCCATTTCCCAAAACAAAAGTTTTATTTCTATATTTTTGTCTTAGTAATCATCTCCAAATCGCCCTGACATTCTCTAGAGGTTCTGAATGCATGTATGCCTGCCCATAGGAGTTTTCATGGATGCGTGTGGATGCGGAATTTTGTACAGACTAATATGCTTATGTGTGCTGCTACAAGTGGAACATAGAGGTGACCTTCTGCTGTGTTGATACTCAGAAGCTTTTCATTGTATTGTCAGAAACAACTACTCTCACTGGGAACTGAGACTCTCAATTAGAGTAGGCTGGTTAGCCTGTGAGTACCTGTGATTTGCGTATCTTTGTTGCTTCAAGGCCTAAATATAGAGATAGATGCCTTCCAACATGCCTGGCTTTTTCCTTGGGAACTGAGAATCAATTTCAGGTACTCAGACTCAGACTCCATCACACCAAACCCTAAATTTTCTTAAAAATAAGGTTTCCAGTGTATGTGGAAGAAATTGTGGTTATCATTATTTAATACTTCAGTATGTTATTTATTATTATGTAAAGTGATTTCTTATTGTCATGTTTGAAATACTTAAAATTTTTGATAAAACTTATTCTATAATCTTGGGGTCTACAAGTGACTCCAAAGGTTTCCAGCTTTTGTATATAAGCATGCATGAGGTTTGCTGATAGAGGACCTAAGCATGCTTGCTTACTGGGGCAAAGAAAAGAGAAGAGTTTTTTTTCATCTTCATCCAATAAAACAAAATATTTATTCTTATGTACTTATTTTCTGATTCCTTTTTCATGTTGAAAAAGGATGTGTTCTAAGTCTTAAGGCTAAACTTTATACATGGAATTCATTTAATTATTCCTACTTGAAGAAACACTGTATGGACATCACCTTTTCCTTCTGAGTCACTGATAAACATATTCAATAGTGAAAGAATCTTCAATGCCTCTTCTTTTTAGAGTACCTAGGTTTTCCTACAATGCCTGTTATTGGATTTTTTTTATAATGTCTTACTATAAGACATTATAATAAGTACTATAAGTACTTACTAGCAAATGTTACCTTTATTTTTAAATAGCATTAAGATTTTATCACAATAAGAATAATTAAAGGCACATCTTTTCGTACTTCTGTCACTGCTAATACACATCCTTGAACATGATGACACATAGTTATCATCATGGTAAGAACTGCACTGGATGAAATTTTTCTTTAAAGCAAAGTTAAAATACTAGAAAATAAAGCCCAATTTCCCAAGTATAAGTAACACTTGAAATAGAGGCAATGATGGCTTCAAAAATCACTTATTAACATATCTGGGATCCAAAACACTTAAATTGAAAATATACCACAATGGAAAGGATCTATTTCATTTAGTGGAGAAATATAAAACTCCTGAGAAGGATAACCTGTAAACGTGGGTGATTGGTTCTGATGTCAATGACAATGATTCAAACCTGAGTAGCTTCACAGTAGGAGCACGTGCTCTGTGAGGTAGGAAAGTCTTTCTCACACAAAAAAGCCATAGATGCGGTTTCATTGTCTCCCTTTTTCTTGAAATTCTCAGTCATTTTTGAGCAATAGGCTCTGTATTTATCGATGACTTTCACATTCTTTGCTCAGTTCTATTAAATAACCCTTTAAATGCTATGCTCTCATATGTTATTTTTTCATATTTAATGTTAAGGGATGCAGTAAATGACTGCTTTATTTTAACTTGTATTACATATATACAAGTAAAAATGGTTGTGAGAGTCTATTGGTATTCATAAGTTACACATTTGTATTAGCTTAATAGAATGTTCTGGAAACTCTGTCAAGTGATAATAAACAAATATTATTTAAACCGTTTTGGCCAATTACCCTGATCTTTAAAATACTCAACTCAAAATTTTAGTTACAAACATTTCAGATAATTTTCTTATATATTTGAATATTATATAAATTGATAAGGTAAGTACAATTGAAAACATAAAGTTATTTTCATAGTTTTATGCAAAATTAAAGTACATCAAAGTTTGAGTCTGAGGAAACAGCTAGTTTCTAAAATAGTTATCACGCAAAAATAAAGGTCTGATCTTTATACATAGCTGCCACAAAAGTAAAAGAATAGTAGGGTGTTCCTCACTTATAACACTATTATTGTAGATGGAAAAAGTGAACAAATTCTGAGAATTATTGGCCAGCCAGCTTTGTATAATCAGCAAATCCTAGGTCTCAATGAAAAATGTTATCTCACCAACAAAGTGGGCTGCTCCTGAGAACAATAACAGGGGAGGACTTCCAGTCTGCATATGCATCTACACAAACATGCATGCACACAACCCACATTAACTTATTGGAGCACAAGCACACACATACACAAATGTTTCTTAGAATATTTAGAAAAGCTAGATTTATTTAATATTAATATGTTTTAAAATATAATAAAAATGGATGTGTATGTGTAATTAAAATATTTCATTACATTAGTTCAAAAATTTTCTTCTAATAAAAATATATTGTTTTCAGGAGAATCCCAAATGTGTGCATACAATTTTGTGGCACATGTCAAAGGACTCTATAATTTATTCAGCCTTCACTGATATGTTTTGATGACTCTTTGAATTTCAGTCATAACATTTTTCTAAAACATAACTGTAATTACTTATTGAAAAGTTCTAACATATTCTTTACAAGTGCTAAATCCTGTCATTATGATGATTTTTAGAAAGACTGTAAAATAGTTTATAGAACTTTCAGTACATTGTTTCTGTAACTATTTTAATCACAGGGCATTAGAGATGCTCAGAAGGCCAACCTTATGATATTGTCTAAGGCTGCTGGAGAATTGGGCCACCAAGGAAAGGCTAGATTGGGCTTGTGAAATGGTATTCCGACTTTAAATAAAGCTCCATATGTCTTAAATGTGGGATCTCTTCAGGAGCACACTGACTGGCTCTGAATGTCATTACTTGGCAGAGGGAAAGAGAGCTTTCCAAGGGAGCCAGAGTCCCAACTAACTATTCAGAGCTTTACAGAGTAAACTCAGTGTCTTCAAATGGCAATTTTAAGCAAATGGGTAGGCAGTGCAGGCTGTGGAAAATTGGTATTATGCACTCCCTGTGGCTTGTACCACTTAGTTGCTGAGCCGCAGAATTTAGCCCGTGTAGAAGCTCCTGGGTGGTAGAGAAGACTGGGAGTACTCCAAGGAAAATAAAGCTGATGATGTTCAGCCAAGCATCCAGTCAACTCACACTTTGCAATCATTTGTATGAGTGCAGTACAAAGGCTAGGGAAAAGTCAACAATTGTCAGAAAGCAGAGAAAAGGTTATGTAGAGTAGACCTCTCTTTTAGTTTAATGCCATTGTCTCTAGGTAATTATCATGCAGGCAGCTGATAAAGAGGCAAATGCCAATATGTAGATTTTGTGCCACGTGTAAAAAAATAATTGATTCTTCATTATGAAGATATTTTAGCTCTCACAAAGAACCTTGAGACTATTTGCACACTGCTTTTGTAGCACCTAAGTTTGGGTTTTCCCTTAGGACTCAGAGACTTAATCACACACACACACACACACACACACACACACACACACACAAATCATGCTCTTTTGTTCTGATTAAATTACACATAAAAATACATAAGCAAAACAATACAGTAGTCCCTTGCTAACATTACTTTCTTTTTAAATTTGACCTTAAATATTTATTTTTAAAATTTTCTCACACTCAAATCATACTACGCAAATTATTGCTTCCTATGACGTAAACATTTTCTTCCACACAAGGCCATAGAATAATATGCTGAAATAAATAATCATGCTTTCTGAGGTATTTCATATTCATTGGGTGTGGCATTACAGGTCCACAAACAAATTGAGCATACCAGTGTCATAAGGGTCAGTTACAGCGGACTTGAAACTCACCAGGGCTACTTCCTGCTTTGTGCATGAGTGTGACCCTCGGCCAATGCCTGAAGCATGCTAATAAACAGCACTGCTTTGTAATGATGGGCTGCAAGGCTATGTGGGCCATTTATTCTGGCTTGCCAGGATTATGTATTGATACCAATGAGATTGATGTTTTGCACCTGGTTTCAGTGAGCCCCTAGAGGTTTCTGATGGTATAACTGGCCATCCGTCAGAAACATGTTACATGGCTAGGTAAATACTAGCCTCTAGCCAAAATAATCATTCTGGGATTCCCTGTTCCAAAATGTGTCGTGCATCTATTATTGATTTCTGATCCACCAAAGAAAATACATTATTCTACGATAGAAATAACCATATTAAAACTGACTCGTATCTGATGTCAGTAAAGACTTCTTTATGAAACGCCTTAATTTTGACACATAGGCTTATCTTAATTTTGCCATTAACAGATTGCATTCTTTTCTTTCACTATATTACATATCTGTAAATATTTTCATTAGGTATACTTAACATTCTTAAACAATCATACCCCTCTTAGCAGTGCTGTTGCAGTGATAAGGTCACTGAAATGACTCAGTAACACAGATATTTCCTACCTCTTCTGTCAATCTGATAACTTATCTGATACACTGATAGGGTACAATTCCTCAAATACATCAGTAAATTATTTGGTGGCAAGGATACCACCACTATTTAGGCTATTATTTTTTTTTCTTTTTTATATTTTTATTTACATTCAAAATCATTTCCCCTTTCCCGTTTCCTCCCTCCCCGAAAGTCCCATAAGCCCCCTTCCCTCCCTCTTTTCCCCATTCAACCCCCTCTCACTTCTCTGTCCTGGCATTCCCCTACATCCAGTCTTTCCAGGACCAGGGGTCTCTCCTTCCACCTTCTTGGAAATCTATTGATATGCGTATTGTGTCTAGGGTATTCCGAGATTCTGGGTTAATATCCCCTTATCAGTGACTGCTTAATTATGTACTCTATAGGACTCAGGTTCTTCTCCTTTGATATCACGTACTAATTAGCATTCCTTGTATTTTAACAATAGAGAACACCACAAGCTGTCACCCTGACAACACCAAGTTTGGGGTTGCCACATGTTACTTTGTAAATGGAATTCCCTTTCATGTCCAATAGATCAGTATCTGCTCCAAATATCTATGATTTAATCTGAATCTCATTTCCACACCCACATTTAAAAGGGCCCTTCCAAAAGCATGAACAAACAAATAAAATGAGCCAGTTATGCTACAGTTGATGTTATTCTCAAACAAGTAAATCCTGTTTATTCTTGTGAATGGACTATGAATTAACATGGTAGGGGCGACTAAATCAAGCTATGAAATTATTTCATTTCCCATGAAGGATATAACAACTGCAGTACAAATTAATATGAAATGAGATGCTTCTCAAAAGACATACATGTAGTCATAAGATGAAAATGTTCATATACTCTGATTTATTCATTGTGAACATATCAAAAATGTGAATCTCTGGGATCATCTTAGAGCTCTATTATCACCAGATGTAGCAACAATATTGCTTAATACCACAAGCCTTGATTCACAGCTCAAATGATGTACACAAGGAGCTGTAAACATGGGAATCACATCTTCCAGAATGTACTACTATTTAGAAGGGCTGTCAGAGTCTTGCACTTACTCTGAGATGAAACACAGTCTCAAAAGAAATCATCTAAGAAATGTAGATTTTCACATTCTGTTTGTTTACACCTGAGTCCCATTGAACAACACTCTCTTAGGAATCTCACAGTAGCTATCACACAGTGTAGTCCCACTCACCTTTCCTCCCAATGAGACATTTGAACAGTTTTCTGTTTCTAAAGATGCTTGATGCTTCTTTCTCCAAATGGAACACATATTTGCAATGGGATGAAAAATATTTCTATGTATCAGCAAATACCACTGATGCTCTTCATATTTCTTCCCAATAATTACTATTGTTACCTAATACCCATGACTATGGCATAAGCAAGTTGATAGCAATCAGTGAGAGGAGATAAGGGTATTGGACTTATGTAATAGCTGAAGAATTCAAGGATCCAGTAGGCAACTCCTCACAATAAAACAAAAATATGATTTGTAAGAAAAGAAGTGATATATGAATCCTACAGGAATTAATATATGAACCATGCCACCAGATTATGAATATAGATTTATGGAAGTGGAAACAATTTCTGAGGAGTTCCGGTTGATAAACTGGACACCAGCTGTGGACTCTACACCGGCTGCGGCCTTTATGCCAGCTGTGGCCTTTATACTAGCTGTACTAGAAAGAGATATAGTTTATTCATCTTCCTCTAAAAAGGGGAAGGCTCAAGAAAATGGTGTAATAGTTTTAGAATTATGCAATAGTTATTAATACATGAGTCACAAATAGGAGAATATTATGAACACTAGCAGAAGACTTTCTCTTCTTCTGCAGAAAGACAGCAATTGCCATTATTTTACCCTTCTATGTTCATTCTTATACTGAAACATATTTATTGGGTTTTCTCTGTACCTCCCATTGCAGAACAAGGCAGTGAGTGATTCTAGGCAAGAGCACAGTTTTAAGATTCACAGCTTTTTTAATGGGCAAGCACTCACTGTGCTGGGTAAACTTTTCTTAGGAAACAGTGAATTTTCTTACCTAACCCTTCTCAGTATTAGAGTGCCCAATAGGTGTTACCATTTGGGGGTAAGGAAGTCATCCTGCCTCCTGGAACTTCAAACTTGCCTTCTTTTTCACTCAATAAATGTTTTATATTTAAAATTGTGCAGTTATTTATTTCTTTAACATGGAGGTGACTTCCTGAATTGACTGATGTATTTCCTTGTCACTGTGACTAAATATTGGACAGAACGGACTTGAAGGAAGTATTTGGTTAAGGGAGAAGCTGAGAAAACTCACTTCAAAGATAGAGGCTTAAAATGAAAGTTTTATTCTCTGAGAGTTCAGAAGATGGCCAGCTAGAAATCTGAACTGTGTCCTGAAGTGAAATTGTACAGTCTTTTTAAAGGATGAAGCCATAAAACAAATTGAGCAATGGGGATTAAACAAGGGAGTTTCCATAGGGGTTTGGTCTGTACCTGGGACAGGTCAGACACAGAAAGGGTGTAAATGTTGGTGGTTGGGCCATTTGATCTCAAGGTCCTTTATGTAGAGCCTTAGAGATCAGGACTCTAAGATGTCCTGAGATGGCTAGAATTGGAAAACTGTCTACTTTCAAAGGAAGGATTTATTTCAATGCACTGTCTCAGAGTAATTAATTCATTGTGATTGGCTCTGTGTTTTGAGAGCAGCAGGAGGGTTGAATCAAGTGCTTAAGGAAAGCTGTTCTTCATATAGCACACGAGGACAATGAGTATTAAAGAGAATGTTCCCAAGAATAATGTGATCCCCCTTTCCTAGTTCCTCCAGAAAAGTGCTATTTCCTTACATTTCCTCCCACAACTCCCTACACAGCACTGCTAGCTGGGGACCAAGCTGTCCAACCATGAAGATCATGGTTGAAGATATTTCACGCTCAATCCTTAATAGTCTCCATTACAAAATATTTAACTGTCCAAAAACAATAGCATGGTGTAGACAAAGCCTGTGAAACAGCAGAGGATTTCTCTTGAATAATATCTGGGATGTAGCAGGTCACAGGGTCAGAGTCATGCATGTGATTTTCATTGGTAAAATGTCCAGTTCCAAGGGATTGTGTGGTTCTTAAAATCACTTAGTCAAGTCCTGTTCTGAGAAGCATACTCCTCCCTTCCCTTCTCATGTGTTGCTACAAAGAAGTACAGGATTCTAAACCAGCCAAAAAAGTGCTGCTGATCATGACTACAGGGGCTAACTCAAGCACAATAGTCTAAATATTTGCAAGGGGAAATTATATCAATTATATCAAATATTTATATCTCCAATATTTATTACAATTTTTATCAGAGCTGCTCAATACTACTAGATATTTAAAAAATATTTTATGAATGCCTTTATTTTTCTTTTTTATCAGATTGAAGTCTTGATCCACTAGTTTGGGACCTGTTCTTGGGCACATGCTTTTAATTCTATCACTTTGGAGGCAGAGAGATCTCTTGTGAGTTTAAGACAAGCCTGGTCTACATAGTGTGTTTCAGGCTAGCCAGAGCTACAGAGTTCCATAGTAAAACCACATCTCAGAAAAACCAAGCGCCAAAAATTAAAACCAAAACCAAAAATACATAGTTAGACAGATAGATAGATAAATAGATAGATTGATAGAAACAAAAACAAAAATAGAGATAATTATTAGTTGAAATATTTTACAACAAAATTTAAACTTTATTTTCTAACATTGTAAATTTTATTGTGTATAAAGAATTTATCATTTTTAGTCTATCATAAATAAAACCTGTCATAAAATATCATTCCCAAATGTCACTATACTTAAGTCCTAATAAGGTGATTTTTGATGTTGTATGGATTCTCACTTCATATGTAGAGTACATGCAAAAATCCATTAAAAATTAAATATATTATTTTAACATTACATTACTGGACAGAAAAGAAAAATGCTATATAGGTTTCAGATACGAAAGAGATCAAAGAGAAACTGAAACTGTTATCAACAACATCTCTGTTGTTATTCATAAACATTTAGGTAAATAAAAGTATTTTTCTTCAACTTTATTGTTTTAGTGACATATTTTCATAATAAACAATAAAACTGTTGAGAAAAGGAAGCCTGAAATTTCAAACTTTGTTTTGCATTTTTCTGATATAAGCTATGCTAATTGCTTTCATGCAACAAATGTTAAGCTTATATTAGATGTTGATCATTAAGGAACTTAGAGCAGCATTGACCTTGAACAATTTACTTTACAGACACTGGCATATAGCTATAACACAGAGCAGATGGTATGTGATAATTTCCTACTTGTAGTTAAATACTGTGAAAAAGGTTGTAGTACTTGAGAATGATTTCATCCATATTTACATCGCATCTGCTCTGTGTGTTTAGAAGTAATTCACTGAATTTGTATAGTTTTAGGATTTTCTAAATTGGTACACATAATTTGACCTACTGTACTTTAAGGAATCACATAGTTGGAATAAAAAGCTCAGCTAATTAAAGAGGAAAAAAAATATTTGAAGAATAGTGAGATCTAAACTTTACTTCTGTTATTAACATTACCTGTTAATTGAAAACCTGTAAACATAACCCAGTAGACATACAATGTTTATTTGTTGAATTTATTTGCTACTATGGATGGAGTGATTTTTATCATTGTGTCATCTCCCCAGATGATGCATTGCAAGATAATGGAAATTTTGTTTTTGCTCAGATTATTTTATTGCAGCAAGAGAAAATCTATTGTGATGGCTTACTTTAAGGTTTAAAATCTCTGTGTTAAGCAAAATTAGACCTCCAAATTTTAAGGGCTGTTAAGGGTTAAATTTGACTGCTCTTCTGCTTCTATAAACAAAATGGTTTTGCAGGAGAGGACCTTCTGCTTACACAAGAACAAGTTGTAACTTTGTATTCTTTGCCTTTATAAATCCCTGTCTAGGTGGCTGGGTCCTGAACTCCCAGGTATAGACCTGGGGACATTAGGACAGTATCATCTCAGTTAAAGCCTCTCTCTCTCTCTCTCTCTCTCTCTCTCTCTCTCTCTCTCTCTCTCTCTCTCTCTCTTCTCTCTCATTAATGACGAGAATGATGAATCTCTGAGAAACTCAGACTCATTTGGGGGCTCCCTGGGATTTGGGCTTTCATCCACATCTACCTTCTTTCCTGGCTGCCTTTGGTGTCCCATCAGTCAGCCCAGAGTTTATAGTGAGCCACCAAGCAACAGGTTTTCAACACTTAGGTTGTGAGTAAAGAGGATCAGAAGATCTCTGGAGGCATAGCTAAGGATCTTGCTTTTCTCTGTCACCCATGTGTGGTACTCACAGAAACACTGGCTGCATTCATTCCTGAGTTGGAAGGATCACCAGGTTTCTCTTGCCTGGGTTGGAAAAGTAGAGATGGAACCTGGCCATTGGTTGTATGAATGAAGATGACCTCCACATGTTTGCTTTTGTTGGATTCCCCCAAATGTGTGGATGTTTTGTCTTTTTAAGTTACTGTTTGATGGATCTGTGCCTTCCAGTGTTTCCAAAAGTTTGTTGTAGATGGGGGAACTAGGTGCCTGATGAAGCAGGTGAGAGAAAGCCCAACTGGTGCATACACACATTCCACACATACTCCTTAGTGCTTGATGTTTCTGAGATCCCTCCTGCAACATCCATCTGTGGCCAGGGCTCAGACATTCCTTCTCTGTAAGCTTTATGTTGTTGTTGTTCTAAACTTACACCGTTCCTGGTCATTGAATTCCGTTTTACATGGATTCATATTTTTTTTGTTGTTCGTTTGTTTGTTTATTTGGTTGGGTTTTTTTTTTCTTTTTGCTTGTATGTTTTTTGTTTTTGTTTTTAATGTATGCGCAATATTAAATTGTTTTCTTATGGTGTCCTGCTTCAAAAAAGATTGTTCTGGGGTTGGTTTATGGCTCCTCCTCCTTGGAATCAATCATAATTGTTTAAAAGTTTCTTCCAAAACGTCTACCCTATGTTAGGCAGGTCACCTGACTGTGACAGAGAAAAGAGAGCAAAATGAGATAAAAGGATAAACTATTCCCAAAGGGGATTATTGCTACTCAGCTGAGGTTCATTTTGGTTTTGGTTTAACTCCCTAAAAGTTTTGCGAACATATATATCTTATCTAAGATTTGTAAGCCTGTTATGTAAAATTTGTATCTCTCATGATTTGCAATATGGTTAAACAATATGTAACAAAAGTTAACTTCAACCTTAAAGCAAGAGGGCTGATAGTTGAAAATGCACATAGATAATCTTACTTTACTACAGTGCACAGTGTATGGATAAGTTAGATTCAACTTTTACCTTCAAAGGAATTTATGTTTTTGAGTAATAGTGGATCTCTAAGGTATTTTTGATTGGGATGGATTTTTGTGAGAATTCTGGTCCTGAGAATAAGAATAATAAATGAGGGAAATTCATACAATCAAGAGTTATAAGAAAAAATGGAATTACACTGAAAAAAATAATTAAAAATTTAATAATTTGTATTCCTCAATTAAGGCAACATAAATCAAGTCTTGTTTACTGTGTTCAGTAATTCTGCTTTTTTAAAAATTATGACTAAATAAAAGGTCTTTCTATGCCAGTTCTATCTCAGAATAATGTCATGGATTAATTGTCCTTGAACATCCTCAAATTGGTATATGAAGAGATTCTTCCAGTAAGTTTGCCAGTTCTGGTTTTCATTTTAAGTAGAGGGCTATAACCAGATACATACCTCAGCTAATAAAATATACCAGATCAGGATTCAAAAGATGAGGCCTGAAAAATCCACTTAAAATGTCCAAGACAGAAAATGCTGCCAGAAGCAGAAGCAACTATGAAAGCTTCAGAAGGAAGCTCTCTCCAAAGGGGGGAAAAAAAGTCAGCCCAGGTCTCCTCCTGCCTTAGGGCTTCTTGCCTCTGGCCATGTTTTGATATCAACCTGACAATCACTATCAGAGACCAGCATCCTTACTTAGATCTTGTGATTAAAAGTGTGATTTAAAAAACCCAAGAGACTTTTATATCATGATGTAAGATCTAACCAGAGTTTTATATAGACTAAGATGGTAGAGAGATGTATTATTGAGAATCAGGATGAACTAGGATGCAAAAGAACCAAAACAATTAAAATATATAGGGAAGGAGGCTAAGGGGATAGGACCACAACTATGAGCACCCAAAACTGACATAGTTCTGTCGTATCATATACCAAGACAATGACCTAAGCAGTTTGGCAAGAGTCTTTGGAATGTCTCTCCTTATGTAAAGAATATTCAGTCCAGCAGAAACCGACCAGAAAGTATGTATCTGGTCTCTTTGTCTTTGCTTACTTTGTTAAGATTTTAGCTATTTATATAAACTGAGTCCCACAAGGAGGTATGATATTCTATAACGATGCACTTTAAATGATAAAAAAATAAGATTCATAGCCTCTATTGGCTTCATTTATGATTCAAAATTTTCTTTTGGTACTAAAATAACTTCAAGAATTGAAAGTTTTAAGGCTACTATTAGGTCATATGTCTTTACAGTCACTCACCTTATGAATATCCAAATTCTTCAACATGCTCATAACTATGCTCATTTCATCCTAAAAGCAAATATAATTCATCAACAGGGATGAGTTTACATTTTATATGTGCTTTCAAGGTTAAGCTTAAAACAAGCAACTAAAACAAAAAGAAAGTTTATTTAAAGTCAGATATACTTAATAGATAGCCGGCCTTCATGCAAAATGTATTTAAAGTCAGAGGTATTTAACAAGTAGCTTTGAAATACTCTTTAGAGATCTGCTGACGAATATGCAGAAGTGCAGAAAGTATGGCACTTAAAGTGATTGTTGACAAAGGCTTCCCGTGTTAGCAAACTGGCAGCTTCTAGGGGCACCCCTAAGGTCTCCTCCAAAGAAGTGACTCCACCTGGGTTGTGGTAATGCTAAGCAATGGGCACAATTGCCCCATTCCTTATCCACCTCTCCAGAATCCCAACAAGCAGGCAACTGGAAAACCACTGGTGCTTCTCTGTCTCGCTAAAGTAGGCTAGTCCTTAAGATTAGTCACCCACAGGAAAATCCCTATGTATTTTGGTTTGTTTTGTTTCTTTAAGGTTTTTTGTTTGTTTGTTTTGTTTTGTTTTGTTTATTTGGGTTTTGTTGCTGGAAACTAAGGGCTGATGCTGTCCTGTGTGGCAGTCAGAGAGTTAAGGGCATCCTGTGTGACCACTAGAGACTAAAGTGATTCTGCTTCCACAGAGACAACTTAGAAGAAGCCTCTGATAATTGTTCAGGAAGCTGTTCGGTAATTTTTCCTTTCAACTGAACTGGTCCCAGTGGGTTCTAAGGTATGTGTAAGTACTAATGTACCTGGTTGACTCTCCAAATATGCAAAAAAATTCAGAGATTAGCACTATGTCATTTATACAACAAAACCTTTTCCAGAATATGGACAGGACAAGGGACCATCCTGAACCACCATCTTGGAACAAATAGTTCCAAAGATAACCTTGGTGAAGCAGTGTGAATATCTGTTGTCATTTGTTCTCAGCAAGTGTCAGGTGAGTCCAGAGATTCACAACTAAGATGAGGCTAATGTTAAACATAACCAAAGTCTAATGCAGCATGGAAAGGCTCCATCCATTGGTATCAGTTGTTTCCTCCACAGATCAGAGTTATTTACAAAGGATGGATTATAAGATCCTAAGAATATGAGCTCCCTGTGCTCCTCAAAAACTTTCTTTGAGCCATTATATTTCCATATCCTAAAGCTCTTCTATGGACCCTCCCTTCATCTCTTCACACTTGATAAACTCACTAGGCCTGACTAAATCTATTTAGACCTACCCATGTTCCAAGGTGAACATATCGCTGCTGGTGCCTGCTGCACAATCTGGCTCCCTAGGTCAGAGTGGCCCTGGGTTGGCACTGACTGTACCCTCCTTATTCATCATACCTTGCTGTTGGAACTACAAAAACCATGTCTCCATTTTGCTGGTGGGAAACTGACCCTTCACAGAAGTCATACTGATTCCACCCACTTGTGTGTCCCACAGCCTTAGAGGCTAGGCTGTGACAGGCTCTTTCTTTGCTTGCTTAAAAGTTTTTTAATTCTAAGAGTTCACATACACTGTGTTTCCTGACTACTGCCGTTGCTCATACTGGACCACTGCTAAGGTCCCCATCTGAACATTGGATCACAGATCTTTCCTTTTTTCCTGATAAAGCTCAGACCCTTAGGGTATCTTCACTTGCATTGACCATGCTGTTCTCATTACTGTATAAAATTTCACTTGGTTCAATGTTCATGGATCAGAGGAAAACCACTGAGCATAGGTATAACTTGTAACCACTTTTCATTCTGGCCCCAAACCTTAGGAATCAGCAAGCAACACCTACATCTAATCCTCTCCTTTTCCTAATTTACTTGCCAAATCAGAGGCTATCATGGAAAATGCTAGCCACATCCACCTTTCATATTGCAATTGTTCTTTTGCACAAACAAGTTCTTGACTTGCTGCCATATCTACCTCAATTGGATTTCCAACAAAATACAACAGTGGCCAGGTGCTTGCTGTCAATCTGAACCATTGCTCACTAATCGTCAAGACTGAAAAATCTCCTCTAAATGATTGACTGTTCTTAGGGCATCTCCATATTCACATGATGGACGTCCACTCCCAAAGCAGGCAAACCATCCTGCTGCTTGCTCCCAACTTGAAACTCCTAATCCTATTGATTCAATCTTAGTTTGCTGTTTCGCTACCAGTACATAGTAATAACCATGCAACCACTACCAATGCACAAAGCCCACTATGGGTGCTCATTGAAGGAACTCTGGGCAGCATGAGCATAGTGAGCCTTGCTCTGGTAAGTCTTGCCTTTCTCCCCCATTATCTCTGACTTGCTAAAATCCATTAAATTACATTTCTAAAGCTAACCAGCAAGGTCTATTCCCTTATTTAGCCACTTCCTCCTCCTGAGGCTAACTAATCTGGTCCAGCTATCAAAGTATTGAAACCCAGCTATCAAAAGCTCCCTTTTGGCTGTGCTAATTAATGTGCTCAATTAAAGTTAAACATCCTATTATAACAAATGGTCTCCCCCTGTACCTCTAAAACCTGCCATGTTCTTGTGTGTCATTTTCCCATGTGCCACATCTGTCTCTTCTCTATCCAGAGGCAGTCCTTTGTCCTCTAGTGCAAATACTCCTGTCCCTTTTTCTTTGTCCTCTATCTCTTGTCTTTGTCATCTCTTATTCCTTGCCCTTTGTCCCTATTGGGCTCCTTTGTGTTGAGAACTTGGTCTTGGGTGTCCTGAGTCAACAACTTTCCTAACACTCATCTACACCCTTATTCTCAGGTATACGCATTGTTCATTGTATACAGGACCATGCACTCACATTTCCCTACTTCTTTGCTTCTCTGATGCACCAATTATATTGTATGACAAAACTTTTCCTGGGAAGACACAACATACACCTATTCATCCCCAGTATAGTAAAAGTAGCCATCTTGCCATAAGCAATCTACAGATTCAGTGTAGTCCCCATCAAAATCCCAACTCAATTCTTCATAGAGTTGGAAAGAGCAATTCTCAAATTCACCTGGAATAACAAAAAACCCAGGATAGCTAATTCTATTCTCAACAATGAAAGAAATTCTGGGAGAATCGGTATCCTCGACCTCAAGCAGTACTACATATCAATAGTGATAAAAAACTGCATGATATTGATACAGTGACAGGCAGGTAGATCAATGGAATAGAATTGAACACCCAGAAAGGAACCCACACACCTATGATTACTTGATCTTTGACAAAGGAGTAAATCTTCACTTTTAAAGAGCTTCCCAGCATGGATAGAATGTTTCAATCAGGAGAAAACTGTTCCACACAACACCTTGTAAAAGTCCTTAGGATCATCTAGAGAAGGACTAGAGAACTGTTAACATTAAAACTTAAATATTTTAGCTACTTATTTCCCCAGTGAGACCTGGCCTTCCCTTCCAGTGTGTGTGTGTGTGTGTGTGTGTGTGTGTGTGTGTGTGTCTGGGTGTGCGTTTGTTGTATACTTGTGTAGGAATGTGTAAGCAAAGCATATTAATTCTGTTATTGTATGTTTGTATATTGTTTAAGAACTGAGCATTAAATGATTTTTTGATATAGGCTTTTGTTGATCTTCTGTTGCTATAACACATACTAAGCTTTTATTTGTCCTTTACATTGTTTGCTCTTTTGGTACCAAGGCTAAATTAATATTTTTGTACATGAAGCAAGTCACCTATATTGAAAGAGATTAGAGGTCCTTGAATTTATCTCCTGTAATATTTTAATGGATTTGATAATAGACCTTCCTTTTTGGTTTTTTGTTTGTTTGTTTCCTGAGAGGCAGGTAATCACGTAGTCTCAGTAAGTCATTTCTCCTTCATTTCCAAAGTTGGTAACCTGAGATGACCAACACGAGTCTGTATCATGTACCTAACACTCTGTTGTGAATAGAATGAATGAGTGGTTTTCCACAAGGTGACTAAAAGGACTACTTATCTTGTACCTATGTAGGTGATAGAAGTCCAGAATCTCATCTGAGGTAAAAGGTTAGTCAGAAAACCGTCACTTGCCCCAGAAAGAAAGAGAGGCCAAGGTAAGACATTAGTATGCTACACAAATTGGTACCTGCAAGGTCATTGCCTTTCTTGGGTAAAACTAATTTACCTAGGCAAGGAAAGAAAAGCAAGAGTCTGTTAAAACATACAGCAAAAGAGGCAGTAAAGGAGCTGAGTAAGGGCTGAAAAGGAAGAAGAAATATTTCCTAACAATTAAGAAAAAGAAGTTGCTTTTCTTATTCCTGGACCATTTATGTAGGATTCAGATCTACAAAGACTGTTGGGAAACTCATAGTAAATTTTAGTTCATGAGCTTGGAGAGGTTTCACTATTCATTAGCAATTAGGCTCCAGGTGTCTGAATGAGGAATTTTAAACCAGTGGGAATCAGGCTCCGAACAGACTTGGTGTCAATGTGAAAGTTTGGGAAGTTAGCAGTTGTTTCTGGTTTTCATCTCTAAATAGGCACCATAATTCTACCTTGTAACCAAAGGTTCCAGTATGACCTGTACCAGAGAGAAAGCCTCAAAATGCTTGTTTAAAATGGTATCTGTTCATTTCAATGTGTGTATGTGTGTGTTTTGTGTGTATATAAATATTTAGATATTTAGTAATACTTGATTGTTTAAATATTTTTTCTCTTTTCTTTGATGTTTTTCAGCCTTACATTGTTTAAAATTTTTAAATGTTTCTGACCTAAATTTTTATTAAAATTTATTTTATAGAATAGACATATTTCAGGCCAAACATACCTATTATATAATGAAAGGGAAAATGAAAAAAAAAATTACATGAAGTGTTTACTTATGAGAAAAAGTTCTTGCTTGTAGATGGCACCATTGGGCACCAAAAGTAAAAGCTAATTTTTCTTTAATGTTAAGGACACTGCCTTGATAATATTTGAGATGTACTGCCCAGAGGCATCCTGTCATATCATCCACGGGCTGTTCCTTAAAAAAAAAAAAAAATACTCAGGTAAAGAGAATCTATGATTTTGGGCAACAGATGGTCAATTAGTTTCAAGTATAGCATTCAATTTCATAAAACAAAAGTAAATTCTAAATATTGGGAATAAAAGAAAATATATCCTACAGCATATCTTTGATGATTTATTTATTCAAGCGGTGTTATTTAAAATAAATCTGCTGCTGTCTTTAAAAATATATCACAAAGAATTTATACCTCTGATGAAACTATTATCCAGGGCATATACTAATTGAAAAATCACACCAACTTTTCCTTTGCATTGTTTCATACATAACATTTAAATTCAGTTCACATTTCTAGCATTAAGTGTGGAGACTTGCAAAAGATGTGGTTCTTATTGTATATCTAATCATTCACAGTTTACCTATGTTCCCGCACTTGTGTGTGTGTGTGTGTGTGTGTGTGTGTGTGTGTGTTATATGTTTTATTTTGTCTATTAATTCACTAGGTCAATCATCAAGTTGTATAGTAATGACATTTTATTTAGTGTGTTATTTTAATAGACTGGAAAAGTTCCTACCTTTTTTCTCCTGTTGAAAGTAGTAGTTATTCTTCTTTATTCCCTTTTTTTATTGAATGAACATTTTAAAAGTTTTTCCAAACTTTTCTAGATTTTTTTATTTAACTTTTTACTGATACTTTATGAATTTTGCAATATGGACCCAAATCCCACTCGTTTTTCTATCTCCACATACCTGCTCTCAGACCTTGAAAAAAAAAACCACTGGTTGTGGAAGCAGCGATGTGTAAGAGTGTATCCCACAGTATTCACTCTTGTCCATACTTTGCTTGCAAATATTCATTGCAAAAAGTCATTGGTCGAGTGTAAGGCCACTAATTCCTGCTACACTATCCATACTGGACAACTCATCGGGAAATGCTCTTAGATATCCAACCAGGTAGCATACACCAGCTGATGTGAGGCCCACAACACAAATACAGTAGAGGGACGGAGGGTTCTGGGTTTAGTCAAAGAAGATGCACCTAACACTCAAGATAATGGAGGCCCCAGGTAGGTGGGGGATGGAGACATCCTTGTGGAGACAGGGGAGCAGGAAGGAGGTATGTGATGTGGAACAGTTGGAGGGTGGGCCCGGAGGGGAATAAAATCTGGAGTTTTAAATAAATAAATAAATAAATATTTGGTTGCTAATTTTTATTTAAATTTTATGAATATGGCACCTGTCATGTCTATGACGGTATAATATTGTAGAGTATATATATATTATGCATATTATTTATCCAATATAAAAGATTTTACTCACTCTATTTTAATTATTTTATCATAAGACATAATTACTTATAATTTTTAAAAAAAAATAATATATATTTTATGCATATGAATATTTTGCTTGCATATATCTGCACACTATTTGCATGCCTTCTTTCTCATAGTTTAGAAGTTGGATCCTTGGAGCTGGAGTTACAAATAATTGTGAGCATCCATACAGTTGGTGAAATTGAATTCTGATCCTCTGGAAGCACTCTAAGTACTCTTATCTGCTGAGTCCTCTGTCTAGCAACTCCACAATGCATTTAAAAAGCACCTTTCCAGAAAAAGGAGATGGGTCAGTGTAATAAGCTCGCCACACACTGTAAATGCATGCACACAGAGGTACCTTTCTCTTTCTCTCTCTCTCTCTCTCTCTCTCTCTCTCTCTCTCTCTCTCTCTCTCTCTCACACACACACACACACACACACACACACACATACACACACACACTCACAGATAGCACATTCTTCTCTTATCCTAGCATTTCCTCAAAGAGACAGGAAGGAAAGACTAGAGAATCCTACGAGCAGGCATATATGTGAGTGCATGCACACAGAGATATATCATACACCACACACATGCATACACATTCTCTGTCTTTCTCTAACACACACATACACAGACACACACAACACACACTTTAAATTACATCAAGTATGAAATGATTCCCATGTGATTTTTCAGTTGATTATCATGCAAATTTTAAGTAGATCTTTTGTCTTTGCAAATAATTATCATGATGTCAATAAATCTATGTGATTTATAACTTGCATCTCTATATTTATGTTTAAGATTTTTTATGCCAATGAAAAGAATGATTACTTTAGGAATCTTATGGCTTGATACATCATACAGAGTGATAAACTAGAATATAAAGATTGAAAGACAGAAAAAGGATATGTAAGACAGGGATATTCTGAACAAATTAATTTACAGTAGATAGGAAAATACTATATGCCTCTCTTATTTAATGTGCAAAAAATGAGTAGGTGTTCTGTTATTTATGATGATACATTGGTTCAAGAAACTCATAATTTGAAGGTATAGTCTGGATTCATCATCCCCTTGTCAAACCTAATACAGATCAGGACTTCACATAAACTTCTCCACTTGGACCAGATTATTCAAGCTAAAAGTCTTTTGAAAATAGGGCTCATTTTTTCATATCTTCCATCACAGTATGATTACTCATTCCTTTACTCTCAGCTTCTTCCAGAATAGAAAAATCCTTGCTGAGACTAACTTGAATAAAAGAGAAAATAAGCCTATGTTTAAAACGGATCTTATAAAACTGGTTGACAAATACCTTCTGACAAACATGGAGAAAATGAAGCCAGCACCTATATGGTTGTGGAAACATAAAAGGAACAGACTTTTATATGTGTCCTGGCAATTGAGAGGATGATTAAGCATGGCCCCAGATAAAAGGTCACACGTAAAAAAGAGGAGGAATACTTCTATCCTAAATGGAAATCTGATGACATTTTCATTTACTCGTGGAGCAAAAATGACACCATCTTTCTGTCAATATGGATGGGAACTACAGGGAACGTTCCAACACTGCAACCAGTAGTTTTGTATACTTAGAAATCCACAATTCTCTACATTTTACTTGAGTTGTTGAATCTACCTAGAGAATGAGATTATTATCTTATTATTGCATTTTTTAATGCTTATCATCCAAAGCTGACTTTATCAGACACATCTCCTCATTAACAACCTGATAGGTCAGTTGAATAAATCTCCGGTTTACCTTCCCCCCACTTCTGCTTCCACCAAGTAAACTGGAGCCCCAAGCTCTTACCTTGAACTCTGTACTTACCAAGCCCCAGGACTATGTTAGTTGACTATAATTATACAGAGAAGTACATCAAGGACAACATTCCCTGTTCTTTGTATTATGCTTTAAGGAATTCACCACCTCCTAAATTACATCCCAGGTATAAGACTACTTTATCTCCTTGAGAGCCCAGACTCCTTACTAAGTCAGGTGAAGATCACAACTTCTAACAACCATGCAACCTGTATGCCTATCTGTGCCCTGAAAAGCCTATTACTTTAGTAGTCATTACTGGAAATATCTCAGGACTTTTCACTGCAATTCAACTCCCTTTCTGACACTTGAAATGCTAACCTTATGTTTACTTTTAACCCAGAACCTTATTTTGCTCCCATAGGAACTTGGCTTGTTTGTTCCACCAGTCTCACCCTCTGTATGACCTAAGAGTATCTTCATAGTAATCCAGTTTTGTGTATGGTTGTACATGAATTTCTTCAGGTGTATTCTTCAAGACAAGAGATGCAACAGTCTACCTTTTATTCATCTTTGAGCTGCTCTCCAGTGGTAAAGGAGGACAGTCCTTCTCTTTCCAGTGATAGTAGATATAGAGGTGGCAGGGACTGCTACTTTGTGTGCAAAGGCTCTAGTGGGAGGAGAAATAGTTGAAAGATAAGTCACCAGATAGATGCAGATACAAGCTACCTTCAATTCTTCCTTGATGCAGTTCATGGTTGAGGGCAGTTTAGACCAAGTCTCTGGCAGTAATATTCCTCCAAATCCAGAGAGGGATGGGCTTAGTTTTCATGTTTGAGAAAGGTATAATTAATTTAGATAAAAGACAACAGGAGCATGAGTCAAATAATTTCTGGTTCCATAAAATGTTTGATGAGAATCGGGCCTCACAGTCATTTCCTCTGCCTTTGCTGGCCTTTTGTTTCTCCCTTTTATTGGATCGACTCTAGAGCCTTGTATATTAAACGGCCTTTTAAAGGTCATTAGACATAGAATTAAATCAGTTAAGCTAATGATCCTTAAGATCCATTATTTACCCCTTAGCTAAGATCAAAGTTTTGAAATGGGAGAATGATACAACTAAAGCAACATCATTCTGTTCTGTCTCCATTCTGCTTCCTTAGACACCTCACAGCCCTCTACCCTGCCAAATGGTTACATCTCTTTCGGCAACACATTTGATATTTCCATGGCCTTGAGAACAATCCAGATTATTAACAAAATAATTGTATCTATCAAAATAATCGCACGCTCTGTCTTCAATAACTTCTATGCTCTGCCAGGAATAAATGTTTTCAGGTTACTGTGACTCTTAACTAACGTTGATCTATCTTTTTCATTCTAACATTACAAATTCTGTATTCCTAATTTTGGGCACCAAGAGACTTTTCTGAGGCTCAAACACATGCTTAATCTGGTATTCAGTAGTAAGAATTAAAACTTATAATTGGTTTAGTCATCATGTTTGCCAATATCCAGCTTGTGTGGATTGTTACATGTTGTGATCTTGTTTTATGTTCTCTGATCATTAGTGAATTTGGTCACTTAGTCCATGATCCCTAGATCATTTGCATACTATCTTTTGTGGAAGTTTTGTTTATACTTGTCAGCAGTTTACCATAATCCAAGTTTTCTTCTACTTGCTGTTGGAGTTATTTGGCCCTTTAAATAATTTTTATCTTGTCCTACTACTGGATTAAAAAATATGCAAATTTTGTTCTCACAACAATCAGCTCATCACACTAACCTCTTGATTTTGTATTGTGTTACAGAAGTCCATGTACACACTAACAGACAAATTTGTGAGACATGTATATTTAATTGCGTATAATATTTAGGCAAATAGTGCGTGTTGATTTATATCATCAAATGTACATATTTCTGTGCATACCAGAGTGCATTAAAAGAAATTTCCCAGTGAGAATATTTTGAGTCACTAGAACATTACAGAAATGGCAGATTTACTATAATTGCTGTGAACACTAGGCTGGTCTGAAGAAATACCTCCTTCGTTTTAGCTTTTCATAGTTATTGTGGAGTTTTAAGCATCCATTAGGCTATCTGCAGAAATAAAGGCTGAGTTGTAGAGAAGCCAAACAATAAATATACTAAGCTTGGGAAAAAAGTAAAGAAACGAGAAGCTGATAAAACTGTCTTTAGTTTGAAATTTTAAAAGTGGCTACACAAATTTACCAGCATCGAATCTTTTAAGCTATGGAAATATATTAGCCCTGTGTCTTTTAACACAATTTAGTTAAAGCCACTTTTACATATAAACAGACTAGTATATGTCATGTTGCTTCTGTCAAGAGTAAAAGTTACTTTCACATAAGATTTATATTTTTGGTAATATTATATAAGAATTTACGAAGTAACAATGAATTATAGGCAGCACTTTCATCGTTAATCCTTAGAATTACAATGAGATTCATTGAACTTACCTTAAATTCAGTACACCATTATGGGTAATAAAATGACTTCTCATTTCCATGTTTTGTAGTGAGAAGCCTTTTTAAAAAAAAACAGGGAAATATATTTGTTTTTGAAAGATATGTCACTTCAAAGATGTGTACCTTATTGCCATAAATATAATTGAGCCATAAAAAAACTACACTTCAAAATATGAAGAATTTTTAACTTATACCCTATAGAATACATCTGTAAAAATGAATCGTGATACGGCAGACACTCTTATTTCATAAGTGTATTGTAATTTTAAAGGGTGAATTGTCAGAATTCTTCAGAAATTATCCCTCAGTAGATTTCTTTTCTCTTCACATTTCTTTCATATTCCTGTGACAAGGGATAAAAGAAACTCTACAAGGACTAGGGATTAGCTCGGTTGTTGAAGTATTTACCTTGAAAGCCTGAAGACCTGAGTCTGAATCCCAGAACCTTGTCAAGAGGCCATCCATGCACTGTAGTAAGTAATAATTTGAAGGCAGAGGTGGAGACATATGGGTTAGACTCAATGATGAGCCCCAAGACAATGAGAAAGAAACCTTGTCTCTAAGGAAATGGACAACATTCCTTAAGATGACCTCAGAGAAATTCCTAGGCAGATGGTCAGAACTGGAAAATATCATCCTTAGTGAGTTAACCCAATCACAAAAGAACACAAATGGTATGCAGTCACTGATAAGGAGATATTAACCCAGAATCTCGGAATACTCTAGACATAATTTGCATATCAATAGATTTCCAAGAAGATGAAAGGAGAGACCCCTGGTCCTGGAAAGAATGGATGTAGGGGAACTTTCCAAGACAGAAAAATGAGAGGGGGTTGAATGGGGAACAGAGGGAGGGAAGGGGGCTTATGGGACTTTCAGGGAGGGAGGAAACGGGAAAGGGGAAATCATTTGGAATGTAAATAAAAAAACTTAGAAAATATTAAAAAATAGATAATAAATCAATATATTGGCATTAAAACAGAAAAAAAAAGATGACATCAGAGTTTGTCTTCTGGCCTCTGTCTTTGCCCCTAGACATGCAGCTACATTTAAATGACATCTGCGGCCACCTGATCATGTGCAGTTACTTGCACACTTGCACAGGATCACACAAAAAAGGGGCTCTATTGGGGATTTGATTTGTGCATACATGGGAATTTGAACATTCATTCCAGGACTCTGCCAACAGTTGGTTTCTTGACTGGTCAATAAAAAGCCAGTGCCCAATGATTGGGATAGAGGCTGGACATTTAGGATTCCTGGAAAAGAAACGCAGAGATAAGAAGTGGGATTCTGCCATTAGGAGGGTGTGGAAGACAGACCACAAGGGGAAAAGTTGCAGAAGATGCCCACAGACAGTAAGAATAGGGAAAGCAGGCCCAGGGGCCACTATTACAATTGGGTCTGGGGTAGCAGAGATGATATATAGATTTAGCAAGGATTAATTCAGGAATCTTGGATGGGAGTGTATCAGTCACATGGCATGGCCCAGGCATTAAGCTAACTACGCATATCAAAATATAAACTCGTGTGTGTGTGTGTTTGTGTGTGTGTGTGTGTTTGTGTGTTTATTCCAGAGCTCTCGGGCAGTGCATGTACTCACTGGGATCTTAGAGTAGATCTTTAAAGACTTATTGCTACAGGACTCTGTACAATCTTCTCCTCCATTTGACCTTATTGTTTCTATCCTTTACTATTAACTTATATCCATTGACACAAAGTTATAAAATTAGGAAATCGAATGTCATATAAAAAGTATTTTAAGGAAGGTTTGAGTAACTAAATGAAATATTGCTACAGTTTTGATGAAAGATCAGCAAAAATGTAATTGTATATTTATCTCTTAAATGTTCACAATATTTCCAAATAAGCATATTTTGCTCAGAGAAAATAGCATTGGCAATTTCAGCTTCAGAGGGAGAGAGTGTCTTCAACATAGCCAGTATTGTGAAATAGGAAACCTTTGTATATTACAGAACAGTAATTAAGATTAACCTTCTTGTAAATAAAGTTATTCTAATCTTCTTTTAATCACTTTTCTTTCCATATGTTTCAAAATGTAGGGAGGGATATATCTCAATTGAAAGCTAATGGAAGGGAATCTGAGTTCAAATTCCCCAGAACATATATAAAATGTAGCCACACTGAACGGATGTGTATAATCTCAACTTCCCATGGCAGGAAGGTGAGCAGAGAAATGAGATTCCTTAGAATCTTGTTGGCTAGACAGCTTTTCCCACTTAACACAGAAAGAACAATGAGAGCTTGTCTCAAAAGAATGTCAGAAAAAGGATAGACACCTAAGATTGCCCTTTGGTTGTGTGGGGGGGTGGAGGACAAAGCAATAGTTTCAAGGTAAGTGTCACCTTCATTTACACAAAAGGTGTAGACATAAGCACACATTTTACACATACACACATTTACATACACTTAAATATAAATAATTTTAGTGTTGTGGCTCATAACTAATGAAAATGTTATCTCAGCAATGATAGGCAGCATCCATTGACTCTATACAAATAGGCTCAATAAAATGGAATCAAGGATTTTTCTTTTCTGAGTAAAATTACAGCATTTCTTTGTCACTGGGAATTTTAAATTTTGCTTTGGCAAGAATTGTCAAAAGTCTTGCCATGTAAAGAAAACTATTTATGGAAAAACTACTTTTGCTCCTTGGGTTGACTTCGTTTAATATAATGTTCTACAGCCTCTGGCATTGACCACTTAGGTCTTCCTATTTGATCTCCTCTTCAGGCATCAGAAGTAGAAGACAGAAGCACAGCTTTCACAAACAACTTCCATCTGGTGCAGGTTTGGAGCCCAGTGTTTGCATTAGGAATTGAAGCACTACCCTGGTTTCCAGGCCAGTTTTTTTGGTTTCTTTGGCAAAAAAGACTCTAGACACTAACTTGGCTTTATACATGTTTTATTTGATTTAACTGATGGACCAATGAGCACAGTTAGAGATCTTGTCTAGACAATGTGCTGGATTGAGCTTGTCTGTTACCAAGAATAATTTTTCCTGATTCCTATGCCCTTTAAATTAGTGGTGTTTAGTTCAGGTAATCTGAATATAGCAGGCATTTGTAAGGAGGTAGACACCATTAGAAATCTGCCATTTGACTTTGGACTGTCTCCTGTTGTCTGATAGTCTTATACAAAGGCTCTTGAAAAATCTATGTAGCTTGAAACATTCACTAAACTAGCCTTTTCACAACAACCTGTAATAATGACTGTGTGACACCATATCCTCATAACAAATTGCTCTGAACAAACCAGCAGATAATACAGAATTACATTCTGAGGTAAGCACTATATTATAAATTATCTCCTTATACTGTAGCAACTCAGAATGTCAGTTAACACTATAGTACATCAAATATTTTCCCTGAGATAACAAACTAGATTGTGATGCCATCTGTCATTGACAATTAGCCATTCCTATGTATTTCAACTTACTTTTGATATCATTTATTAAAGCAGAAACCAAACTAAAGCAATTTTGACATATCATCTTTAAGCACATTTCAGGACAAAATATTGCATGGATAAAATGTTAAAAATATCAGACGACTTTAGGCAATGATTCCATGAAACTGTCCTATAAAACAATACTTGCATTAAAAAAGTACTGATTTTAAAACCAACATAATATTTAGAGATGTCTTTCACTATAGCACCTATAAAGTAATCAAAACTTGGACACAAGCCAGTTCTACAACTATCACTTTTATTGTAAAACAAAATAATACAAGACATTACAACAGTGGTGTAGGGCAACTAAATGCTTCTAAATCATGGAATAATAGCAGGAATTTTCCTTATAAATATTTATTTTATATTTTTTTCCATATGGTATGTGCACATGAGTGCAGGTGCCTGTACAAGCCACAAGATAGTATTGGATAACTTGTAGTTACAGGCAGTTATGAATCATCTGATGTATGTACTGGGATTCAGCTCGAAAGTCTAAGGAAAGATCAATACACACTCTTAACATTTGAGATATTTCCCCAACCCTCAGAATTTTCAAAAGGAATGAAAATAATCTGACAGTTATGGCTTCCAGAGCTCCAGTTTTAATAACTATGTAACTTCCTTTCTAATTAAAAAAAAAGACAATACTTTTCAGTTAAAAAGATAAGAATAAAAAACTGATTCCATGTGGTTTACTCCTGTTTTGTGTACATCAGTAAGACAACTTAGACTTATATATTATCGAGATATTAGAAGTCTAGTGATAAAAAGGCTAACAATCCCCAGGATATTGCATGGTTTCTGAAGAACTCATTGCCTTTAGACCTGTGATGATACTATTGAGTTCTCCCCAACTTTACAAGAATAAACTTTAAACCTTATGTGGATAGTATCAAGATATCGGCCATTTGCAGAAATGATTTCACTGAGTCTGGATCCCTCATCAGTGACATAAATACTATTCAAAAGGAAAACACAAACTGCAAGCACAACTCAGTAAAACTCTGCTGGTAAGGGCAGTAGCCAGCAAAAAAAAAAAAAAAAAAAAAAAAACAGAAGCTTAATGACTCCATTGTCTCTAAGTCAAATATCAGGTGAGACATATTATTTTATTTAAAGTGATTAATTTTAGATGGTCCACTTCTACAGTATCAGGAAGTTTCTATTTATACAATGCAACCAGTGTTCCCCTCTCTTAGATGCTGTTTGCAATTCTAAAACTGTTTATGTTTTGTGTACTTTTCGAATACCACTGATGGCACAATTCTTTTACCTTCATTAATACATATTATCTTGTTCCAGAAACATCACTATAATTTGTAGTTTATATTTTGATTTTATTTTACTAAGTTCTAGAAATAATGTTTGATTTTATCACTCATTGAATATCTAATTTCTCCTCATCAACTCCTATTGCAAAGTTTACAAAATCCTGATGGTAATATTTTTCATTCGTTTTTCACAGATTTGATAAAATCACATGAATTTTAAAAATATAAATTATTCTTGATCAAGAAATAGATTCTTTGACATCTATGACCATATTGCTATTCATTTCAGTCACAATATATTTTCTATCATGTAAAAATATTTTTGAGTAGCAAGATTTTCAATATTTCTATAAGATAGTATAACATTTCTTCATTTTTCTGCTATCAAGTATTTTCCAATTGCAACATTTAATTTTGTTACCCACAAGACACAACTGCATTGGATTTAAAATCTCTCATTCTCTCTCTCTGTCTCTCTCTGTCTCTCTCTCTCTCTCTCTCTCTCTCTCTCTCTCTCTCTTTCTTTCTCTCTCCCTCCCTCCCTCTCAGACTCTCTCTGCCTCCCTCCCTCTTTCCCTCTCTCTTTCTTTCTCTCTCTCTTCTCTCTCTCTCTCTCCATATATATATATGGAAAATATATATATATATATATTTCTACCTTTCTTCTTCTCTTTTAGGATAATAATGGAAATCACACTTGAAATGATAATAATGCATTAAGAATCATGATAGTTGTTACTACTTATGCCTTTAAGAATTTCAACTGCATTTTCTAATCACTTAACTTGACATGTAGGTCCATTAATAGAGTTACTATTACATGAGTTTTGACCTGATGTAACTATTTAACTAAAATACAACACTGGTATTCCTTCTGTTCCTTAAGATTTTCAGGATTTGAAGATCCATCATTTCCCTCTCTAATTCCATGCTGTAAAACCAATGTCATTACTGGAGATGGGGGTTTCCACAACATTACTGTTCTCTGAGATTTTTTATGAAGACAGTCTCACCTATAAAATGTTAACTGTTAGTATGTTTGTCTTCACTCTTATAGTCATCTGTGTAAATGGTATGCAGAAATCCACATCCTCTTGAGTAAATGGGAATATAACATCTTCATAACACAAAGAAAAGGGAGTCTTCTAAACTGTATATAAATAGATGGCCTTTGATAGTAGAAGTAATCTTGTATCTGTAAGCAGAGGTCACAGAATGGCAATTCTATCTAAAATTAGTATTTTACTAATATCATAGTTATAAGTCTTACTGAAGTATATATATTATTACTTCAATGCCTCAACTAGTCTGTGATTTATCCATAGGAATGATCTCTAGGAATCCAACTGAAGTTTGAACTTACATTTGCATTACTATCTCCCTATTATAACATCATAACTAAGCATTCATTGCCTAACATTGAGGTTTTAGTAATAGTGCAAGTCAAAGTGAGAGTTTATAATTTATGCATTGACTATTTGCTTCTTAAATCTATTAAAAATGCTACTGCTACAGACCCTTGCCACCAAGCCCAGAAGGACCTAACTCTGCTACATTTATAATTGGTCTTTTATTTTTTGTTAAGCTTCAGATTTAACTGTTGCCTGTTTCTTAATTTAGTTTATTCTAAGCTTAAGCTTTGTTAGCATTAATATTGTTCTTTGATGTCTTCAGAGTTTATTTTGAACTGTTATCTTCCATTGTGCACATAAATCTGCTTCGATATCTTTGGTTATCTTTCTATGCTTAATATTTGTTTATTAGTTATGAAACTTACAGTAACAAAGGCACTATACACAGACTTATCAATTATACATTGCATAGAATTTTAGCTTTATATTTTCAGTGTTTGCTTGCTTATATTTTTGCTAATGAACTTTTTAATATTACGTTTCCTTCATCCAGTGACTGGCATGTATGTCTGAAATACGATGACAATTTCATTACATAACAAAAATACTATTATCACCCATAACAAAATTACAAGCAATTTCTTGCTATGAGTTGACATCTATTTTATGTCAAATTTCCCAATGGTTGATTTACTTCTATCATCCTTTAAATATTTTTATTGGTTATTTTATTTATTTGTATTTCAAATGTTTTCCTTCTCCCTAGTTTTCCATTCAAAAACACCCTATCCCATCCCCTCTCACTTCTTCTTCTATAAGGGTGCTCTGCCACCTACACATCCACTCCTGCTCAACACCCTAGGATTCCCCTACACTGCAGCATCACGCCTCCACAGAACCAAGGGCCTGTCCTCTCATTGATGCCATATAAGGCCATCCCTTACTACATAAGCAGCTGGAGTCATGGGGCCCTCCATGTGTACTCTTTGGTTGGTGGTTTAGACACTGGGAGCACACGGGTTTCTGGTAGGTTGATTTTATTATTCTTCCTGTGGCGTTGCAAACCCCTTCATCTTCTTCAGTTCTTCCCCTCTATCCTACCTTGGGTCCCTGTGCTCAGTTTGATGGTTGACTGTGAACATCCTCATCTGTATTGGTCAGGTTCTGGCAGAGCTTCCCAGGGGACTGCTATATCAAGCTCTTATCAGAAAGTACTTGGTATCAACTACAGTCCAGATGTCCCTTAACAGAGGAATGGATACAGGGAAGTGGTACATTTACACAATAGATCACTACTCAGCTATTGAAAACAATGATCTTAAGGAGGAGAATTGCTCTGCAGGGAATGATTTGACTACCAGCTTGGGAGGTGAGGCCTCTATCTTCTCTCTGGTAAATGAGGTACAGCGCAGGGAAATTGGGAGCGGCAGAGTAGCTGGGACAGGGTCTATCAGGGCTCCACCTTCACCCAGGAGCTGGGCAGAGCCACAGCAATTTGTGCCAGGGGAGAGCCGGTCACCCAGGAGTGCTGAGACAGGCTTGTAGGCCCACGGGAGGGACAAGGGCCACCTAGAGACAGCAAGACTAACTAACTCCAGAGAAAACCAGATGGCTAAGGCAAACTTAGGAACATTACCAATAGAAATCAAGGCAACATGGCACCATCTGAACCCAATTCTACCACAACTGCAATTCCTTGATACCCCAACACACCAGAAAAGCAAGATTTGGATTTAAAGTCTCAACTTATGATACTGAGAGAGGGCTTCAAAAAGGACATAAATAACTCCCTTGAAGAAATACAGGGGGATACAGGTAAACAGATAGAAGCCCTTAAAGAATTACAGGAAAACACAACAAAACAGGTGAAGGAATTGAATAAAACCATCTAGGATCTAAAAATGGAGTTAGAAACAATAAAAAAAATCACAAAGGAAAACAATTCTGGACCTGGACAATAGAAAACCTAGGTAAGATGTCAAGAGTTAAGGATGCAAGCATCAAAAACAGAATACAAGAGAGAAGAGAGAATAGAAGAGATAATCTCAGATACAGAAGATACCATAGAAAGCATTGACAAACAGTCAAAGAAAATGCAAAATGCAGAAAGCTCCTAACCCAAAACATGCAGGAAATCCAGGACAAATGAGAAGACCAAACGTAAGGATTATAGGTATAGAAGAGAGGGAAGATTTCCAACGTAAAGGGCCAGCAAATGCCTTCAGCAAAAATATAGAAGAAAACTTCCCTAACATAAAGAGATGCCCATAAACATACAAGAAACCTACAGAACTCCAAATAGACTGGAACAGAAAAGAAATTCCTCCCATCATATAATAATTAAAACACCAAATACACTAAGCAAGGAAAGAATACTAAAATCAGTAAGGGAAAATGGTCAAGTATCATATAAAGGCAGACCTATCAGAATTACACCAGACTTTCTTGCTAGAGACTATGAAAGCCAGCAGATCCTGGGCAGATGTCATACAATTACTAAGGGAACACAAATGTCAGCCCAGACTACTATACCCAACAAAATTCTCAATTATCATAGATGGAGAAACCAAGGTATTCCATGACAAAAACACATTTACAGAATATCTTTCCACAAATCCAAACCTTCCCAGGATAATGAATGGTAAACATCAACAAAAGGGTGGAAACCACACACTAGAAAAAGCAAGAAATGAATCTTTTAACAAACCAAAATGAGGAGAGCCACATAAACATAATTCCACCTCTAATAACAAAAATAACAGGAAGCAACAATTAGTTTTCCTTATATCTCTTAATATCAATGGACTCAATTCTCCAATAAAAAGACATAGACTAACAGACTGGATACATAAACAGGAACCAACATTTTGCTGTGTACAGAAAACTCACCTCAGGCACAAAGACAAACACTACCTCAGAGTAAAAGGATGGAAAACAATTTTCTGAGCAAATGGTCCCAAGAAACAAGCTGGTCTAGCCATTCTAGTATCAAATAAAATCGACTTTCAGCCTAAAGTAGTCAAAAAAGATAAGGAAGGCACTTCATACACATCAAAGTAAAAATCTACCAATATGAACTCTCAATTTTGAACATATATGCTCCAAACATAAGGGCGCCCACATTCATAAGAGAACCTTTACTAAAGCTCAAAGCACATATTGCATCCTTTGCAGTAATAGTGGGAGACTTCAACACAGCACTCTCATCAATGGACAGATCAGGGAAACACAAACTGAACAGAGAAAGGCTGAAACTAAGAGAAGTTATGAACCAAATAGATTTAACAGATATCATTAGAACATTTTATCCTAAACAACAGAATATACTCTCTTCTCAGCATCTCAGAGTACCTTCTCGAAATTTGACCATATACTCGGTCACAAAACAGACCTCAGCAGATATAAGAAGATTGAAATAATTCCATGCTCCCTATCACATCACCACAGACTGAGGCTGGTCTTTAATAACAACTAAAACAATAGAAAGCACACATATACATGGAAACTGAACAACATTATACTCAACGATAACTTGGTCAAGAAGAAGTAAAGAAAAAAATTAAAGACTTTTTAAAATTTGATGAAAATGAAGGTACAACATACCCATATTTATGGGACACAATGAAAGCAATGCTAAGAGGAAAATGCATAGCTCTGAGTTTCTCCAAAAAGAAACTGGAAAGAGCATACACTAACAGCTTGACAGCACAGCTGAAGGCTCTATATCAAAAAGAAGCAAATATACCCAAGAGGAGTAGACTGCAGGAAATAATCAAACTCAGGGCTGAAATCAACCAAGTAGAAACAAAAAGAACTATACAAAGAATCAACCAAACCAGGGCTGGTTCTTTGAAAAAACCAAAAAGATAGATAAACGCTTAGCCAAAATAACCAGAGGGCACAGAGACAGTATCCAAATCAGGAAAATCAGAAATGAAAAGGGAGGCATAACAGCAGATACTGAGGAAATCCAAACAACGATCAGATCCTACTACAAAAGCCTATACTCAACAAAAGTGGAAATTCTAGAGGAAATAGTCAACCTTCTAGACAGATACCAGATACCAAAGTTAAATCAGTTCAGATAAATGATCTAAACAATCCCACAACCCCTAAAGTAATAGAAGCAGTTGTTAATAGTATCCCCAAAAAATAAAGCCCATGACCAGATGGGTTCAATGCAGAAATCTATCAAACCTTCAAAGAAGATCTAATACCAATACTCTGCAAAATATTCCACAAAATAGAAACAGATGGAACATTACCCAATTCATTTTATGAAGCCATAATTACTCTGATACCTATACCACACAAGTCCAAACAAAGGAAGAAAAGTTTAGAAAATTTCCCTTATGAATGTTGATGCAAAAGTACTCAATAAAATTATTGCCAACTGAATCCGAGAACACATCAAAAGGATTGTCCACCACGATCAAGTAGGCTTCATCCCAGGGATGCAAGGATGGTTCCATACAGGAAAATCCACCAATGTAATCCACTTTATAAACAAACTCAAAGGAAAAAAAAACATAATCATTTCATTAGATGCTGAGAAAACATTTGGAAAATACAATACCTCTTCAAGACAAAAGTCTTAGAAAGGTCAGGAATTCAAGGTCCATACATGAACATAGTAAAAGCAATATACAGCAAACCAGTAGCAAACTAAATGGAGAGAAACTTGAAGCAATCCTGTTAAAATCAGGGACTAGACAAGGCTGTTCACTCTCTCCCTACCTGTTCAGTCAGGTACTTGGGTGTCCTACCCAGAGCAATTAGATAACAAAAGAAGGTCAAAGGGATTCAAATTGGAAAGGAACAAGTAAAACTATCACTACTTGCAGATGGTCTGATACTATACTTAAGTGACCCCGAAAATAACACCAGAGAACCTCTACACATGATAAACAGGTAGGGAAAGATTGGAAAACCTTGTGTAGTCTTGTCTAGTCCCTGATTTCAGCTTAAAGTTTCTCTCTATTTAGTTTGATGTTGGCTACTGGTTTGCTGTGTATTGCCTTTACTATGTTTAGGTATAAACCTTGAATGCCTGATCTTTCCAAGTCTTTTATCATGAAGAGGTGTTAGATTTTGTCAAATGCGTTCTCAGCAAAGTGGCTGGATATAAAATTAACTCAAACAAATCAGTAGCCTTCCTATACTCAAAGGATAAACAGGCTGAAAAAGAAATTAGGGAAATGACACCCTTCACAATAGTCACAAACAATATAAAATACCTTGATATGACTCTAACCAAGCAAGTGAAAGATCTGTATGACAAGAACTTCAATTCTCTGAAGACAGAAATTGAAGAAGATCTCAGAATATGGAAAGATCTCCCCTGCTTATGGATTGGTAGGGTTAATATAATAAAAATGGCCATCTTGCCTAAAGCAATCTACAGATCCAATGCAATCCTCATCAAAATTCCAACAAAGTTCTTCATAGATTTAGAAAGAGCAATTTCAAAATTTATTTGGAAAAACAAAAAACCCTGGATAGGGAAAACTATTCTCAACAATAAAAGAACTTCTGGTGGAATCACCATCCCTGACCTCAAGCTGTACTATAGAGCAATAGTGATAAAAACTTCATGGTATTGGTACAGTGACAGGCAGGTAGATCAGTGGAATAGAATTGAAGACCCAGAAATGAATCCTCACACCTATGGTCACTTGATCTTTGACAAAGGAGCTAAAATCATCCAGTGAAAAAAAGAAACCATTTTCAACAAATGGTGCTGGATCAACTGGAAGTCAACATGTTGAAGGATGCAAATTGATCCATTCTTATCTCCTGGCACTAAGCTCAATTCCAAGTGGATCAAAGACCTCCATATAGAACCAGACACACTGAATCTAACAGAAGAGAAGGTGAGGAAGAACCTGGAGCATTTGGGCACAGGGGAAAGTTCCTGAAAAGAACACTAATAGCTTATGCTCTAAGATCAAGAATTGACAAATGGGATCTCATAAAATTGCAAAGATTCTGTAAGGCAAAGGACACTGTCAATAGAACAAAATAGCAACCAACAGACTGGGAAAAGATCTTTACCAATCCTACATCTGATAGAGGGCTAATTTCCAATATATACAAAGAACTCAAGAAGTTAGACTTCAGAGAACACAATAACCCTACTAAAATTTGCATACAGAGCTAAACAATGAATTCTCAACTGAGGAATACTGGATGACTGAGAAACACCTAAAGAAATGTGCAATATCCTTAATCATCAAGGAAATTCAAATCAAAACAACTCTGAGATTCTACCTCACACCAGTCAGAATAGCAAAGATCAAAAACTCAAGGGACAGCAAATGCTGGACATGATGTGGAGAAAGAGGAACACTTCTTCATTGCTGGTGGGATTGCAAGCTGGTAAAACCACTCTGGAAATCAGTTTGGCGGTTCCACACAAAATTGGACATAGCACTACCCTAGGACCCAGCTATACCACTCCTGGGCATATACCCAGAAGATGCTCCAACATGTAATGAGAACACATGCTCCACTATGTTCATAGCAGCCTCATTTATAATAGCCAGAAGCTGGAAAGAACCCAGATGTCCCTCAAAAGAGGAATGGATACAGAAAATGTGGTATATTTACACAATGGTATACTACTCAGCTATTAAAAACAGTGAATTCATGAAATTCTTACGCAAATGGATGGAGCTAGAAAATATCATCCTGAGTGAGGTAACCCAATCACAAAAGAACACAGATGGTATGCACTTGCTGATAAGTGGATATTAGCCCCAAAACTCGGAATACCCAAGATACAACTCACAGATCACATGAAGTTCAAGAAGAAGGAAGACCAAAGTGTGAATACTTTGATCCTTATTTGAAAGTTGATCAAAATAGCGATGGCTCCCAGTCAACCAATAGAATGGGCATAGGTTTCCTAATGGAACAGCTAGAGAAAGAGCTGAAGAGGTTTGGAGCCCTGCAGGAGAAACAATAATATGTACCAACCAATACATCCAGAGCTCACAGGAACTAAACCATCAATCAAAGAGTACACATGGAGGGACCCATGGCTCCAGCTACATATGTAGCAGAAGATGACCATTTCAGATATCAATGAGAGAAAAAGCCATTGGCCCTGTGAAGACTTGATTTCCCAGAATAGGGAAATGTAAGTCAGGAAATTGGGGATGGGGTTGATCGGGGGAGGGGTGAAGGGATAGGGGGTTTTCTGAGGGGTAAGGCAGAAAGGGGATACCATTTGAAATGTAAATAATGCCAGTATCTAATAAAAATTAAAACAGTGATTTCTTGAAATTAACAGGCAAATCAATATTACTAGTAAATATCTTCTTGAGTGAGGTTACCCAGTAACAAAAGAACACGCATGGTATGATCTCATTGATAAGTGAATATTAGGCAAAAAGCTCAAAATACCCATGCTATAGCTTTAAATATTTGATTCCTTTAATATTACTTAAGGAAATGTTTTGAGAAGGAATAAAAAGTTGTTTCTTAAGGACTATCTTGATTTTATTCAAGTTTACTGCTTAGAATATTGGAGGAATAATATTATGTATATTGTTTTGTACTATATTACATCACAAGTAATTAAATGTCTTACTAATGAAAATAAAGAAAATCATTGCAATTTTCTATAAGTGTTCTATGAAATAATTTCATTATTTGGGTTAGGTTTCCTTGAATTTCACTTGTATCAGAGGTTTCACACTTAGTTTTTGATGTGCTCCAGATATTAACTGTAGTTATGCAGAAAGTTATTAACCAGAACTATTTTGTTTATCTAAAATGAAGTTATTTCAGAAAATATCAGATAAAATTATTTCCCTTTGCATATTTTAATATTATAATATTAATGACTTAGTTAACTACCCATGGTGAAAATGTATCTTAATATATGCAATCTAATTGGATCTTCATTATTCAACCTTTTTAATTCTCAAATAAATCTTTAATAAATTCCTTTCAAAATATATTTTGGCAGGTATTTGTTATCTTATGACACAAGCTTTTATGGTCCCAATTTATATCCAGATTTTTGTTACTCTTTAGGTATCTTTGCAATTTTAAGTGGATAATATTTCTGCAGAATATATTTACCATTATTCAGATTTTTGTTTCTTATGAATTATCATTGCATTATGGTTCTTATATGAGCAGAATTAATTCTTTTACCTTTTGAAAGTGTCATAAATTTCTAATGATATCTTATACTTCAAAATTAGAGTTATTAAGACTATTTTAAGTTTTAACTTATTTTCATTTACTGCATGTTCTGATCTTGGGTATTATCTATGAGTTTATATATTTGACATCAAACCATTTAACATTTACATAAGTATAAATGCACATATAAAGAAAAGACCTGTGCATCATATTGCGAATCTGTATGTAAGTAAATTATATAAACATATTGACTGAGGGGAGTAGACTGGATAAGCTCTTAGTGGTTCAGAAGATTTGCTTTTGATATTGGAAAACATCATAGTTCAATTCTCTGCACACAGCTGATGGCTCTTAACCATCTTTAATTCCTCTAGCATTACAGCTACTAAAGTAATTATAGTATAATATATATCTTCATCTTAGAAGAAAACATACAGTTACTACTTAACTAAACCATAGTAAGTCTTAATTATATTCTGCATATAGTCCTTATACCTACAGATAGGTGTAGTCCTCAGCCTTCATCAGGATAACTTTTCTTTACAACAGATAGAAACCAATGTAGAAAACTACAACCAACCAAAATGCAGACTTATGGAGAATAATCTCAATGGAAAATCTATAAAACACTCCTGAACTTAAGGCAAGGAACACTTTGGAAAGGGGACAGAAAACTTGCGTGATTCTGAGGATCAGAGTGCTTGCTCTGATGTTGTGTCTCCTTGTAATGTCAGAGGCTACACTCATAAATTTTCACTAACATGACTGCCTACACAAGTGCTAAGCAAGGAAAATAACAATATATTTGCTAAGGTGGACATTGAAAGGCCTTACACTACACAAAGAACTACAAGCAAGAAAGAAATCTTGAACTTAAAATATATATATATATATATATATATATATATATACACATACATATATATAACATACAGACTATTGAGGAATGCATACTATTATAATACATACAATATAACAACAGAGGAAAGGAATTTTTGAATTTGAAAGGGAGCAATAAGAGATGTATGCAATGGCTAAGAGGGAGAATATGGAATACTAAAATGATATAATTATTGTCGTAGGGTTTTACTGCTGTGAACAGATACCATGACCAAGACAAATCTTATAAGGACAAGATTAAATTGTGGCTGGCTTACAGGTTCAGAGGTTCAGTCTACTATCATCAAGGCAGGAACATGGCAGAATCCAGGCGGGCATGGTGCACGAGGAGCTGAGAGTTTTACAACTTCATTTGAAGACTGTAGGAGAAGACTTGCTTCCAGGCAGCTAGGATGAGGGTATTGAAGTTCACACCCAGAATTACACATCTATTCCAACAGGGCCACAACTCCTAATGGCGCCACTCCCTGGGCCAAACATAGACAAACTACCACATTCCACTCCCTGTCCCCCATAGGGTTGTTCAAACACATGAATATATGGGGGCCATACCTAAACTTATTTTAAAAAGTATATATAGTCCAATTTCTAAAGTCTTAACAGTCTATAGAAGTCTCAACAATATTAAAAGTCAAAAGTTCAAAGCCTGTTCTGAGATTCACCAAATGAGTTAACTGCAATCCCCAAGGAAAGACAGGAAACCAGCTGGGAAGACTTCAAAACATCTCCATGTCTGATTTTCAGATCTCCACTCCTTTTCCTTCTTTGTGGACTGCAACAAACTTGTTTTCCTGGACTGGTTCCACACTGTTAGCAGCATTCCTCAGCAGATATCCTATGTCTCTAGCATCTTGAAAAATCTTGGGGTCTCTCAGGCAATTTCAATGTTACAGCTTCTTGTTTCAATGTCTGCAATCCACACATGATCTTTTGGGCTCCTTCAAAAGGCTAGTGTCACTTCTCCAGCTCTGCCTCCTGTAGCACTCTAAGCTCAACCTAATCCACTCCACAGCTGCTGCTATTCTTGGTGATCATCCCATGGTACTGGCAACTTCAATACCCTGGAGTCTTTTGCTGCAACTACACTTCACCAATAGCCTCTCATAGGCTCTCTTCATGATGCCAAGCCTCAGATCCTTTGCATGACCCCTTCAGTCCTGGGCCATCAACTGCAACTGAGGCTGCACCTCCACCAGTGGCCTTGCATGGCCTCCCACAGTGCCAAGCCTCAGCTGTTCTTCATGACCTCTTCATAGCTTCAAAACAAGTACCATCTGTGTGATTGTCACACATTACCAAGCATAGCTACAGCACTAGGTAAAACCTTGGCTATCTCTGGAACACAGCTTCTTTGTGCTCTCACAAAACACTTCCCAGAAGATTTCACCTAAGTGATGTTGGTCTCTTCTCAATAACTGCTAATTTCTTAGCTTACCAGCATCAATTGTTCCAGTAGTCCCTTCTATTTGTGACTTTAAAGCCAGAGGCATGGTCAAAACTGCTGAGTTCTGCTGCTAGCTGAGCTACAACATGCCACCTCCCCCCTCATTCTATTACCAGCTTTCTCTTTTCCAACTCCTTCACTGTCTACATTTGGTTGTCCTGAAACTTGCTCTGTTGATAGATTTTGAAGTCAGATGTCTGCGTGCCTGTCTTCTAAGCACTGGGATTAAAGGTGTTGTCTACCATACGTGTACTTAAGTTTTTCTCTACTTGGAACTTGCTCTGTACCACACTGGTTTTGAATTCAGAGATATGTTTGCCTTAGTCTCTTGTGATTAAAGGCTTATATTGCCAGGCCTGGACCTAAATTTAGCTGGGTGGGATTTTGCCCCAACATCACCACTCCCTTAATTCAATCTAATATTCCTAAACACAGAATTCAGCTGTTTCATTTCCTGTTTTCCCTTTAATTACTTGAACTCTATATTTTATATTTTTCATTTCTGTACTTGCTACACTTGTTCAACCCATTCTTCATGAGATTTATTCAGAGAACAAGTCTTTGATGGTCTTTTTTTGAGTTTGAGACTTCCTTTGTCAATGCAATTAATGTTAATCTCTTTACCTTAGCCTCAGGTAGACTCTTCCAACAAGGACAAAAAACAGCCACATTCCTCACCAAAGTAGCAGAACAGTCTTTTGGCCCTATATTAAAATTCTTCTCCTCTGAAACCTCTATAGCCAGGCTTCCACTTCCACAGTTCAAATCATCTTTAGCAACAAAGTCTTTCATATTCCTACTAGGATGGCCCATTATTCTCTACTTCAATCACTCTTATGCTTTTTAAATCCACATTCTTCTAAACAGAAGCACGGCCAGATCCATCACAGCAGTATCCTAGTTCCTAGTATCATCTTCTGTCGTAATTAGGGTTTTATTGCTGTGAATAGACACCATAACCAAGGCAACTCTTTATTTTATTTTACTTTATTTTACTTTATTTTTTATTTTATTATTAATTCCATTTGTTTACATCTCAAATGATATCCCAATTCCTGGTTACTCCTCCTCAAACCCCACATCCCAATCTGCCCTCTCCCTCCTCCCCTTTGTCTCTATGAAGGTGTTCTCTGACCTACCCAGCCTCCCCTGTGTCACCTTTCCAGCATCTCCCTGTGCTAGGGCACCAAACCTCCACAGGACCAAGGGCCTCCCCGTCCATTAATGTCAGACAAAGCATCTTCTGCTATATATGTATCTAGAGCCATGGATAACTCTCTGTACACTCCTTGGTTGGTGGTCTAGTTCCTGGGAGCACTGGGTGGTCCAGTCAGCAGATGTTATTCTTTTTATATATATATATATTTTTTTATTTACGCTCAAAATCATTTTCCCTTTCCCGTTTCCTCCCTCCCCAAAAGTCCCATAAGCCCCCTTCCCTCCCTCTTTTCCCCATTCAACCCCCTCTCACTTCTCTGTCTCGGCATTCCCCTATATCCAGTCTTTCCAGGACCAGGGGTCTCTCCTTCCATCTTCTTGGAAATCTATTGATATGCGAATTGTGTCTGGGTTAATATTCCCTTATCAGTGACTGCATACTATGTGTGTCCTTATTCTAAGGCTACTCTTACAAGGACAACACTTAACTGGGACTTGCTACCAGGTTCAGAGGTGCAATCCATTATCATCAATGTGGGGGTATGGCAGCATCCAGGCAGGCATGCTTCAGAAGGAGATGAGAATCCTACAACTTCATCTGAAGGCTGCTAGGAGAAGACTGTCTGTCAGACATCTAGGATGAGGGTATTGTATCCCATGTCCACAGTGACACACTTCCTCCAACAACACCACAACTCCTAATGGTGTATGCCCTAGGCCAAGCATATTTCAATCATCGCAATTATGTATTACAGCCTCAAAAATTAAAGGAAGCAATAAAATGTAAAACCAAGGACTAAAGTAAACAGATGATTCACTTAATACTACTTTAAGGATAGAATAGAAAATCCTCCAAAGAAATAAAAATGGTTAAAAAATATCTTGAAAGGAGTTGAAAATCATTAGCCTCATATAAATAGAAATTAAAACTACTTTATCTCACCCCTCAGAACTCCCAGGGAATAAATCCCCAACCAAAGTGTATACAGGACAATGACTCTAACTGCATATGTAGCTGAGGATGGCTTTATCTGTCATCAATGAGAGGGGAGGTCCTGGTCCTTTGAAGACTGGGTGTCCAGTGTACATAAGGAAATGCCAGGGCTGTGAGAGGAAACCAGAAAGGTGGATAACATTTGAAGTGTAAATAAATAAAATAACCAATAAATAAATAAATACAAAAATATACTTTTAAAAAATTAACATTCTTTAGCAAGAAAAACTAAGATCAGCTAAACAATGACACCAAATGCTGAGTGAATGAGGGGAAAGCAAAACATGTAGGAACTGTTGATTGTTCACCCACTGAGAAAAACAAGGTGGAATTTCTCAAAAATTTAAAAATAACTGCCATATGATTCGTCTATCTGACTTTTAAATATATAGCCATAAGTCTCTAAGCACTACTTTGAACTTATCTGTTTCTACATGTTAGTTACTGCTCTATTCACAATACCAAGGACATGGGAGTAGCTTATATATCCACCAAACCATCGCTTGATAATTAAAATGTGGAATGCTGTTCAGCAAACAAGAAAAAAGTGATACTGTATTTTCCATTCCTTGAAAATTCTTCTCTTCTATCATTCTCTTATGATATTCTTATCCTCTAGCTATTTTCTGATCAAAGCAAACCACACATACACACACACCATACCATACCACATACATGCTTGTGTGCACAGACATACATTCATACACATTTAATTGCTCATATTTATTTATTCGACAAAATGAAGTGTATGTTTTTGGGTTAAGTGTTAATTTCATTTTGCACATTGTATTGTTCAGATGTACTATATTTCTATTATCCACTTCTTAGTTGATAGAAATCTAGACTATTTCCTATTTCATGCTGTTATGCATATAGCCATAATGAACAAATATCTTTATTAGAGGATACAAGCATCCTTTGAATATATGCCCATGAGTGGTATAGCTTGTTCTCATGGCACATTGATTTCATTATTTGAGCAACTTCTACACTGATGTAGTAGTGCGTACACCAATGTCAATTAATAAGTGTTCCCCTTTCCATGACAGCATATGTTGTCATTTGTTTTATTGATGTTGGCCATTCTGCCTGTGGTAGGATGAAATCTTAAAGTAGTTTCAAGTTGCATTTCCCTGATGGCTAAGAATGATAACATGGCCACGCTGCTAACATGGCTAAGAATCTAATAGATAGGTCATGTGTCCTAGAAGACAAATTACCATTATTATTTTGTTAACTTGCCATAGCAAAAAATTGCTTTACCCATAGTCAGTACCTTGCTCAGCCCTCGTCAGAGAAGCTTATTCCTGCAGTTGATAGTAATTAACACAGAGTCCAACCGAGGAACAAAGAGTAACAGACTTTGGACCAGTCATTTATAAATCAGAAGCATTTATCAAAACTTTTCCTTCAAGACTCAGAAATCTATGAAGCAGAAAGATTACAAGAGTCAGAGGTGGTAGATGAGTTCAAAGAAATAGCATCTTCTAGAATCAATTGGACCGATATAAACAGGTACTCACAAATACTCTGACAGTATGCACAAAACCTGCACAGGTTAAAAAAGACATAGCCTCTTCCTGGAGAAAGGAAAGTGGACACAAAGTCCCTTTGCTAACCAAAAACCTATTTGCAGTTGATACTTTCTGGTAAATAGAGAAGCAGTTTTCTCCATTGGGGAGTCATTGGGTATATCAATCACACCCAAAAGCAGGTTCATGCCTTGGAGTAGGTGACTAACCAAAATGTGACTCATTCTTTCTATGTATATTTTGTTTTACTTTGATTTGATTAAGTTTGGTATTTTTTGTCTTTTTGAAAGTTTTAATTGTTTTGAAAGAGATAAACATGAAGTTGAATAGGGAGGGAGGTGGTGTAGAGATGGTAGGAATTGGGAGAGTGAAAGATTATCATCAAAGTATATTGTATAAAATTTTTAAATAAGATATGCATTATTTTCATGTGTGTAACTTAATGTATGTTTAAATATAAAGTTGTTCATAATTAATAATAAAACTTTAGATGTATTGTTATTAGTAGTATATTATTAGTAGTATATTACATTTTTCCTACTTTATTTCATTTTATTTTCAAGATTATAATATACTTGCATTTCCCCTTCCCTTTTCTCCTTCCAAATACTTTCATATACATGTTTTCACTCAGCTTCAATTAATTTGCTTTTGCTTTAATTAATTTGTATTTCATGCAATTTTGCATATATGTATATTAATATATATTCCTAAATACAACTTGATCAGTCTGTATAATATTACTTCTAGTATGTTATAAGGGCTTACTATTTGGCAAAGATCAAGCAGTTCTTCCCTGAAGAAGACCACTTCTCAGGCACCTAGCCTTTTCTATAGTTTATTGTTCTTTACATAGGGTTAAAGTCTGAGGGCTTTTCTCCATCCACTTTGTAATATTCGTTGTTACATTCCTTGTTCAGATCACATCATTTAGGCTGCTATATTTTTATTAATCATTCCATCTGTCTACACTTCAAATGATATCCCACTTCCCAGTTATCCCCTCCACCAATCCCCCATCCATTATATCCCACTTCCTGGTTACCATTCCACCAACTACCCATCCCACAACAGCACTCCCCCTGCCCTCTCCTATTTTCCTGAATGAGAGTGCTGCCCCACCCACCTACACTCTCCTGCTCCACCACTTCAGCATCACCCTACTCTGAAACATCAAACCAAGCCAACCATTAGGCTGTCATGTTAATGAAATTTTATCAGGTAGTTTCTGGCATTACTAGGAGACACAATCCTACAGCATACTCTCTGATCCTCTGACTCTTATTAGAGTTTGACACAAAGTTCTACACACTGCCTTGGGTCTAGAGGAAATATTTAGATCCTGGGATCAGGAAGAATTCTAAACATTTTTGCTAAGAGTGTTGAAACCAGGTAAGTTGACCATGTTGGAAGACTACACAAAAGAGGATGTATGGGCATTACAAGTTGGTCATGATTTGTTAAAAATTATACAAAGATGAGTCAGTGGATAAGGGTTGGAAAAACCATCTGGAAAAAGTTGGGGACAGAAAATGGGTATGATCAAAACAGGTCTTAAGATATTCTAAAACAATAATTTAAAAAAATGGTTGTCTACCTCAACCACATGTTCAAAGCAGAATGCACTATTTCTCCATTACTTACTATTAGAGTCTCTTAAATTTCTGAAATCTAAACTCACAAAACTGAGAGAGCTACTTTATGGCTGCCATAGACGTCAAAATTTTGGTTGGAACTAGACAATCTTATTCTGAGTGAGTCAACCCAGATCTGTACACTGACATTGGTAGGTAGTGGGCACTTTTTAAGTTGTGGAAAGTAGAATAAAATTAGAACATCACACACATCATTTACAAGGAGGTTTTTATAGTTGTTGTGACAACATTATTACTTCTGTTGCTGTTTAAACTTAAAAAGTTTCCTAAGGCTATATCCAAAATCTTTGTTCTCTAGTTCATGATATTATGAGGTGATATAATCCTAAAGACTTAGAATCTGGTAGACACCATTTTTATCTCAATGAGCAGTTTGTCTCATCGGGTTCTACCAATGATGCTGTTTTACCTTGTCACATAATCTAATGCCACAGGATAAGAAATAATGGACTGAAATAGCTGAAACCAAGAGTCACAACAAGCCTCTCCTTTTTGTGAGCTAATCATCTCAATTATTTGTTACATTAGTGGAAATATGGCTAGTGCATCTAAATATAGTAAGATGGTATTAGGTAAGTGCATTCATTACCATGCAATTGACTCCTTATTCATATAAATGACACATATTATATTACAATGTTCTTTTTATGAAATAACACAAGCCTCACCAGATCATGTGGACTGGGTATCATTCAGGTAAACTACCAAAGAAAGAGAATGGTAGAAGGGAAATGATTAAAAAATAATAATATAAGAAGGGTGATTATGAGATCCATGATAAGTTCTGCTAGAAATATTTCAACGTAAACCATAGGGACTATGTTAATGGAAAACTATGACAAATGTAGGAAAGCAATAAGCATGCTATATGTTTAAACCATTTCTTAAATTCAAATATGAAGATGCCTAGGGAATGAACACAATACATAAAGTGTTACTTCATCAAAGAGAAGTTTTAGCAGGTATTTATTTACTAGACCATTACTTTGTTGAAAATGGAATCAAATGCTGAGGGTCAGACCTCTGATTGATGGCAGGATGGAAAGATGAGACATGCGATTGCGCATTCTCCTGTAGGATATGAGAAGGTTGGATCTGAAAGTACCAGTATTTTAAAAAATGAGGCTATTAAACTGTTTTCCCTCCTGGGAAAAGTTTAGGTGTCTGTTATAAAGGACACCTTTCCCTTTGGGCAAAATAAGTAAAGCAAAGAGATGGTATTGCTAACGCAGGCACCTGACGTTGTGAGGGCTGGCATCTGCACCATTTTTATAGCTCTAACCTTGGAAAGTCCTTTAGTGCTTTCTGTGTTACTTACCTCATCAGTAATATAAATATAATAGGGATTTGGGGAAGCTTAGTGAGATAATGTCTCTAATGTGGATTTAGAAATAAATTAGAGAAATTAGTTTCTTGCATGCATAGCCACTGGCAAGAGTGATAAAGTGAACATTTGCAGCAGGAGCTGTGTCAGAGGACCTTTCAACCAGGAAAACACATTCACACCTTTAACTCATGAGTAAGCCCACATAACACACTGATTATGGCTTTTAAATGAACTCTAAATTTGCTGTTTAGACATTGTTAGCAAACTTAAAAATCCCCACATGGAAGTTGTACTCTGGGATTAATTTATATTTATTAATACCAATCTCAAGTACTGTCCTGCAAATCAGGCCAAATAATGAAATTATTTCTAGTTTCTCTGCTTATCATCCTGAAATCTCATTTAACATGGAGATAAGTGGTCAGGAGGGAATTTTTAGGTGTAGTGTTTTAAAGCACAGATTTTTTATCATAGGGAATATATTAGCCTAAGATGATGCACTTGGAAATATTCATTCAAATATAAATTATTTAGAGCCATCTTTTCTAACCATTTTATCCTTGAAATGTGTTTTAATTATGACAATATATGTTCACAGGCATTTATTTTGCTTTAAGCAGGTTTTCCCTCTGTGGTAGCTGGATTCCGGTCTAGCACAGCTGCACTTTTGTTTCTCTCAGCTTTTCCTTGCCTCGCTGCATCACTCAGACCATTCTTATGGCAAATCAAGAAAACAGTGCTACAGAAAATAATCACTTTAATCAGGAAGGATGTTTGAATATACACGACTTAGCACAGTTAAATAGGCATTGGAATACTGTGTGACAGAAAGAGATACCAAATCACTACAAAAGGCAACATCATGTTCAGCAAACTCTCATTTTCTTTCTGGGTCCATAGAAATTTGCAATTTGAATCTCTATGAGATTTAGAATAGTTTCCATAAAATGGAAATCATAGTACAGGTCTCTCTTGATTCCAGATTATTTGTATTGATTCCAAGTGTATCTCTCTTTTGCTTCAAAAAAAAAAAGTCATGGCATTCTCTTAAGAATGGTAAGGCTAAGGTGTAGAGATATTGGGTCTCTGAGTACAGGACATTTATCCACATTTCTTTCACCACTAATTGGGACCCTGGCCATGCTGAGCACTCTATTTTCATGATGTATAGCTATCAAGATTTCAAGTACTTTTCTCATAAAATAGTGAGGTTGCGATGTGTTAAAAAATAATATTAGGGAAAGGGTCTCTATTACTTTTCTCACTCACTTTGAACTACATAATTTCATCTAATGTCTTTAATATTTTATCACAGTCAATACTACTACAAGGTGTTTTTCAGGGGAAAATACATGTAATCTTTTGATTCTTGAATATTTACCATAAGATGCCTTCTGCTTCAAGAAATAAATTATTTTTCCTACCCATTTTGCTGTTCTATGACTTCAGGGACTCCTACTACCCGGAAACAAAGTATAAAACCCCAGATCCAGTCTACAAGGTAACAAACCACTATACCCACAGCTAAGCCAGAAGACCTCATTGTGTCCTCTGATTTTGAAGCCAATTAGGAAACACTATAATTTCTCTGGATATCTAATGACTGTATGGAACACTGCTATGCTTCCTGTCATGATAATATTGGACTGATTCTCTGAAACTGTAAGACAACCCCAATTAAATGTTTACCTTCATAAGAATTTCCTTGGTCTTGGTGTCTCTTCATAGTATTGAAATGCTAAGACAGTAGCCTTTTGTTCCTTCATGGTCTCTGTAGTAGTTCTTGTTTTGAGTTTCTGTTCTGATTTTCTCGGGTGAGAGACTAAAAGTGAAATGAGATTAATCCATTTCTCTACAAGTTGCTTTTGGTCATGACCTTTGTCACAGCAGTAAAAAAGTTACTAAGACATCATCTATGAGAGTTTGTATCACCAAACTAAAATGAAACTAATAAGATGCTTGAAAACAGACAAAGATAGATCTGAAATAGCCAATAAAAGTGGATTCTGGTGACAGAAGTAAACTTTCTACAAATACTGTACAAAATATTCATGGGAGTTGTAGAGAAATTTGGTTGAAGAAATCAGGATAATGAAAATTATGGGAACTCAGCAGAATTGTTCAAAGTAAAAATCCAGATGATATATTAAATACCAAGGTGGCTATCAGAAAAGTGATTGAAAAAATTTGCAGAATATTATGGAAAAATTCCCTGACATGTAGCAAATGCGAATATTTCTCAGGAAGTTAAAACAGAGGTCTGCATAAGGTGAGGCTCATAGAAGATTTAAATAAATAAAGTTATGTTTAGGAATCACTAGTAATATGATAAAAAAATAGGTGAGTGCATAATTCATATCTTAGCTATATCTTCTGTCTCAAAGTAGAAGGGTAAAGATCTATTTTTGTTTTATTCATTTAATTCACTTCAGGACTATGCGAAGAAATCCTGTAGTTAGATCTTAGTACCATGAGAAACATGAGACCTTCATGGGCCCTGTGTTATCCTGCATGTGAATATGGCCACACCGCTGCTCTAGCTTGCACTTATTTCCCTTTGGAAAGAACTTAAATTATTTTCAACTCTCGATATCACACTTAGGATGAGCTTTGGGAATCAAGATGTAGCAACTCAAATGGAAAGAAGAAATATCAAAAATAGAAATGTCGGGGTGCCAAAGAGAATTCTTTGCAAAATTCAGACTTTATTTGAGCTTTCTCATACACGAAGTCCTTATGACTAAATGACTCAATTTATATCTTTTTGTTTGTTTCTGAGAAAGGGCCTCATTTTGAAGTCTAGACTAACCTGAAATCCACTATGTAACCCAGGGTGCCTTCAACCTCACCAGTGTTGGGATCATAGACACGGGGCACTATGCAGAGCTTAGAACAGAAAATAAAAGTAAACTATTCTGAAAGATGTAAACTAGATATATGTTTTGTGAGAAAAAACTTTGGTTTCATGTATGATGTGGTCATAATAACTAAATTCAGACATTTACAAGTAAAAGAAGGGTTGATACAAGAGTGAATGTCCTCTAAACTTAACAATTAATCAAAGTAGTTACTTTTCTGTCTGAACAAAAGCCTAGAAGGCACGTGAAAGGAAATGAAATGCTTTCAAACATTGCTAAACGTTGTTGAGTTGCAAAATTGGCACCAGGTGAGTATCAATCTGTTGGAATTTTAAGAAGGTTTGACACATCTCCAAGTGTATGGTAAGAGAGGCAGAGCCCTATAACAGTATAAGGAAGATAAATGTCACTGTAGTGTACCACCAGAAGATGTCTGTTTGCATTTATTACCAATTATTGTTAGTCATTATGTTTATTTTATTTTCATTATTGTCTTAATTTTTGCCAAAATTTCCCACTTTTTTTATGCATGAATTTTCAGAAGGAAGTGTGGAACATTTTTGACCGGAATTTTTTTAGGATGGGCTGAGTCAAGGTGATATGTATATGTTGTTTTTATTTCCTCAGATAAGAGGATGAGATAACAGCCATTCCAAGTCTTCTAACTCTTTCTGACATCTCGCTGGCTCGTTCAAGTCAGCTGTTCTGACCTAAAATCCTAAGATAACTGTTTCAAACTTGCTGTCAAAAAGACAAAGCGGCAACCAACTAACTGGGAAATGATCTTTACCAACCTTACATCCGACAGAGGGCTAATATCCAAGATATACAAAGAACTCAAGAAGTTAAACTCCAGAGAGGCAAGTAACCCTATTAAAAAATGGGGTACAGAGCTCCACAAAGAGTTCTCACCTGAAGAATATCTAATGGCTGAGAAGCACCTAAAGAGATGTTCATCATCCTTAGTCATTAGGGAAATGCAAATCAAAACAACCCTGAGATTCCATCTCACACCAGTCAGGATGGCTAAGATCAAAAACACAGGAGACAGCAGTTGTTGGCGAGGATGTGGAGAAAGAGGAACACTCCTCCACTGCTGGTGGAATTGCAGGCTGGTACAACCACTCTGGAAAGCAGTCTGGCGGCTCCTCAGAAAACTGGGCATGACACTTCCGGAGGATCCGGCTATACCACTCCTGGGCATATACCCAGAGACTTTACCTGCATGCAATAAGGACACATGCTCCACTATATTCATAGCAGCCTTATTTATAATAGCCAGAAGCTGGAAAGAACCCAGATGTCCCTCAACGGAGGAATGGATTCAGAAGATGTGGTATATTTACACAATGGAATACTACTCTGCAATTAAAAACAATGAATTCACGAAATTCCTAGGCAAATGGTCAGAACTTGAAAATATCATCCTTAGTGAGGTAACCCAATCACAAAAGATCACACATGGTATGAAGTCACTGATAAGGGGATATTGACCCAGAATCTCAGAATACCCTAGACTCAATCAGCATATCAATAGATTTCTAAAAAGATGGAAGGAGAGACTCCTGGTCCTGGAAAGACTGGATGTAGGGGAACGCCAGGACAGAGTAATGAGAGGGGGTTGAACGGAGAAAAGAGGGAGGGAAGGGGGCTTATGGAACTTTCGGGGAGGGAGGAAACGGGAAAGGGGAAGTGATTTGGAATGTAAATTAAAAAAATAAAATAAAATTAAATTAAAAAAAAAATCAAAAAAAAAAAAAAAAAACTTGCTGTTTTGGATGCTGACTGTATTGCTCTGCCTGACCTAAAACTAATTCTGGCAATATGTTTTAATCTTCTAGCTCCTTCTCATTCTCCAGTCATTCTGTCTTTACCTGTGTCTAGTTTGTTTTCTCTGCAAACTATCTTTGCAAAACTGTCCCAGTAAGAAACTACCAGTAAAGATACTCCATTCTCATGTGAGTTAGGCATATACTGTCTCTGACTCATTCTGATAAATCCTTTTGTGATTTATAACTATGTCTGTCTCTCAATTATACATCACTAACAAACATGGGTACTTCCTTCTATAAATTAAGGTTACCTTCATTGTTTGTGAATAAAGATATGGAGTAAGGGTATGCCTATATTCCAGGCATCGTACTGTAATCCAGGGTATATCTGGATTCCAACTGGACCTAGAAGGTCTTTGGATGTAATTCATTGCCAGAGCAGCCATGTTGCTGGATTTAAATAATTCTTCTACATTCATATGAGTACAATAGCCTTGGTATTTTAATTTTTGGTGTTGTCGAATTTAAACAAAATTATTTATATCCAAGTATATAATGTTCTTTGAAACTACTTCCTTAATATTCTACTAACTTTCTTTATCAAACCTTTCATCTATTTTTAGACTTCTTTGTCTTCTAACTTCTTCTACATTCATTCCAGTCATTGTTTTTCATATATATATATATATATATATATATATATATATATAAGAAAGATATAGAGGGATGGGAATGTGAATGTTATTGTGGTGCATGATGTGGAATTCTCAAGGAATCAATAAAAAAGTTAAGAAAATAATGCTCTTCTTTATATATTTATATATTTTGGATATTAACCCTCTATTGGATCTGGGGTTAGTAAAGATTTTTTTCTCAATCTGGAGGTTGCTGATTCGTCTTATTGTCTATGTCTTTTGCCTTATTGATTTCCAGTTTGATGAGGTCCCACTTATCTGATTCTTGATCTTAAAACATGTGCCATTGGAGTTCTGTTTAAAAAATTACCCCTAGGCCAATTAGTTCAATGCTCTTTCCCACTTTCTTTTCTATTAGATTCATTGTATCATGTTTTATGTTGACATCCTTGATCTACTTGGACTTGTGCTTTGTTCAAGGTGACAAATATGGGTCTATTTTCATTTTTCTACATGCAGACAGCCAGTTAGACCAGCACCATTTGTTGAAGATGCTTTCTTTTTTCCATTGTATATTTTTTGGCTTCTTTGTCAAAGATCAAGTTTCCATAAGTGTGTGGTTTTATTTCTGGATCTTAAATTCTATTCCACTGATCAACGTGTCTGTCTCTGTACAGTACCATACAATTTTAATCACAACTGCCCCATAGCAAAGCTTGATGTCAGGGATGGTGAGTCTACCAGTCACTCTTTTATTGTTAAGTATTGTTTTCACTAATGCTATTCTGGGTTTTTTGCCTTTCCAGATGAATTTGAGAGTTGCTCTTTCCTTGTATTTGAACAATTTTGTTGGGATTTTGATGAGGATAGCATTGAATCTGTAGATTACCTTTGGTAGGTTGGCCATTTTAACTCTATTAATTTCCCAATACATTAGCTTGGAAGATCTCTCTATTTCCTGAGATCTCCTGTTTCTTTCTTGAGAGACTTGAAGTTATTGTCCTACAGATCTTTCACTTGTTTGGCTAGAGCTACCCACAGATATTTTATTTCATTTTTGGCTATTGAGAAGGGAGTTTTTTCCTCATAATTTCTTTCTCAGCCTGTTTATCATTTGTAGAAAGGAAGGCTACTGGTTTATTTGAGTTAATTTTGTATCCAGCTACTTTAATAAAGTTGTTTATCAGCTGGAGAAGTTCTTTGGTAGAGCTTTTTGTGTGGCTTATGTATATTATCATACTGTCTACAGTGATACCTTTATTTCTTCTTTGCCAATGTGTATCTCCTTGATCTCTTTTTGTTGTCTTATTGTTCTAGCTAGCACTTTGAGTACTATATTGAATAGATAGGGGGAGAGTGGGCATCCTTGTCTTGTCCCTGATTTTAGTGGGATTGCTTCAAGTGTCTCTCCATTTAATTTGATATTGGCTGTTGGTTTGCTGCATATTGGTTTTATTATGTTTAGATATGGGAGGGAGAAGAAGGCAATCACAAGGAAGGAGGGAGAAAGGGACCTGGAAGGGAAAGATGATGGGGGGCAGAGAGGGGAACATGATTGGATTTTGGGTGAGGGGAAAGGACTGAAGCCCAGAGGGCCAGCAGAAAGAAAGGAAACAGGTAACTTCAGGAGGTAGGAGGTTGGGAGGACCATCTGGAATGTACCAGAGATCTGGGAGGTGAGAGATTCTCAGGACTACAAGGGAGGAAACTTAGCTGAAATTCCACATTGGGTAGAGAGAACTTGTAGAGACCACCTCCAGCAGAAAGCAAGTGAGGGATGAGGTTGACATTCTACAGTAAAAACTCTGACCCAAAATTGTTCCTGTCTGAAAGAACTGCAGGATTGGAAATGGAGAGATGCCTGAGGAAAAGAAGGTCCAGCGACAGACCCAAAGTGGGATCTAGCTAAAAGGGAGGTCCCAAGACCTGACACTATTACTGAGGCTAGGGAGTGCTCACAGAAAGGGACCAAGCAAGACCACGCTCCAAAAGAACCAACAAACAGCTGAAAGAGTCACATGCAGATATTTTCATCAAACCAATGAACAAAAGCTGCTCATCCCTGTGGTTTATTTAGGGGAAACTGGAAGAAGCTGAGGAGGAGGACATGAAGATCAGCAGTCTCAATTAACCTGGACCCCTGATATTCCTCAGATACTGGACCACCAACCATGCAACATACACCAGCTGATATAAGGCCCCCAACACATAGACAGCAGAGGACTTCTGGGTCTGGGTTTAGTCACAGAAGAGGCACTGAACCCTCAAGAGACTGGAGGCCCCAGGGAGTTTAGAGGTCTACTGGGGTGGATTGTGGGTGGTGGGAACATCCTCTTGGAGGCAAGGAGCAAGGAGGAGATATGGGATGGGGAAAAGTCAAAGGATATACCAGTAGGGGAATAAAATATGGAGTAAGAAAGAAAGAAAGAAAGAAAGAAAGAAAGAAAGAAAGAAAGAAAGAAAGAAAGAAAGAAAGAAAGAAAGAAAGAAGAAAGAAAAAAGAAAGAAAGAAAGATTAAAAACATGGTCTTCATTTCACAAAGTGCTTTCACTTTGGTGGATGCTTCCATTGTAAAACTGTCATTTTAGTTTTTGTATTACTTTCTTAGAATGTTTACATCTACATAGGAGTAAATAAGATAAAAGAGTTAAAAATAAAAATATACTCAATAAAATTAGGTAAATGTAGCGATATATGCAAAAACTAAATACTTTACATTTGCTAAGAAAAAGTGATAGAACCAGGCATATATTTGAGTTGAAATTCTTAGTTTAACATATCAAGGATTTTAAGACATCCTATAAATTACTGGAGGCTAATCCAAATAACCATGATATTTTAGGTTTTGCATATAGCATAGATTACATATTCTGAGATCTATTTACTTTTTAATGATTTCCATTCTGAGGTGAGATGATGAAATTTCAATGTAGCTTTAATTTTACTTTTCCTGTATGTCTAGTGGTATTGAAGTTTTCTGTGTGGATTTATCATTTGAATTGCTTTTGAGAATGTTTCTTTACGTCATTTATTGATAGAGTTCTTTAACTATATATTTTGTCTTGAAGATTTTTAAAAATATTAACACATTATTAATACATTTAATTAAAATTTCAATTATTTTTTCATTTTAATGTGGTAAGACTTTCCTAGTTATGGAATAGAATTATGGAAACTATCCGAGTGTCAAAGTTCTAAAGTATCTGACATTGTTTTTATTTGTGCTTTAAATGTAAGTAAACATTTAATTTTTGCTAATTCCTAAATAACATAAACTAATGTGATTCAGGAAAAAGAAACTACATCTTTACTTCTGATGCTTATTTTAGAGTGAAACTTCATTAGTGGAGATATTCATGCCAGGTTTATATCTATTTATTGAATTTCCACATGGAGAACATATGTAATTAGAGAAAAACGCTTATGTCTAAATTTGTCAAATTGAGCTTATATAAATTATATGAAGTATGTTTGAAGCAATTTACTGCATGTAAATCTTAAAAACACAAACATTGAGTTTTAGGCTTTTAAAAGTTTTGTTATTATATAAAAGCAAATATTGAAAAAAATCTCTTGAAACAGAAATTAGAAAGTATTTTAAAATTATGTATTTTTCTGATGGGGATGATATGCATGTGTGTCATAGCGTGGATGTGGAAGTCAGAGGACAACAAGTGGGGTTTCTTTCTTTCCTTCCTTAATGTGGTTTCTGAGGATCAAACTCAGGTTTTTATGTTTGGTGTCCAGTACTTTACCTATTGAGAAACTTTAATAAATAAAAGTGTTGCTTACAAAAATGAATTTCTAAACTAACTGAAATTTGCAATTATAGTGTGTATGTCTGTGTGTGTGTGTGTGTGTGTGTGTGTGTGTGTGTGTGTGTGTGTGTGCTTGATGTTCAGATTACTGTTGTTGTGAATCTGGTAAAAGTTTTACAAAAATCTTTCCAGCACACTTCTAAGTAGAACACAAGGCCATATAGTTATCAAGTTATCATATTATCAATCCATGGAAAACCAAACATTCATTCTTTGGGATCTTAATAATTACAAATCAGTATCTCAATAGATGTTTGTGAGTCTTTATGATATAGTTCAATCCAGAAAAAAGTACTCTAGAGAAAAATATATATGACATGCTAATGCCATTACTCTACCATGATCATAATTGCTCAACTTAAACATAAAACAGGCATGAAGGCTTACACTTCTAATATGTACACTTAAGCAGTTGGATTAGGATCCTCTAGAATTCAAGACTAATGTGAACTTTATATTAAGTTGATGTCCAATCTTGACAGTGTAAGAAACTGTCTCAAACAAACAAATAACAACAAGAAAAATATTCAAAAGAATGAAAAAACCCTTTAAATTAGAAAAAGTTCGTCTTAGAGAATATATATATATATATATATATATATATATATATATATATATCCACTGCTAATTCACATTTAAAATTTAGTAACATAATCTACTATTTTTAGGATTAGGCTATGAACTAGCTTTTTGATCAACTTAAATTTCTGGTGTTAAAATTAATAAAATTCTAACCTCTTTTTTTCTTCATATGTTTTTCTGCTTTTCTCATTATGCTTTAACTTAAAACACTATTTTTTAAATAAATAGTCGGGTTGTATTTGGATGTTACTAAGCATCTTCCTTTACTAGTTCCTATGCATAATCTGAAGTAAAGGAAATGGATCATTTTTCAATGTATAATGTACTTGATCAAAATATTTTTATTTTACATTTTTAAAATGTATTTATTGTATCTGTAATTTCCTTACTTATATCTGTACAATATGGTATAAACTGTCTTAAATTAATCAGGCTCCACAATACATTATTATGAAATTTGTTTTGCTTCTTTATTTGTTATAATTTAGTAAAACTGGCAAATAGGTTATTTAATATATAATATTGAATAATTCCTATTTTCCTCTCATTACTTCTCAGGTTTGTAAAGAACTATTAAAAATAACATCAATAAAGAAAGTCCACATACTCTGATTTTTTAAAAAATGGATTATTTTTAAAATTTTTGTGTCCAGCCTTTTCTTAATGAAGCAGCTGCAATATAGCAAAATACTTGTTTTTCTGAGATAAATTGAAAGCAAAATAATCTCTCAGACTCTCTTTTTCTTAAATACACAAAATTTCAAGGTTTTAGTAAATTAAGATGTACCAAAATTATACCAATTTAAAAAAATGGTTGCTTTCAAAATGCATTTCTTATCTATCAATATATAAAATGAATATGAATTCCTGATTATTGATGTTATTTGAAAAGAATTTTCATGAAAAGGAATTCTGTCCAAAATTGGATAGGGCTTTTTACTTAGTACAAAATTATTCTTATTAATTTTTATTACAAAAATGTAATAAAAAATATGTGATAAACACATAAAATTTCTCAGAAATAAAGGTTTCCAAAGCATCAATTAGATAAGAATTTTAATTTTCCTTTGGGCCACCATTGAAAGCTAATAATTTATTAATTACAATATTAAAATTAATATCAATTATGTGATCCAGATAAAATTTAATAGTCATAAAACAATTAAAATTTTTAAAATAATCAATAACTTTGTTGATGTTGGTAGTTCTCTGTGGGTTACAGATTTATGAGGAGATAACCAAAGTACTTTCATTTTAGATTATCTTTAGCCTATGTTAGAAGGCAGACTATATTCTTTGAACAAAGGAAAAATTAAGTTTATTTGTTTCCAGGTAGAGAAATATCATGTGTACTCTCAGGGTAGTACATAGCAAGGTTTTTATCATTAAAAGGTTGAGAGTTTCTAGGCTTGAGTTTCTTCTTCATTGCATAGATGGCCACAGGCAGCAATCGTTATAGCATTTCCTATTAAACTGTGGGAACTGTCTATATATGCTAAGGGTCTGATAATAAATGCTGAAGGTTTGAATAGAGTTAGTAGTATGACTAATAAATTTCTTTTATCTCTAATTCAGAATTCTTAAAACTCCAGCTCAAGTCTAAGAGACATGAAAAGCTAAGGTATTAGCTTATAAATCTGATAAAATCTCAAAACTTTCATTGTTCTTGACAAAGTTTCCTCAATTCTTCTCCCTGTATTTACTAACAGAGGAAGTTTTCTGTTCGCCTCCTTGTGTTAACTGAAATAATCTTGCAAACTGACCACAATTATTTTTTGGATGTATCTGTAGAAATATTATACTATTAACATAAATATGAATATGTATTCTAATGACTGATGAAATGTAATGGAAACTGTTGTGAATAAATTATGCCAAATATACCTCATAAATTACTGAACTAATGTAGTAGCTTTTTTAAAAAATTGAAAATTGATTCTTCTTTCATACATTACATTCTGAGGACAGTTTTTACCTCACTCCACTGTTCCATTTACTCCCTGTCACCCTGATCGCTTTATCCTCCATTTCTCTTCACTAAAAGTAGAACTCTAAGAGACAACAGCGAAACACTACAAAAGAAGATACAGTAAGACAAGCAAAAGCCTCCATAATGTGGCTAGACAAGGGAACCCAGTAGAAGAATCCCAAGAGCCAGGAAAAGAGTCAGAGACACACCTGCTTCCACTGTTAGGAGTGTCACACAACACATAAATCTAACACTCATTACATATATGCAGAGGACCTGGTCCCAGACCCTTGAGAGTCCCCTTTTTGCAACATCAGTCTCTGTGAGCCTGTTTGTGCCTCGCTTAGTTGATTTTGTGAGCCATATTCTACTGCAGGTGTCTTAAATCTCCTTTGACTTGTAAAATTTTTCTCTACTTTCTTCTGTGACATACCCATATCCAAGGGACATCTCCAAGGGGAAGAGACCCAATGGAGAGCTCCAATTTAGATTTCTCTCTCTCTCTCTCTCTCTCTCTCTCTCTGTGTGTTTGTTTGTGTGTGTGTGTGTGTATGTGTATATAATATTGAGCTTTCGATCTCTGTAACTGCTCTAACCTGCTGCTAGTTGAAATCTCATTGATGAATACTAGACAAGCTTTTGATCAATGAATATAACAAAATATCATTAGGAATTATTTCATTGATTATTATTTTGGGTTGTATCCAAGGTCTCTGGGTTACCCAACCTCAGGCAATGTGGGACATAAGCTCTCTTTTTTGTCAGGAACCTCATGATAAACCAGGCATTGGTTGGCCACTCCCACAATTTCTATACTATTTTTGTCTCAACATGTCTTGCATGTAAGACAAAGTGTTTAAGGGAGTTTTATTGCTTGGTTGCTGTTTAGGTTGCTTTTTAGCACCATGCAGAATATCTTAACAAAGAGACTAGAATGTAGGGGTGAAGTCTTCATGTAGGTAACAGGTCAACCTCTTTATGTTCAATGAGCTGTATGGATATTGTCCTCTACAATGGGGACCCTATTGTCTGATTTTAGAGAACTACTCCTCTCTCTGATCATCACATGGACTGCGCTGCACAAGATATTGGAGTAGGATGGAGATAAAATGATAGGGGGAAGGATGACTAAGAGGGCATGACAGCTTGAATTGCCATGTGTGAAAAATTTCCTGGAATCTATAAGGCTCACATTTGTGAGGACTCCAAGTAATGGGAAACATGGAGTCTGAACTTACCATATTTTTTTTCTTATAGCCAGACAAGTCTTCCAGTGGTGAGACTGAGTTACATAAGTTTGAGTTGTTGGACAAGGGTGTACCATGAAGATTCTAAGTGGTAGCTTTTAAATACACTGTAATTCATTTAAAATAATCAGCATTTCTAATCAATATATATTTCACTGCAGGCTGCTACTTGAGAATGGTTGAAAATAATTCCTCATGTTTAAATACATGAAAGATAAATTTGAGGTATCTATAACTGAGATATTTGCTTTGTTTTACTCAGATACTTTGTTATGATTATGTGTTTTTATGATATTCAGAATATATAAGAATTAGGTAAACACATGTCTGTGGAGAAATCTTTGCCCAGATGACTTTTTTCTTCCACTGTATGATATAATCAGTTTGCCTTGGTCTCTAAAGGAGACTCAGGTTTACAGTTTCATATGTATAATTCATATGTAAAGCCTCAATGTAGACAAATAAGTCAATTTTCCCTGGAATATGGCATATTATATATACATGCAATTGGAGATTTATATATTCTAACTCACATCACTCTGATATAAATATTGTTTTCATTTCCATAGATAGATATCATGAGTATTGAAAAAATTAGTGAAAATGTATACTTAGTTTAAAATAATAATGTTTACTTCAAACATGCAAGATTTAGTAATTGAGTCTTCTTGTATTTTTAGAGTGTGAAGTAGATTCTGGCAGGGCCAGAACTAGCTGTGTTCAAAAACATTTAGTCAGACTGATTTTCTGAGGTTCACCATAAGGATAACAGCCTGAATTTTCCTGAGTAATTTCATGCTATGGATCACAAAGCTGCTAAAGACCTTCTTGTTCTTATGTTTACATAAAATAATAATAACAATAAATCTGATTGGATTTATTTATTTATAAATATAGATCTGATATCTATTTATTTTGTAACCTGAGGCTTTACCTAAATATAATGAAATAGACTTAAAATCAGTGACTGATAATTTTGGGCCTCTTCTTTCATAGAACAAGAATTTTTTCCAATACAAACACCAATCCAGATACTTGTTTTATAACTCTAATTATTCTTCTCTTTCGTTTGTGGAGACACCTATTGTCAATTTAAAATTCTAATTCTGTAAATCAAATTATCATTGTGTATGACTATTTTAAATAATTCTATCAACAATTTGCAACTCTTTTTATCAATTTTTATACTTTTATATTGTGAGGAACACACTTCTATACTTTTTATTGTCAAATCCTATCCTCTTTATAACTAAGTGTCATTATGAAAAACCTTTATATATGTAATTGGTATTAACATGAAAAATGAGCAGTCTTATCACAGTATGCTATCTTAAATCATTCTTTTCCTCTGGTCAGTCTCTTGTTTTAATTCTAACATATACTAATTACACATTTTTTACATTCTTTTATTTTTGTACTGATTATTGATATTAGACAAATATTTAATGAAGGATTTTTTTTATAATCTGGAAGAAACCTAAAAATCTCTTCTTTCATTAAATTTATCTATAATGGAAGAATCTTTTAAAATGATTAATTTGCTTTTAAAATGATCATAGACAAATTACACCTACATAAGTATCAAAATTTATTTCCATCCATTAAATGCATTCCCCAAACACTTATTAGCTTCAAAAATTAAATTAAGCAAAAAATAAATAAATAAAAGAGGCACTCTACACTTCATCTTTATATTGTAGTATGACTTCATAATAAAGGCCTGACAAATATTTTTTGCAGTGTTATTAATACACAGATTTTATCACCTTACTCACTTTCTGTTAAGAATATATCTTATGTTTTTCTCTATAACCATGGACTTGAATTTGTGATGAGCACTGACAAAGTAAAAGTAGCTTGAAACCATCAAAAAAAACCTGATATATCCTCCCTCCAAACCTTCAATGCTTCATAGCTCCACTGTGTGTCTTTCTGCACTACTGAAATTTTATGAAAGTTGATTATAATTAGAAGATTTAAAATAATCTTCTAATTATAGACATAAGAAGATATAAAAATAATTGAGATTATGGTATAAATTTAAAAAAGAGAAGAAGGAAGAATTTTGTTTATTTTATTTATTTATTTATTTATTTATTTATTTATATCCCAAACACTGCCATCCCTTCCCCCTCTTCACTAAGTCCCTCCCCCTATTCCCCTCCCCTTTGCCTGGGAGAGGGTGGGGCCCCCTGAGTATTTTGCCATGATGGCACATCAAGTTTCTACAGGATTAGGCACAGCCTCTCCCACAGATGCAGGGCAAGACAGCCCTCTGCTATGTATGTTCCTGGGGCATAAGACCAGCAGGTGTATGCACTTTGGTTGGTGGCTAAGTCTTTGAGAGTATTCTGGGGTCCAGGTGAGTTGACAGTATTAGTTTTTCTGTGGGGTTCCTAGCACCTTTAGGGCTTCCAATCCTTTCCCCAGTTCTTCAGTAAGGGTCTCTTGCCTCCATTTAGCGTTTGGCTGTGGGTATCTCTATCTGTTTCAGTCAGCTACTGGGTGGAGCCTCTCAGAGGACAGTTATGCTAGGCTCCTTTCTGTAAGCATAGGAGAGTATCTTTAATTGTGTCAGAGATTGGTTCTTGCCCCTTGGATGGGCATACCACAAGAACACTTGCTCCACTGTGCTCATGGTAGCCTTATTTGTAATAGCCAGAAACTGGAAACAACCGAGATGTTCTCCAACTGAAGAATGATATAGAAAATGTGGTTCAATTACACAATAAAATACTATTCAGTTATTAAAAACAAGGACATCGTGAATTTTGAAGGCAAATAGATGAAACTACAAAATATCATCCTGATCTACTTAACCCAGAGTCAAAAGAACATCCATGTATATTCTCATTGATAAGTGGACATTAGCCATAAGGTACAGAATACCCGTGATACAACCCACAGACACTAAGAAGCTAAATAAGAATAAAGGCCCAAGTGAGGATGCTTCAATCCTACTTAGAAGGGGAAACCTAATAGTCATGGCAAGTAGATGGAGGAACCAGGGTGGAAAGAGAGGGGAGAGAGAAATATGGGGTAAAGTTCAGGTATAGGAAAAGACAAGAAAGTGGCCAAGAGAGACAAGAGAATGAATGAAAATCTGCAGCTACAGGGGGTGAGGGTTGAGGAGATCTCTAGGGAGTCTCAGAGATCTGAGATGGGGGAAGGTCCCAGGAGACACTGCATATGACCTTAGCGAAGGTGCCTAGCATTGGAAACATAGAACCTAAAGAGCTCGCTTCCTATAGTCAGGCAGAACTCCAAATGGAGGGATAAGAACACTAATCTATGCACAAATCTTTTAACCCAAAAGTTGTATTGTCTAAAAGAAATGCAGGGGCAAAGATTTAACAGAGACTGAAGGAATGACCAACCAATAACTAGGCCAAGGTAAGGAATTCCTTGTGTACCCTACTTTGAATCTATCTGAAGGATGTCAGAATCAAGTTGTTTCCTTTTCACTGTTGTACTCTAACTATTCCTCTAATACTCTAAGTACTCCAATACTCTAAATACTCTAACACTCTAAGAACTCTAAGTACTCAAATACTCTTAAGTATTCTAATAATCTACTCTAAGTACACTAATGATCTAAGTACTCTAATATGCTAACTACTCTAAGTCTAATACTCTAAATACTCTAATACTCTTAAGTACTCTAATACTCTAAGTATGCTAATCCTGTTAGTACACTAATATCTAAGGTACATATTTCTCCTGGAAGAACAAGCAGAAAAAAACAAATATTGAATTAATTAACTGGCTCCTAAATTGAGACAGTAGGAATTGAAAGTCCTTCATCACCAAATTTGGATCTTCAAGGTCAGGCTTTAGGCATTTGGGTTGGAGTAAGAATAAAATAGTCATGGAGTACAAAAATAGGAAACATGGCACCATAATTTTTCTTCTTGTGCTCTATAATTGATTAATTCACTTTAAAAGTAGGAATTCTATGTCAAGTAGCTCTAAATAAGTCTAAATAGATCTGTAGTATTCTGCATAAGCATATAAAACCATTTGTAAACATTTACAGTGATTATAAGTTTGAGGACAATAAGTGACTTCTTCAGATTAAGATTCTGCTCACTCTTTGGTACTATAAAGTATTCAAGATTCAAGGGAGATTTTGGTTTGACATCATTTAACACTGGAAAATGAAAGAGATGAGGAAAAAGAGAGAGGAAACTGTCTCAGTTCTGTAGTCACTAGTGATGTACTTGGGTTCAAGAGGATAATTACATACCAGGAATGAACCCTGGTCAATCTCAGCAGGTCACAAAGCAAAGGCATAAACAAAACAAAACAAAAACACAAAAATGGGATGGAGACATGGATGGGATAAAGGGTTGGTATTGGTGGTAGCAGTGTATGGAATAACAGAAAATATGGGATGAATGTGATTAGTGTATATTATATGAAACTTTGTTATTGTTGTAAGATAAACCAATATATTCAAGATGAGCAATCCTCAACTAACTCCTATTCCTGGAAGTATTGTAATTCTGAAAGATAACTTTAATCCCTGTTAGGATGCTTGAAATAGCAGTGCCTTTTTATGTCTCCCACTATTTAAAACTTGTTTCTCCAAAGTTTCAGGACCTAGAAGTTCAGTATTATACTGTTTTGGATGAAACTATTTTTAGATTCTATTCTTTTCATAAGTTGTAGGAGTGTATTTATTCAGAAATGACTTTCCATGGTGGTTCTGGCATACTACCTTTGTTAAGTAAAACACCCTGAATTTAGTAACTGTCTGTGACTGAATCTATGGTAAAATTCCTTTTTTTTTAAAAACAAGGAAGTTCAATACATTTTGGCTAGTGTCAGAGAAGTAAATCATGTAGACTATCAACTGTGGTTTCTTTAAAATGGCACTGCTATTTCAAGCATCCTAACAGGGATTAAAGTTATCTTTCAGAATTACAATACTTCCAGGAATAGGAGTTAGTTGAGGATTGCTCATCTTGAATATATTGGTTTATCTTACAACAATAACAAAGTTTCATATAATATACACTAATCACATTTATCCCATAAATCCTGCTGTAGATGATGTTCTGCTGTGACCGTTGCTATGACACACAGCAAGTTACTAGGAGAGTTACCAAACCTGTTACCAAAATCACAGCGTATAAGAAACCAATTTTTGAATTTCATCATTTCAAATGTAATGCTCATATGATGTGCAATAAGCAATTATTTGAATACTTATTATAATGAATATGTCAAGTTATAAGTTAAAATCAGTTAACCAAACTGTTTTTAAAATTATTTTATGGGTATAGCACATTATTCCATTTACAAAATGACCTAACTAATGACATAAAGACTTTCATTCATTTATTAAACCTTAAGTATTTAGCAATTTTACTGTATAGGATGCACAAAGAATTTGAACTTCACAGTTCAAATTCAAGCAATCTGTACTCAGTGGGTAAAATATAATAACTGAGTGGCTAATGTGGAACTAGTGGAGTACACAAACCAACTGAAGATTTCCTTATAGTTTCATACAGATGCTTCATAAAATGAAATCATTCCAATATTATCTCTGAAATTGTGAAAAGCACAGTACATGCAAAGGCTGTGAAGATTGTATTTTGTTATTTCTCAGACTGTCACCCAGGCACAAAAGCATACAGCATATTTTGTGATCAAAATTAAGAGAATATATCTTCAAGAATTCCCCCTTCTTATCAACTCTGACCTTCCACTTTGACACAATATTTTCAGCTATCTTTTTGGACATGGTAGTCATTCACGGAAATGAAGCATTAATCACTTGAAGTGCCTTCTTACACAGGGTTTTCAACAAACTCTCTTTAAATTTATACAACCCAGCCTTTTAAATGTGAATAAAGCTTCCTGGTTTTCTAAAATGTCTTTCCCTTCAATGGAAGGGATTAGTTGTTGGTATTCTCTGCTGCACACATCTGACAAGCTGATTACTGCCCTGTCCTTGTAGCAGTCAGAGACTGTTACGAGTAAGAGATTGTAAAATCTAGCCATTCATTTTCCCATTTCACTGTTGGTAGGAGCTAGAGGAAGATGCAGCTTTTCAGATCTCCCCTTGTATGTCAGTTAAAATAATAGCCAAATTCATTTCCTCCACTGAATATAATTGAGATCTAGATAACAGTTCCAAAACACTGAACATTTTGTACAGAGTCAAATCAGTTTCTTGTTCTGTCCTCCCACCAAATAAAAGGCTTTATGATATTGTTACTTTCATGGAAAATGTTCACAGTGCACTGCCAAGTACAAGTGCAGTCCCCTTTCCCAGTACTCCTGTGTCAGTTTATCCGATTACTGCAGTGTTATCATGGCATTTTGCTTTAGCACACATTGTTCAAGGGCACACAGTCTGAAAGTAAACAAAACAAAAACATACATGCATTTTTTTTGATTCAGTGATGGCTATCATATGTAATCTAAAAGCAGAACTAAGGTCTTAAAAAATGGTAATGAGAGGGGGTTGAACGGAGAAAAGAGGGAGGGAAGGGGGCTTATGGGACTTTCGGGGAGGGAGGAAACGGGAAAGGGGAAGTGATTTGGAATGTAAATTAAAAAAATAAAATAAAATTAAATTATAAATAAAAAAAAAAAAGAAAAAAAAATGGTATTTTTCAAATGCCTAAATTTCAGCATTCCAGGGTTGATTTTTTTTTTGTACATCTTTCTTATTCTCTGTGCAAAGTGGATATGCCTTCTCTCCTCATGTGCTTAAGATATTGAAAGTAGTTTTGAAATAGGACGCACATTTTAGTTAAAATGTATATCATAGTGTAGGGCTTAGAGCTTAGGGAAAGAATTTTTGTCTGGCTTGTTTGATCCAACACCAGAAAAAAAGGTTGAACACAGGATGTATTTATAAATTATCTATGGGTTTTAAAAAGAGTCTACAATTAAGACTTAAAAATTAATTTATTCAGAACTCTGAAGCTCCCAGGAATCATTTTGAGCATCAACAATTGACAGTTTGTGTTGGGTGGAGGAAAATATACTGTGGTATCAGAAGTACGAGCATTGACCACTCACACTTGAAACAAGTCTGGAGTTGTCTTAAAAGTGATTGATGTTAGTAATTCAAGTTAAGTATCTGAAGTTTAAAAGAATGGGTATAAGCTCAGGGGTTTTAGTGAAGTATTATCAATTGACAAAGGAATCTCATTAATTTCTATCAAATTAACATAAATTTTTAAATGTGAAAATAGAGAAATTAGCAAGCCATTTTTAGGAAGATACACAATGAATGCTTTGTCTGGTTCTTAAAGGTATCATTTATGCCATAATTTTTATGTCAGGATTCTAGAAGCATATAAAATAGACAAATTTAGTTTTGTGCTGGTAATTCATTATGGGTGTTTTAGTTAGGTACTTCGAGTTGAACTATGGCCTTATGGATTGCAAGTTCACAACCACTGAGCCATAATTTGAGCCCCATTTAAACATTTAACCTAAATTTGAGTGCAATTTTTAATACCAGAATATTTTACATTTCTATTATAGAAAACTGATAAATAAAATAGTCAAATCTTTCAAAGCCTGGCCAGGTTTTAAGGATTTGAAAGGTAGTTCACTTGATTATCTATTCAGTTCACTTCTAAAAGTACAATGCTTTGACTAAACAAGATAATTTTCATCTCAATGATGAAAATTTCTATTCAGCATTATGAATTTTGGTAGGTAAACTGTCTTGTGTAGAAAGTGTTTTCTCATACAACTGAACAAAGACATATGCAAATGTCGCTACTCTTTGGCTTTCTAAACTCAGTATTCAATTGTTTCTTGAACTGCTGTTTTCTAGGTTTATATTTTGCCATGTCTGTTGGAATAAGTATGTAGGACAATTGTTTTCTCATTAAATATATATAAGAAATATTAACAAGTTTCTAAAAAGTAAAGATAACTATATAATACCTTATACATTATACAAAAATAAGAAGATTGTACTTTTTAGGGAGGGAGAAATGAATTAACATCTAGATTTTTAAAATAAAGTATTTCATAATCTTTCTTGATATTTTCAGTATACATACACCTTTCACTTTGCAATTGGATTCTGTCATGATACAGCTACTGTAAGTATTAAATAATCTAAGTAAATATTGCATTGCATATAATCTTATTTTCCAATGTATGCTACCTAAGATTATGTGAACTATTATTTATTAGTATGGAGTTGGACAAGTTGTTGTATATGACAAAATCAGGCTATAGGCAAGAGATGACTGTCTTAAGCATGTTATGATATACAGTGTAACATAACGTATTGTGGGCTGTTTCCTCATAGGTGTTTGGAGACATGATTTGATGCTCCTGTCCAGTATCATGAAGAGTAAACACATTTAACTAACTTGGAAATAAGAAGAAATATCAAAACAGGTGGAGGTGGTGTCATTCATTTCTAATCTTTCAACATGGGAGGCTCAACTGCATAAAGATTTGATTTCTAAATAATTAAATATATTGATATACATTTAAGTACAGTTCCATCAAATGATGACAGATTCTGCATCTTTATGAAGTTTAAATGCTACATTGAATGTCAACAGAAGGGGTCCCAAGATAAGTTTTGGATCATTACAGCAAAATCCAATAGTTACAATAAAATTGAACATGTGATATTCAGTTTTCAGTTAAATATTAAGCATTGCCTCATGCCAGAACCACAATGGGCTCATTTGTTTTGTACTGAGGTTTAATTACTGACAACGAAATAAAGTGTTTTCATAGCTGTTTAGGAATCATTGTAAGGCTTTGGAAGTGTCATATTAGCACTCAGTAAAAATTCTCAATCATTTTCTTTCTGCCCAAGTAAGAAACCCTCAGTAAAATACTTTTCTGTTCTCATGAGAGTTGCTTGTATACTATCTGTGACACATTCTGGCACAATTTTCTCTGATTTGTCACTTTGTCTGCCCCTCAATTAGACATCACTTTTGAACATTGCTGCTTCCTTCTAAAAACTAATTTTATCTCACATGTATGTACTCATCCTATGCCTGTATTCCAGCCAGAAGGACTACATATGAGTAGTGTGCCTACATTGCAGCTGGATCACACAGACTTAGATGTGATCCCTTGTAAGAACAGTCATGGTGTAGGATTAATTTCTCTACACAGATATAATTTAGAGGTGTCATGGATATATATATGTATATAGAAGACATATATAGAAGTCATATATAGAACTCATGTATAGAAGATACAATCATACAGTAGATATACTCTGGCTCTTACAAGTTTTCTCTTCCCTACTTTGTGATGTTAATTGAGCCTTAAGTTCTGGGGCTGGACTGTAGGTATATCAGTTGATGCTAGATATTGTACAGACACAACAATTAGGAATTCAATTACACCTAATGTGTCTCCCCTGATGAATGGATAACAAAATGGAGCAATATCCATGTGTAAGGAAAAATTAAAGTCATGAAATTTGTAGTCAAATAGTGTTAGAAAATATTATATTAAGTGTATTAACACAGATATTGAAAGAGAAGTGCTGCTTATTTTCTCTCATCTGAAACTCTTAGTTTTGAATTAGAAAATGTGGTTCATTATTCAACATGAACTAACTGTAGAAGCCAGGAAAGTGAAAAGAGAAATGGAGGAATGGGTACTTTCTAGAGGACAATTTCAAAGCACAGTTGATATGAAGGGAGGAATGGAAAGAATAGGAAAGCTTTATTAGAGAGGTCAGTACAGAAAGTGATGGGATAGGGAAAAATAACAGTATTGATGCTTGAAAAATCCATATGAAATCATAGTATGTTATAAATACATAAAGCCACATAGAATCTATATATTTTTTATGTTTAAATGAGGTTATATTACTTGAGGTGAAAATGCACTTACAGGAGAAACCTACTTTCAATTATTGGTCAAGGAAGTCACAAAAAGTTTCTAAGCAATTTAGGCTGTTACTGTTGCTCTTAGATAATGTCCAGAGGTTATGCAAATCAAAAGGACCCTGAGATTCTACCTTACTCCAATAAGAATAAGTAAGATCAAAACTTCAGATGAAAGCATATGTCAGCAAGGATGTGGAGAAAGAGCCAGAAATTGGAAATAGATCTACATGAACTCCTTGCAATACCACTCTTGGGAATATACCCTAAAGATGTCCCACCATGCCACAAGGGCACATGTTCCACAATGTTCAAAGCAGCTTTATTTGTGATAGCCAGAAGCTGGAAACAACCCAGATGTCCCACAACAAAAGAATGGATAAAAAATATGTGGTTCATTTACACAATGGAATACTACTCAGCTATTAAGAATGAGGAAATTCTGAGTTTTGCAAGCTAGAACTACAAAATATCATCCTGAGTGAGATAACTCAGACCCAAAGGACAGGACATGCATGGTGTGATCTCAGTAATAATAAGTGACTATTAGCCACAAAAAAAAAAGAAAAAGAAAAAAGAAAGAAAGAAAGAAAGAAAGAAAGAAAGAAAGAAAGAAAGAAAGAAAGAAAGAAAGAGGAAATGAAGTATAGAATGCCCAAGATAGGGTCCACAGAACTCAAAAAGGTCAACAAGCTGAATGACCCAAGTGAGGATGCCTCAGTTTAACTTGGTAGGGAAAAGAAAGCAACCACTAGGAAGGAGGGATGGAGGGACCTGGGAGAGAAAGTTGATTGGGGAGGCAGAGGGAGTGGAGGGGAATGGGAAACCTGGCCTGGTATTGGGTGAGGGAAAAGGACAGAAGCCATAAGGGCCAGCAGAAAGAATGGAAACAGGAAACCTAAGAGGTAGGTGATTTGGGAGACACTCCAGAATGTACCAGAGACCTGGGAGGCGAGAGACTCTCTGGACTCAAAGGGAGTGACCATAGATAAAATGCCCTACAGTGGGGAGAGGGAATTTGTAGATCTCACCTCTAGTAGGAAGACAGGGCATCAAGTGAGGGAGGGGGTTGCCACCCTACACTCAAAACTCTGACTCATAATGTTCTTATCTGAAAGAATTGAAGGGTGGAATAGAGAAGAGCTTGAGGAAACAAAGACCCAGTGACAGGCCCAAAGTGGAATCCAGCTCAAGGGGAGACCCCAAAGCCTGAATTACTGAGGCTATGGAGAACTCACAGAAAGGGACCTATCATTACTGCTCTCTGAAAGACCCAACAAGCAGCTTGAAAGAGTCAGATGCACATATTTGCACCCAACCAATGAACAGAAGCTGCTGACTCATATGGTTGATTAGGTAAAGGCTGGAAGAAGCTGAGGAGGAGAGTGAACTGTAGGAGGACCAGCAGTCTCAATTAACTTGGACACTCCTGAGATCTCTCAGACACTGGATCAGGCAGCATACACCAGCTGATATGAGGCCCCCAACACATACATAACAGAGGACTTCAAGGTCTGGGTTCAGTCAGAGAAGATGCACATAACCCTCAAGAGACTGCAGACCCAGGGAGTTTAGGGCTCTGATGCTGTAGGGGGTTGAAGACATCCTCATGGAGACTGGGGTGGGGGGTGGAAAGGATGTATGGGATGTGGAACAGTTGGAGGATGGACAGGGAGGGAGAGCAAATCTGGAGTGTAAAAAAAAATAATAAATAATAATAATAATAATAATAATAATAATAATAATAACAAAATTAAGTTCCCATTGCTGAAGATAGTGCATAATTTGGAAAAAATACCTAGAGAATTCCGGTAGACTCTGACATGAATGTCTCCATATGACTAGTAGTTGATATGAAAGTTTCCAAGAGCGGAAAGTCATCAATAATCCTACATAGCTGTTATATATGACCTACAGCAATAACTCACATTTCAAGGTAAAATAGTTCCACTGTTATATTGGAAGTAACCAAGTGCTCCCTAATTTGATTTAAGACCTAATAATAAGGAGACAACAATGACTGATACTTTAAAGCTGGCCAAAAACACATAGTCATGTACTTCTGCCTCTTTCCTATTCCAAGTATCATTTCTAACTCTATTCTAAAAATTTAGCCTTATATCCAGGAATAAGTTTTGCTCTCCCTCTACATTCATTCTTTTTGGATGAAATGGGACAGTGGAGAATTCGCAAAAATATATCACTGTTTGAAAAGTTGAGAATAGTCCTATGTATACTATTTTATATTTTCTGTAATCTTAATTTACTTTGAGTTATGTAGTAAGGCAGGATGTAGAAAATACATCTTGCTTCATCTGCAGTTGGACACAAAATGAACATACTATTTATCTTCTTATGGTTGAAGACACTCACTTCCTTTTTTGTCACTTGTAAAGCAACAATATGTCTTTGAAAAGATCTAATTTTCTTTCCCACAACAAGAATAAACAAAAAGCTTTTTTGGCCAACATCTTAAAGTTGCTGAACTATTTGTCACTTTTTTCTGAGCTTCTCCATGCCTTCCAAGAAGAACAACAAGAAAATTGTCAGAAGGAAAGACAAAGTAAGCAATTATGGGAGAAAAGCCAAAAAGAAGTGGTTCAAATATAAAGTTAGACACAAACTCAAAAAAATTGCTTGACAAAGCTAAATATAATAAACCCTATACTGACTTCATATAATGCCTTTCCTTCTATTAGCTGTGGACTCTGTGCAACAAAATATTCATGGTTGCTCGGCAGGACAGCCTTTAGAAGCTACTAAGTAAAAAAGGACACATCAAGCTGTTTTCAAAGCACAGAGTCCAAGTAATTAATTCTGGAAACACAGACTGTAAATGTCCCACTTGCTAGTGAAGATACATGAACTGTTCAGTCATCTGGACATTTTAAAATACATAACTTGGTTAAATAAAAAAAGAAATTATAGGACCCTGGTATAGCTGTCTCCGGAGAGACTCCCAGGGACTAAGCTACCAACCAAAGAATACACATGGAGGAACCCATGGCTCCAGCTGCATATATATAACAGAGAATGGCCTATAAAAATATTCAGGATCCTGAAATAAATAATTTTAGATATATTGAAATGTACTAATTAAAATACTTAAGGGAAAAAGACAAAATTAGTGTATACATTGTAAGTCAGATATTACTTTATACACACTGTTAATAGTACAGCCTAAGAAATATTAATTTAAATTTCCTTGTGTTTAACTAAGGCTGTAAAGCAAAAGAACTGATTTATTCCTTGATTTATTCCTGTCTTAAACAATATTTATTATGCTCAGGAATCTGTAATTTGCATCATTCTGATGTGAATGGCTCTACATATATCCACCCAGTGATAAATGGAGCAGCTCAACATAGATACAAAGTTTATTTTTTATTGGATATTTTATTTATTTACATTTCAAATATTATTCTGTTTCCCTTTTTCCCTTTAGGAACCCCCTATGCCCCTCCCCCTGCTTCTATGAGGGTGCTCCTACCCCCACCCACCCACCCATTCACACCTGCCTCCCTGCCTTAGCATTCCCCTACACTGGAGCATCCAGCATTCACAGGACCAAAGGCCTTTCCTTCCACTGCTGCCCTACAAGGCCATTCTTTGCTATATATGCAGCTGGAGGTATGAGTCCCTCCATGTGTATTTTTTAGTTGGTGGCTTAGTCCCTGGGAGCTTCTTTGGAGACAGTTATATCAGGGTCTTGTCAGCAAGCACTTCTTGGCAGCTGCAAAAGTGTCTGGGTTTGGAGTCTGTATGGGATTGATCCCCAGGTGGGGCAGTCTCTGAATGGCCTTTCCTTCAGTCTCTGCTCCATATTTCCTCCTGTGAGTATTTTGTTAACCCTTTTAAGAAGCACTGAAGCATCCACACTTTGGTCTTCCTTCTTCTTGAGCATCATGTGGTTTATGAATTGTATGTTGGGTATTCCCAGCTTACAGAAAATGTGGTACATTTACTCAATGGAGTACTACTCAGCTATTAAAAACAATGACTTCATGAAATTCTTAGGTAAATGGATGGAACTAGAAAGTATCATCCTTCAGATTATGAGACTGATGCTCTAGCCAGAAACTGGAAATAACCCAGATGTCCTTCAACAGAGGAGTAGATACAGAAAATGTGGTAGATTTATATGAAATTCTTAGAAAAATGGATATAACGAGAGAAGGTAATCCAGACACAAAAGAGCACTCATGGTTTGCATTCACTGATAAGTGGATATTAGCCCAAAAGCTCGGAATACCCAAGATACAATTCACAAACCACCTGAAACTCAAGAAGGAAAACCAAAGTGTGGATGCTTTGGTCCTTCTTAGAATGGTGAACAAAATACTCACAGGAGAAAATACAGAGAAAATGTGTGAAGCAGAAACTGAGAAAAAGGCCATCCAGAGACTGCCCCACCTGGGGATCCATCCCATATACAGTCACCAAACCGATACACTATTGTCCAAAGAAGTGCATGCTGACAGGAGCCTGATATAGTTGTCTTCTGAGAGGCTCTGTCAGAGCCTGGCAAATACAGAGGTGGACACTCAGAGCCAACCATTGGACTGAGCATAGGGTCCTCAATGGACAAGATGGATAAGGGACTGAAGGAACTGAAGGGGTTTGCAGCCCATAGAATGATCAACAATATCAATGTAACAGACCCCGCAGAGCTCCCTGGGATTGAACCACTAACCAAAGAGTACACATTGAGGGACCCATAGCTCCAACCACATATGTAGTAGGGGATGGCCTTGTGGAACATCAGTGGGAGATGAGGCCCTTGTTCCTGTGAATGCTGGATGCCCCAGTGTAGAGGAATGCCAGGTGGGGAGGCAGAAGTATGTGGGTGCAAGGAGGAGCACCCTCATGGAAGCAGGGTTATGGGGATGGTATAGGGGATTTCCAGAGGGGAAACTGGGAAAGATAACATTTGAAATGTAAATAAAAAAACAATGAAAAAGTTTCATTGATAAGTAAAGAAATTGTCATCCTGAGTGAGGTAACCAAAAGAATACACATGGTATGCACTCACTGATAAGTGGACATTAGCCCAAAGTTTATTTTTTTTTATTTTATTTTTTAATTTACATTCCAAATCACTTCCCCTTTCCCGTTTCCTCCCTCCCCGAAAGTCCCATAAGCCCCCTTCCCTCTCTCTTTTCTCCATTCAACCCCCTCTCCTTACTCTGTCCTGGTGTTCCCCTACATCCAGTCTTTCCAGGACCAGGGGTCTCTCCTACCATCTTTTTAGAAATCTATTGATATGCGGATTGTGTCTAGGGTATTCCGAGATTCTGGGTCAATATCCCCTTATCAGTGACTGCATACCATGTGTGTTATTTTGTGATTGGGTTACCTCACTAAGGATGATATTTTCAAGATCTGACCATTTGCCTAGGAATTTCGTGAATTCATTGTTTTTAATTGCAGAGTAGTATTCCATTGTGTAGATATACCACATCTTCTGAATCCATTCCTCCGTTGAGGGACATCTGGGTTCTTTCCAGCTTCTGGCTATTATAAATAAAGCTGCTATGAACATAGTGGAGCATGTGTCCTTATTGCATGCAGGTAAAGTCTCTGGGTATATGCCCAGGAGTGGTATAGCCGGATCCTCCGGGAGTGTCATGCCCAGTTTTCTGAGGAACCGCCAGACTGCTTTCCAGAGTGATTGTACCAGCTTGCAATTCCACCAGCAGTGGAGGAGTGTTCCTCTTTCTCCACATCCTCGCCAACAACTGCTGTCTCCTGTGTTTTTGATCTTAGCCATCCTGACTGGTGTGAGATGGAATCTCAGGGTTGTTTTGACTTGCATTTCCCTAATGACTAAGGTTTATTTTTTTACAGGCTCATTTATATTGAGTTCATGTTGTTGGTGGGTGGCTTCTTTATAGGATCACTCTTCTTCTTCTTCTTCTTCTTCTTCTTCTTCTTCTTCTTCTTCTTCTTCTTCTTCTTCTTCTTCTTCTTCTTCTTCTTCTTGTTCTTCTTGTTCTTCTTGTTCTTCTTGTTCTTCTTGTTCTTCTTCTTGTTCTTCTTGTTCTTGTTCTTCTTCTTCTTCTTCTTCTTCTTCTTCTTCTTCTTCTTCTTCTTCTTCTTCCTCCTCCTCCTCCTCCTCCTCCTCCTCCTCCTCCTCCTCCTCCTCCTCTTCCTCCTCCTCCTCCTCTTCTTCTTTCTCTTCTTCTTCTTCTCCTCATTCTTTTTCTTCTTGTTGTTCTACTTCTCCTTCTTTCTCTTCTTCTTCTTCTTGTTCTACTTCTCATTCTTTCTCTTCTTCTTCTTCTCCTCATTCTTTTTCTTCTTGTTGTTCTACTTCTCCTTCTTTCTCTTCTTCTTCTTCTTGTTCTACTTCTCATTCTTTCTCTTCTTCTTCTTCTCCTCATTCTTTTTCTTCTTGTATTTCTTCTTGTTCTTGTTCTTGTTCTTCTTCTTCTTCTTCTTCTTCTGCTGCTGCTGCTGCTGCTGTTGCTGCTGCTGTTGCTTCTGCTTTTCCCTCTTCTTCTGCTTATTATTATTATTATTATTATTATTCACAAGTGGCCCTTAATAACAGGGTCTAAAGTAAGAAAACCTTCCTCATTCTTAAATTTTGAATTAAAGATATGAATAGCATAATGTTTTAAGAATCATAGACATTATAATTGGTGATGTTGTCAAGGACATAATTTATGCATCTAAATTTGTGAAGGTTGCATATATAAACAACTGGCTGCTTATGGATGCAATCGCTGTTTATGGATGCAATGGCTGTTTATAGACACAATGGACAAGTTATGTCCAGAACCTAATGCAGTCCAAATATTCCTGCATGGAAGGCGAGGGGCTTGCAATAACCCAATATTTCCTGAGTAACTATCAGTAGTTAGTGCTTACTGGAAATTATAAGTCATAGTAGTCAGTGTTGTAAGCACTAGCAAGTTGCAAATGCTCTGGCAAATAAAAACTCACTATTTGTGATTTTGTAAACAATTCAACAAAAGAAAACCAACACATGAAAGAAATAGGAGAGGATCTTATTCAGAAGAAGAAAGGTTTTGGTGGGAAGAGGAAGGAAGAGAATGATTATGAAGAGGATTATGAAGAGAAAGTATTTTAAATGAACATAAAGATAGAGATACACATACATATTTTTATATATTCTTATACTCATGTATACAAAACTGTGAAAAATAAATTGTGTAAATATGTAACCAAAAATTATAGAAAATAAAAAAACATAATGAGACTAGTTGAGAAGATGAAAAGGATCAGCAGAGGCTGAGTGTGGACAAGAGAGGGTGATGGAGTTTTCAAGTATTGAAATATATTCTGTACATGTATAAAAATAAAAATAAAATGAACTCTATTATATACAATCAGTAAATGATCAAATATTTAAAAATAAAATAAGACAATATATTTCTAAAAAGTCCTCTTTAGTAAATTATCAAAATCATTTTTAATCACCTATATTTCTACAATAACATGAGTAAAATGCTTTAATAAGTTTCTTATGAATTACTATTAGTCTTTTTCAATATATATGTGAGTGTGTGTGTGAGTGTGTGTGTGTGAGTGTGTGTGTCTGCGTGTGCGTGTGTGTGACTGTCAAATTGTGACATTTTCAGTTTTTGAATATTTACATTAAATGAATAAATTTGATTTTCTATGGGAACTGTGAGTCAAAACTAGAAAATAGGTTGTTTTCAAATTATGAATTTTATTGACATTGTTTTGGTCTTTGAGATTCTAATAAGATATGTAAGGGAAATTCATGAAGGTATGAGTCTTAGTGTTATCAAGTAGTGTGGTATGATAAATCAAGTAGTGTGATTATAGTCACAGTTCCCATCATCCAGTGATTTGTCTGCAAGAATTCTTGTTCCTAGCATTTTGAAAATATCTTAGTTTCTGTTATTTTAGTGTAATCAATCTTGAAAGAAGATAACAAAAGTTACATGTGGTAAGAACTAATAAGCCTTGCATTAAGAGTTTCTCGATAGAATTTCCTTAAATAAATGGAATATGTGTGTGCAGATTTGAGCATAATTTAAAGTAGCAAAAGAGAAATACATATTAAAAACAATACTAAGAAAAGAGATACTCTGTTTGGATACTAACTATTCAATTACAGAAACAAGGGAAGAGAGTCACAATTTCGGAGAAAATTAGACATCATGGCTCTGTTGCAGAGGTCCTTTGCTCAAACCAAGTTAATATGGTCTACCCCAGAATACATTGGAAACATAGTTAGCAAACAAAAAAATAAATATTTAAAGAATATTCTAATTGCAAGTACTCTTAGGATTAAAGGTAAAGGTATAGCCAAGCATTCAGATGGGGCACAAGTTTAATGATTAACACTAATATTCACATAGATATCATATTTGTTAGCAATTGTTAGTTCATTATATTTTAATAAAATTTATCACGGAGATTGCTAAGTAGGTCAACAGTAATTATATTTAATCAATTATACTTTTGCAAGAGATAGAGTGATGGGACATAAAAAGGACTGTAGTCAAAGATCCCTTAGCATGTACAATGTAGAAAGATTATATTACAAACAATAAAAATATAGTAATGGCAAAGAGTATGCAAAGCAAATTATTAGCATGTATTTGGCATAATCTAAAGGAAAGCAAACATTTATGATTTTAGATAAGAGGTTGATTAATGATTTGTTGAATGTTTCCTGAGGTCAGACTCCTATCTTAACACAGAAATTGACATGTTGAAAGGTAATCTTCCCTTCTGATTACATTTAAAAATGATGGTTCTCAATCTTTGAGAAAGATATTTCTGACTTGAAAAATATTCAAGAAAAGTCTTTAAGAGATTTGCATCTGAAAGGAAGAGTAGAAAAATGTAATTACACTCCACATTTTTCTGAAGGAAACACTCTAAAGGAAGAAACTCCAATAACCTATCTCTCTAGTTCATCTATGTTATTAGAAAGTGTGTGAGAAATAAGAGAGGGTGCTATAGTCATAATGAAGCCTGTTTGAAGTCGATCAAGCAGAGGTAATGTTAAAAACAATTTAGTTCCTTTGACTTTATCATAAGTAAAAAAAAAATTGTCAGAAGAATTTTCCATGTGAATCTTCAGTTTAATCAGACAATGTCTATAATTTTACTTTCAATCAACTTAGGAACATTTTTTACACCTTCCATTTTATCTGTATAATTTTCCAGGTAATAGTCAGTTTTACAAGTTTCTCTATATATTTCTTGAATTTTTTCAGGAATATTTTCCTTGTAGATTTTCAATTTTATCAGAAAGTGTTTATAATTCCACTTTCAAAAAACATAGGAATATTTTTATGCCTACCATTTTATCTGTATAATTTTTCCATGACATACTCAATCTTAACATGTTTTTTATATATTTCTTCAATTTTATCAGAGATATTTTCCAGGTAAATCTTCAAATTTATCAGAAAATGTTTATAATTTCACTTTCAATCAACCTAGAAATATTTTTGTGCCTACCATTTTATCTGTATAATTTTCCTTGATAATCTTCAATTTTAATGTTTTTCCATATATTTTTTTCAATTTTATCGGAAATATTTTCCATGTAAATCTTCAATTTTAACAAAAAAATTTTTTACCTCTACTTTCAATCAATTTAGGAATATTTTTATGCCTACTATCTTATCTGTATAATTTTTCATGAAATAGTTTTAATGTGTTTTTCTATATATTTCTTGAGTTTTATCAGAAATATTTTCCATGTAGATTCTCAATTTTATCAGAAAATGTTTATAATTCCACTTTCAATCAACTTAGGAATTTTTTTTTTTTTTTTTTTTTTGGTTTTTCAAGACAAGGTTTCTCTGTGTAGCCTGGCTGTCCTGGAACTCACTTTGTAGACCAGGCTGGCCTCGAACTCAGAAATCCACCTGCCTCTGCCTCCCAAGTGCTGGGATTAAAGGCATGCGCCACCACCGCCCAGGAATATTTTTATACCTACCATTTTATCTGTATAATTTTTCCATGAAATAGCCACTCTTAACGTGTTTTTCTATATATTTCTTCAATTTTATCAGAGATATTTTCCATGTATATTTACACAATGGAATACTACAAAGAAATTAAAAACAATGAATTCATGAAAATCTTAGGCAAATGGGGAACAGGGGGAAGCAAGAGGGCTTATGGGACATTCGGGGAGTGGGGAACTGGGAAAGGGGAAATCATTTGGAAAGTAAATAAAGAATATAGAAAATAAAATAAAAAAATAAAAAAAAGAATTGCAGAAATGTGATAGAAATATTAATATTTAACCTGTTGAAAATATTATTAGATGTGGTCTACTGAATATTCTTGGATATAAGGCATGCATACCTGAGATAGAATTTCACTTACAATACACAATACGTCATAATATAGCATAAGCTTTGACATGTAGTTCATAAATACAATTCAGTTCATTTGGTGTATAATAGTATGACATTATGCATATATTTTCTAAAAGCATATTCATTGTGGATATGAATATGATACGTGGGGGAGCTTACATGGTACAGCATGTGTGTGGAGGTTAGAGAATGGCTTTGTGGAGATGGTGATTGCTCACTTATACATGTGTTCTTGAGGTTTAACATTGCTTTTGCAAATTGCTTCTAGCTTCCAGGTTGTGCCTTCTGTTGGGGTAGATCATTAGCATGTCTGTCCCTCAGAAGAACCCATAGTCCACAGGCCTCTCAGGCAATCTGCTCTGCAGCAGACTCCACAGTCTGAAGGCCTCCCAGGAGATCTGCTGTGGCCAGGGCAATAAATCACCAGCATGTATGTCCCTATAAAGACACCCTGGTCCTGGAAAGACTGGATGTAGGGGAACGCCAGGACAGAGTAATGAGAGGGGGTTGAACGGAGAAAAGAGGGAGGGAAGGGGGCTTATGGGACTTTCGGGGAGGGAGGAAACGGGAAAGGGGAAGTGATTTGGAATGTAAATTAAAAAAATAAAATAAAATAAAATTAAAAAAAAAAAAAAAAAAAAAAAAAAGACACCGCAATATGAAGGCCTTCCAGAAGACCTGCAGCAAACCAGGGACACAGGAGAAAGGCTACAGACAGAGAAACCCAGGCCAGTTAACAGTAGAGATAACCAGATGGTGAGAGAAAAGCACTTGAACATAAGCGACAGAAGCCAATATGCTTAAGGCCTCATCAGAACCAGTTCTCCCTGGATACTCCAATGTACTTGAAATCTAAGATGCTTATCTAAAATCCTACCTCATGAATATAATAGATTTCTTTAAAGGAGGATATAAATATCTCACTAAAAGAAATACAGGAAAACACCAGTAAACAGGTAGAAGTCCTTAAAGAGAAAAAAATAAATAAATCCCTTAAAGAAATACAAGAAAACACAATCATACAGGGGAAAGAATTAGATAAATCAGTCCAAGACATAAAAATGGAAGCAGAAGCTATAAAGATATCACAAATTGAGACAACCATGGAAGCAGAAAATTTATGAAAGAGGTACAGAGGAAAGCATCATCAGCAGAATACAAAAGATACGAGAGAGAATCCCAGGTGTAGAAACACTTTAGAAGATATTGACACAACAGTCAAAGAAAATGCAAAACATAAAAAAACCCTTAACCCTTGATCATGGCGAATGATCATGTTGATGTGTTCTTGGATTCATTTTGTGAGAATTTTCTTGAGTATTTTTCCCTCAATAGTCATAAGGGAAATTTGACTGAAGTACACTTTCTTTGTGTGGTTTAGGTATCAGCTTAACTGTGGCTTCAATGAACCAAATGGATAGTGTTTCTTCTGTTTCTATTTTGTGGAATAATTTAAAGAGTATGGGTATTAATTCTTCTTCGAAGGTCTGATAGAATTCTGTGCTCAAATGATCTGGTCTTTGGCTTTTGTCTTGGTTGGAATACTTTTAATGCTGCTTCTAGTTCTTTAGGGTTTATAGAACTGTTTAGATGGTTTATCTGATCCTGACTTAACTTTGGTACCATGTATCTGTCTAGATAATCATTCATTTCATCTAGATTTTCTGTTTTGCTGAGTATAGGCTTTTGTAGTAGGATCTGATGAGTTTTTAAATTTCTTCAGCTTCTGCTGTTATGTCTCCCTTTTCATTTCTGATTTTGTGAATTTGGAGACTATTCCTATGACCTTTGCTTAGTTTGGCTAGTGATTTATCTATCTTGTTGATTTTCTCAAAGAATCAGCTGTTGGGTTTGTTGATTCTTTGTATAGATCTATTTGTTTTAATTTCCTTGATTTCAGCACTGACTTTGACTATTTCTTGCAATCTACTCCCTTTAGGTGTGTTTGATTTCTTTTTGTTTCATGCCTTTCGTGTGTGCTGTTAAGTTGTTATGCAGGACAGCTCTAATTTCTTTACAAGGGCACTTAGTGCTATGAATTTTCCTCTTAGCATTGCTTTCATTGTGCTCCATATGTTTAGGAGTCCAGGAAGACTTTAATTTCTTTCATTATTATTCCCTGACCAGATTATCACTGGGTAACAAGTTGTTCAATTTAAATGGGTATGTGGGTTTTCTGTTATTTTTGTTATTATTGATGTCTAGCCTTAGACTATGATGACCTGATAGGGCGTATGGGATTATTTAAAGCTTCCTGTATCTGTTGAGTCTTGTTTTGAGACTGATTATCTGTTCAATTTTGGAACAGGTACTATGAGGTGCAGAGAAGAAGGTATATTATTTTGTTTGAGGGTGAAATTTTCTGCATATATCAGTTAAATCCAATTGGTTCACAACATCTATTAGTTTCACTGTGTGTCTATATAACTTCTGTTTAATGACCTAACAGTGATAATAGTGTCTTGAATTCTCCTACTATTATTGTGTGGGGTTAAGTGTGTATTTTGAGCTTTAGTCAATTTTTTTTTTAATAAATGTGGGTGCCCTTTCATTTGGGGCATAGATGTCCAGACTTAACTTTCTCTTTGTGGTTTTTTTCCTTGATGAATATGAAATGCCCTGCCCCATCTCCCTTGACAACTTTGGTTGAATGTTTATTTTATTAGATATTAGAATGACCACTCCTGCTTATTTCTTGGAACCATTTCCTTGGAAGACTTTTTTCCAGTCTTTTACTCTGAGATAGTATATGCCTTTGTCGTTGAGGTGTGTTTCTTTTATGCAGCAAACATGCTGGATCCTGCTTGTATATCCAGTCTGTTAGCTTATATCTTTTTACTAAAGAATTGAGTCCATTGATATTGAGAGATATTAAAGACAGGTGATACTTAGATTCTGTTATGTTTGTTGTTGAAGGTAGCATTATGTATATGTAATTCTCTCCTTTTGGTTTTGTTGTGAAATGATTGATTTCTCATTTTTTTCTTTAGCGTAGGTACCATCTTCATGCTAGAATTTTCCTTTTAGAATCATTTGTAGGGCTGGAATTATATATATATCCCAAAGCAAAGTAACTGTCACTCAATATAATGTCTAATGGAAAAACAAATCACTAAGGTTAGTAATAAAAACGCCAAGAAACATTTTCAGTGAAGGTCTTTTAAAAAAAAATGCAGACTTGATTTTGTGACTTGACTATTATTATTAGATTGTTTGCATGTGCAGGTACATATATGTCACAGTGAATATGTGGTGCCAATAAAGAAAAAAAAAAGGTTCTGGAGTAGGTCTTCTCTGTTTGCCTGTGTATTGATTTTAGGGACCAAACTCTGATCCAAATGAGTGAACAAGGAGCCTCTTCATTCTCTGAGACAACATTCAGGAAGTGTACTTGAATTTTAACAGATCCTTTTGTATTGGGGACCCACTAGGGACAGAAGCTAATTATCAGTCATCATGTAAAGTAGAAATAAATCTATAGATGGAATACATATCAAACATAGAATGTTTGTTTTCATTACTTATTACATTTTTAAAATATTTGATAAATATGTAAAAGAAAATGATTTTTATAAAGCATTCAAATTTCCAATCCAAATGCCAGAGTTTTATTATTTTATTGATATTTTTTTCTTATTAAATGTATTATAATGATGTATTACTAACAATAAGTTATTCAAAAACATTGAATTTTTTCTTATTTTATGAATTAAACAATTTATGATGTCAGTTAAATAATGTGCATCTAATCCAGCCTGGTGATTTCCATAGAACTGATCATTAAATTAAAAAAAAAAAGTAATATCTTTGTGAGGAATAGACAGTTCTCACTGTGTCTCAAGAATAAAATTTATGTTATTATAAGTTATAATTGCATAGAAATAAAAGGAATTTAATGATTAGATAATAGTTTTTGATGAACACTTTTCAGTTTTTCCTCATTATGTTTGGAAATATTTAGCTGTTAGCCTAAAAGTATATTTCCTATTTTCTCAGTTATTTTTATAATCTTTCTTCCACATATCCTCTGTGTTTCATGCTACTTAATTTTGCAATTTTGGAGAGCTTATTACTATTGTTTGTGAGTAATTCCCAAATTCTTTTAAGTCAATTACTCACAGTACACTTTAAGTAGAATATATATTAATTAATTTCCACTGAGACTTTCTACTTCCCTAAATACTTTCCAAAATACAACTTTCTCATTTACTAAAAACATGCTTGATTTAAGAAGCTCTTTTAAAAATCATAACTCAAAAGTTAAATAAGGTTTATGAATTATATTTCTGACAAATATCAAAATTCCATGGATTCCCAATGTATCATACATTAAGTAGATTTTGTTTTACTTTATTTTTGCCATTTGATAAATCTATTGTTCTTTTTCTCTGTGTGTTTCCCTCATTGTTGTTATGTGTGTGTTTTCCACACTTATCACTGTGTGCGTGTTTATTTATGCATATATTAAATCGTGCTAGTTATGTAGACTGTGTGAAGGTTGAAGGACGAACCTCTGTATTGGTCCTTGCCTAGTATCTTCTGCTACCATCTTAGGAGCCAAGGAATTCTAGATGCTCTGTTATACTTGTGTTCTACTTTTCTCCTTTGGCTGCCAAGAACCTAGGATCTTGAAATATCCTTGTGATGATCACATGATGACAGAGCTAGCTAACGAGAGGACAGCATGAGTGTGCTACAGATAGTTTTTATCAGTTTTGATGGAAAACATTTCATAATTACCTAGAGCATAAGACACTTTTCAGTTTTTCCTCATTATGTTTGGAAATATTTAGCTGTTAGCCTAAAAGTATATTTCCTATTTTCTCAGTTATTTTTATAATCTTTCTTCCACATATCCTCTGTGTTTCATGCTACTTAATTTTGCAATTTTGGAGAGCTTATTACTATTGTTTGTGAGTAATTCCCAAATTCTTATTCCCAAGTTCTTACCATGAACCTTGCTTATATTATTTTTAAAAGGTCAGTATGTTATTATTGAATCAGTATGTCTGTGGAAGGAGTGAAGCTCGCTAATTTGTCACCTTTTTAATAATTATTATGTTTCCCTCTAAATTTCTAATTACTCTTATCATATTAAAAATGATCTAAAACATTAGTTTTCACCATAATGAATCACTTTAACAGAATAATCTCTAGTATAATTGCTTTCATTTTTCTATCTGTCATCTATCATCCATGTTTCTATGTATCGTCTTTTATGTATCTATATAGCTATGTGTTTATCTAACATCTACTACTAATTGGTCTCTGATCTGATATATGTACACACACACACACACACACACACACACACATCTTTGCTGTGATGTGTAAGATTATAGTGGGTTCTAGCCCACTGCGGTGTTTTTTAAAATGCTGATGATTCAATCTATTAAACGGTTTTGTGGTATGAGAGATTTAGTATTCAGTAGAGGTAGGTTTAATCCCTGTATTAATTTTCTCATAATGCCTCTGAATCTCTAGTCCTACATGAGCTGACCTAAGATAACCAATTACTGATCTTTTACATTTGTTCTGTAAATCTCAGTGTGGCTAATTCAAATGCTTAAGAGTTCTCTGCTTAGCACAGCTTTACCTCATGAGTTTGCAGTTATCTGTGAGATATATCACAGTAGAATATATTCTTTTCTTGTCCAATTATTATTGTAGAAACAGAGTTTCCCAATTCATGGGTGGTATTCCTTACCTACATTTCTTAATATTGTATCTAGGAAAACATACACGTGGATTTTTATTGTTATAGACTTTATGCTTGTTTCCTAGAAATATTGTCCATTCTTCTTCTCTCTCTCTCTCTCTCTCTCTCTCTCTCTCTCTCTCTCTCTCTCTCTCTCTCTCTCTCTCTCTCTCTCTGTGTGTGTATGTGTACATGTATGTGTGTGTCTGTGTGTGTAGAAGTATATAAGTTACTGAGATGTGATAACATACAATATTACTGCTATATTTAGAAAAATCAACCCATGCTAGGGTTTGGACATCATCTGTAAGCAAAAAAGGTAGTAGGATTAACATAATACAAATGGCCATCTTACCAAAAGCAATCTACAAAATCAATGCAATCTACATCAAAATTCCAAATATATTACTCACAGAAATAGAAAGAGCAATTCTAAAATTTATCTGCAATAACAAAAAACTAAAGATAGTGAAAACAATTCTCAACAACAATAGAATATCTGGGAGAATAACCATCCCTGATATCAAGCTGTACTATAGAATAATAGTGATAAAAACTACATTGTATTTATACAGAGACAGACAAATACATCAATGGAATATTATTGAAGACCCAGAAATAAACCCGCAGACCTATGATCACTTGATCTTTGACAAAGAAGCCAATTGATTGGAAAAAGTACAGCATTTTCAACAAATGGTTCTAGTGAAACTGGTGGTCAGCGTGTAGAAGACTGCAAATGGATCCATTCTTATCTTCTAGTATAAAGCTCAAGTCTAAGTGGATCAAAATACATGGAATCTAATCGGAGAGAAATTGAGAAAGAACTTCAAACACATTGGCACAGGGGAAAATTTCCTGACCAGAACACCAACAACTCATACTCTAAGATCCACAATTGGCAAAATGGGACCTCATAAAATTGAAAAGCTTCTGTAAAGCAAAGAATACCATTAATAGGACAAAGCAGCAACCCAAAGATTAGGAAAAGACCGTTACCAACTCTACACTCAATAGAGAGCTAATATCCAAAATATACAAAGAACTCAAGAAGTTAGACTCCAGAGAAACAAACAACCTTAATCAAAAAAATGGGGTACAGTTCAAATAAAAAAGGTTTCAACTAAAGAATCTCAAAAGACTGAAAAGCACTTTAAAGAAAAAAAAAAACACAGAGTACCCAAGATACAGTCCACGGAATTCAGAAAGGACACCAAGCTGAAGTGCTCAAGATAGGATGCCTCAGTCCCACTTGGAAGGGAGAACAAAGCAATCGCAAGTGGGGAGGGAGGGAGGAACCTGGGAGGGAAAGTGGACAGGGGAGGGGTAGGGAGTGTAGGGAAGAGGGGAACCTGATCTAGTATTGGGTGAGGGAAAAGGTCTGAAGCCATGATGGCCAGCAGAAAGAATGGAAACAGACATCCTCAGGAGATAGGAGGTTGGGGGGACCCTCCAGAATTCACCAGAGACCTGGGAGGTGAGAGACTCTCAAGACTCAAATGGAGGGACCTTAAATGAAAGGCCCATACCTGACAGTAGGGAGAGGTAACTTATATAGCCCATCTTTAGCAGAAAGACAGGGCATCCAATGAGGGAGAAGGTGGCCATCCCACAGTCACAACTCTGACACATAATTGTTCCTGTCTGAAAAAATTACAGGTATGGAAATGGAGAGGAGCCTATGGAATAGAAAGTTCAGTGACTGGCCAAAATTGACATTCAGCTCAAGGGGAGGTCCTAAGGCCTGACACTATTACTAAGGCTATGGAGCACTCACAAAAAGAGATCTACCATGATTGCACCACAACAAGCAGCTGAAAAAGTCAGATGCAGATATTTGCACACAACCAATGGACAGAAGCATCTGACCCCTGTTGTTGAACTAGGGAAGGCTGTAAGAAGCTCAGGAGAAGGGCAATCCTGTAGAAGGACCAGCAGTCTCAATTAATCTGGACCCCTAAGATCATTCAAACACTGGACCACCAACCAGGCAGCACACACCAGCTGATATGAGGTCCCCAACACACATGCAGTAGAGGACTGTCATGTCTGTTCATTCAGAGATGATGCACCTAACCCTCAAGAGACTGGAGGCCTCACTGAGTTTAGAGGTCAGGTGGGGTGGAGACATCCATGTGGAGACAGGGTGATAGGAAGGAGCTATAGTATGTGGAACAGTCAGAGGGTGGACAAGAGTAGGAGGAATAAAATATGAAGTGTAAAAAAATTAATTAAAAAAAAGAAATGTTCAAAATCCTTAGTCATCAGTGAAATGAAAATCAAAATTACCTTGAAATTCTACTTCACATTAATCAGAATGGCTAACATCAAAAATGCAGGTGACAGTCTATGTTGGCAAGGATGTGGAAAAATGTACAGAGGGTCAGGAAATTAAATAGAAACATGTAGCAGGACCAAGGGACTCTCGTCCCTTTGATGTCCATCAAGGCCATTCTCTGCTACATATAAGGCTGGAGCCACTTGGTCCTGAGAAGGCTCTATGCCCCAGTATAGGGGAATGCCTGGACAAGGATGCTGGAGTGGGTGGGTTGGGGTGGGTGGGATGGGATAGGGGATTTTTGGAGGTGAAACCAGGAAAGGTGATAACATTTGAAATGCAAACAAAGAAAGTATTTAATAAAAAAAAAAAGAAATAAGTAGCAGTAAGGGATGGGAAACTGAGGATAGCCATTAGAAAATCCCAGACTCTAAGGAAGAAACAGGCTCCCAGGATCCAACAGGGATGATTTTAGCTGAAGTATATAAGAAAGGGGACAAACAACTTGTAGAGACCACATCCACTAGATAGGTATGGCCCTCAGTTGAGGGATGGGGTCACCCAGGCATCTCAATATTTTACCAAGTAATGTTCCTGTCCAAAGGAAAGACAGGGACAAAAATGGAACAAAGATTAAAGGACAAGTCACAGACATGTCCACCTAGGCATCTATCCCATTTGCACACACTAAGCCCCCATAGTACTGCTAATGTCAAGAATTGCTTGCTGACAAGAGCCTGATATGACTGTTCCCTGAGAGGTTCTACCAGAACCTGACCAATACAGATACAGATACTCACAGCCAACCATTTGACTGAGTCCTGGGTCCCCAGTGGAAGAGCTAGGGGAAGGAATGAAGGAGCTGAAGGGGATTACAACTCCATAGGAAGAACAATATCAACTAACCGGACCTCCCCCACCAGGGCTTCCAAGGACTAAACAACCAATCAAAAAGTATACATGGAGGGAGTCATATGTAGGAGAGGATGGTCTTGTCTGACAAAATGAGAGGAACACCATTGGTCCTGTGGAGGCTTGATGCCCCAGCAAAGGGAGATGCTAGAGCAGTGAGGTAGGAGTGGGTGAGTTGTGGAGGAGCACTTACATAGGGGCAAAGAGGTGGTGGGATGGAGTTGTTTGTGGTGTGGTAACTGGGAAGAGGGATATCATTTGAAGTGTAAACAAATAAAATAATTAATAAAAATGTAAATTATATGTAATTATCAATTTTAAATGATAATTTTGTATGAATAAGCACTTTACTTTTGATGCAATTGTGTGATTCACTATTTGAAAGAACTTTACAATATGAAGCAGGCTTGACTAAATAAGGACCACTCTAGAAATTCTATCATATGAAAATTGCAGAAGTTTCCCATTTATGTGTACTAGTATGAAAGTAAATTTAAATATGAGCCATAGTAAAAGTTATTCTTCAGTTACAAAAATTATCAAAGGAAAGATATAAAATAAACTATAATTATAATATCTTCATATTATTATAAATAATATTTTAATTTATTTTTATTTTGATAATATCAATTTTAACAATGTATAAAATGTATATAGTCTTCAATTTTCTCACTAACTTAATAAAAAATATATTCTGAAAATTACCATTCAATAAGTTTTTAAAATATTAATTGGCTAAAGTTTTGGGGATGGAAAAATAATATTCAAGAAGGAAAATAAATAGCCTTGTTTTAATCTCTACTACATATTAATTGACCTAAAATATTTTTTTTTTTAATTTAATTTTATTTTATTTTTTTAATTTACATTCCAAATCACTTCCCCTTTCCCGTTTCCTCCCTCCCCGAAAGTCCCATAAGCCCCCTTCCCTCCCTCTTTTCTCCGTTCAACCCCCTCTCATTACTCTGACCTAAAATATTTTTATCTGTTTTTCCTATTATTTAGTTGATTAAATATAAATTTAGCTCTTATATATTATATGAGTATGAATTTAAGCAATTATAGTTCTAAAATTTAAGGAATTTATAGTTTAAATTTTGTCTGTACTAAAAATGTATACATTTTTTTGAAAGTATTCCTTTGACAGTAGAGTTCAACAACTTTAGCTATCTTTGATAATATATTAAATAATAATTTGTATATAAATTATTTAAAATACATTTAATCACATATTATATTACATGTGTATATGTGTATACTTGTGTATATTATATGCAAATTAATGTTTATTTATTAAGTAGATTAAACATTTTTAGAGTTAAGTATCTGTGTGAGGCCTAGGGATGAAGCTCTCCTGTTTGCAATGGAATTACTCTATTACTATAATTTATCAAAAATACATGCAAATGCCCAACAAAAGTTTTCAGTGACCATGATCAGGAAGAAAAGGCAAACTCAAACTGGAATGATGTTATCATTCTCTGGTACACATGGGAGGAAAATGCCCACCCTAGAGCTCATTGCTACAATGTATTTTAAATTTTTTAATTAGTTTGGTTAGTAAAATAATGTTCATCACAAAAATCTGGAAATAGAAATACAGTATGGCTTAGAGATTTTTGCTATCGAGCTCATATTAATAGGAATTTAATATGTCACAGAGATTTTATATATGTGTATTTATTGAATCTAAACTAAGAAATGGAGTCATGGTAGGTTTCAATCTGAAAAATGAATATAGATAGATAGATAGATAGATAGATAGATAGATAGATAGATAGATAGAGAGATAGAGAGATAGATAGATATAGATATACCCACAAAAATTAAAATTGTAATCTATCTTTGCAGCAACATAGATGGAAGTAGAGGAGAAAGGTTCTACTAGATTCTTATAAAATGTTTCAGGGAGAGGGATAAAAAATTATCAGTGGTTACACAGTATTGTAACATTTAGGATGACTGGCTCATTTTAATAGAATATTTTAAATAATGAAAAAGAGCAGAGAAAAATAAATTGTCTGAGATGATTGCAATAACTGATCATCAAAACCTTACAGATTTTATTAATGGTGAATTATCTATACACTAAAAGTGTATACACAATTATGCTATTTTGATAAAATGTAAAACTATTTTTTATGTTTAATTTTGTTTATTCACTTTACATCCCTCTCACTGCTCCCCTCCCAGTCAACTCCTCCCACAATCCTTCCTCCATCCTCTCTCCCCTTCTCCTCTGAGCAAGTGGGGTCCTCCTATATATCCACCCACCCAGGCATTTCAAAGCATTTGTGAAGCAAGGGTCATCCTCTCCCACCGAGGCTAGACAAAGCAGCCCAGGAAGAATGCTTTTGGAATAGCTCCTACTCCATATGCTACATATGTAAGGGAAGGTATAGGTCCATCTATGTTCTTTGGTGGGTTGTTCAAACTCTGAAATCCCCAAGAGTTTAGGGCAGTTGTCTCTGTTGGTCTTCCTGTTAACTTGCTATTCCCTTCAGTCTGCAGTCCTTCCTCCTATTCTTCCATAGGTGTCCCCAAGCTGCATCGACTGTTTGGCTGTGGGTGTCTGCATCAGCCTGAGACAGCTACAGGGTGGAGCAAAAAGTCTTTATCTTAAAATGTGGAAAGAGACTCACTGCTGTTGAAACCATAAATGATTTAATCATTGTTTTAGTGGAATATTCAAAGCCATGCATACATTTTTAATATTTGCTTTATTGGTAAATAAAATTATATAGATGAAAAGATTTGAAATAGGTTAAAAAATGCCTGCATTGAGCTGATTAATATTAACTACTTCACATGCTTTCCATACTTGCCAATTTTGGGGATGAAACATTTAAAATTTGTCATTTGGGAATATCAAGGATAGCATAAAAGATTTATTACCACAATTACTATGTTCTGAAATTTCTGGCAAAATTTCTGAAATATTTCATGACAGAAAAAGTATGAGGTTTTTTTAATTTTACAAAAAGAACCAAAGAATTCAATAAGGCAAACATTTAGACTCTTATACATAAAAGCTGTGTTTTACCTCCTCTCATGAAATTGGAAAACAAAACTGAGAAAATAAACTTCTGTGTTAGACATGGTAGCAGAAAGGATGATTTTTCAAAAGAATAAAGATGGTACATCAGGAATCAACCGTTATAGAACATTATTATTATTGAAGAAAAATATTACATTTTACACCCTGTTCTTTAGTGATCTTGTCTCCCATCTTATTTCTGTTACTCTTCTGCATGAACGGGGCCTAAAATTGCTAAGTGTACATTCCAGATTTTTTTAGGCTGAAATGCTTCTGCACTGACTATGAATCTAGAGCAGTTGTAATCCATTTTGCAATCAGTGCATAATATTAGGCCTTCTAGTAGAATTTATAGTCCTTAACTTCATGAGAAGAAATACCCTAAGATTTATTAATACATGAATATTAATACATGACGGATTATGTATACCCCAACTATATTCACATATATATCTATATATGTTTGGCTCCCTGTAGATTGTACTAGCACATCTGCCCAATAAATATTTTTGGATTTCAAATGAAAGACATATACATATTAGTTTATTTTTAATTGCCTTGGCTGCCTCAAAGGTACCTTCACCTGTATCTCCAGGCCCAATCAAGGAAGTAGCCGGTGACCACTTAACCAAAATCTCACATGGCTGATCAGCTTTATTTCTTCCTCACTATTGTGTTCCATTCTTGGTTTTCTGAGTCATGGAAAATCTCTATCATTCCTCTCTGTGTCCTCATCCACACAACTCTGTGTCCTGCCCTGTGCCCAACTATTGGCATATTTATTGATTGATCAAAAACCATTGGGCCAAAAGCCTTTAGCATTCCGGCACACAGATCTCTGGTTCAATCAAAGCATTAGAACCAATCTTCAATAAAGAGCGTGTAGATAGAATTACAAATACCCCTCACTTTATTTATGCATACATTATTTATAGAAATAGTTGCATAACCTTACATTTTATAAAATGTCTTACCGTGTAGCCCTGCAGCCTGGAAATTTCAATGTCAACAGTGCTGACCTAACTTCTTGGAAATCTACCTACTTTATCTTCTCTAGTGCAAAGATTAAATGCCCAAATCACCAAACCTGTCAGATGAATGCTCTTAATTATTAAGTTTAATATCTTTATAAATTATATGAAATATATTTACATTCTTTAAAAGAACATTCTTTAAAAGAACAGAGAAATTAAGCATAGCAAAGCATTCCCTAAGATCTGACATTGTATGCATGGCAAACTTAGACTTAGAACCAGGGCATCTGACTCTACAACTCAAATTCTTCACTATGATGAAATCAGGCCAGTGGTTTCTGGCTCAGTGACTCTAAGAAAGCCACAGCTAAATGAAGATCATAGACATTTCTCACTGTGATGCACAAAAGAAAGCTGCTCTTCCTGCTGTTCTTCCCTTGCTTGCATGTGGGGCTACAGACAACCTGCACAGATCTGAAAGTTTGCATTTGATTTTAACCATTAGCTCTATAGAGGCATTGATGGATGGAGGGCGAGGCATCAGATAACAGATGTATTAGGGACACAGGTGTGTTTCCAGATTAGCCAGGAGGCATTACAGGCACAAAGAAATGCTAACTAAAAGGGAAGGATGGCAGATTACTTCCTCACAGTCAAGACAGTAGGGCTCTTCTTGTCTTATCTTCAGGTTTTGGCAACTCAGACTGGTTTCCCTGGATACAAGAGCTACTCTGCTTAGCAGGACTGAATCATCAAGTGTGTTGAATTTGTTCAGCTTGCTTTAAGAAGGACAAATGCTCCCTGTAAAATGTGAGACACTCTATTTTAAAGAAAGTGAGCAAAAATAAGATGATATATAAAGCATTGAGTAGGACCATGTTATCTTTTTGATTTTATAGTGCTGTTTAGTTTAAAACCCTCAGTACATTACAACTCTTTAGCCTTTGGAAATAAGGAAAATCTCAAGTAGCACTATGATTGTAATTTTCTTTTCTATTTTTAATTAGATATTTTCTTTATTTACATTTCAAATGTTATCCTCTTTCCTCCTATCCCCTCTGAAACCCACTATCCCACCCCCTTCGCCTGCTCACTAACCCACCCACTCCTGCTTCCCTGTCCTGGCATTCCCCTACACTGGGACATTGAGCCTTCACAGGACCAAGGGCCTCTCCTCTCATTGATGTCCAACAAGGCCATCCTCTGCTACATCAAGGTCTCAAACTGGGACTTGTGTCTCTTCATTATATACTTCATCAGTATCACATATAACAATATCTTGTGTATGCTATTTCCAGCATTTTTCAGTGTGAAGTTTCTTCATATTCTAAATTATCTAAACAATAAAAGTGTGAACAGTGTCACTCCTACCATCTTAACTGAAGCTCCTGCATATTATTTTTATGTTAGGTTAGCTTCATATTGGTTGGTATTTAATATAAATTATTTTCAGCTTTGGAAATACAATCATAGTTAAACTAAAAATATGTCAGGCACATAATTTTTATATAAGATAGGCTAAAAGAACATAAAGAATATAAAAAAAATTATAACTACAGCAATGAATTTGAGTATATATCTGGGTCCTTATGAAAGTGGTCAGTATCCTCAAATTGGGAGAAAATGTCATGGAGTTATCTAATACTGCTGAACTTCTAGGGAATTTGATATAAAAGACTTAGGGTGAGGCAGTAAGGCCTTCTAGAATAGCAAAATACTTAATGATGATAACAACAGAATATCAATTCTTCATTTGTAAGAAGAATGACTCACTGCAACTTGATGGAAAGTGTGTCAGGGATTCAATACTTCCTTTTGATGATAGGGCCTAATTAGATAAGCACGTGTTACTGAGCGTCTACACTAGTTTGGTTTGAGAATGGTTTAAGTACTCAGTGCATGAAATAGAGTATTTTTACAATTGAAGTGATCTAAGTTAAGAAAGAACAGTTGCACACATATTAACTAAGAATCTAGACTCTAGAATACAGCATGTTGTCATCCCTCTATATTGTGGAACCTGAAATCACCAAAGGAATTTAATGTTGTGTTCCCTGTAGAGAACAATATTAAGATCATTCAGATTCTACCTGGTTCTTGGGTAATAAAGAGACTCATTATTCTCAATCAGAGACTTTGTCTCTAAGAGTCAGGAAAGCTAAATGTCTAGTGTTAAAAAGGGAAAAGAAAAGAACCTAGAGGCCCGCCTTATACCTCAGAACATACATACTTTACCTATAACTTTTTTCACTATATCTTTATATTAATGAGTAAAGCTTGATACTCTATAGAGGAAATACTGTTTATGTATAGTTTAAAAATAAAAAAAAAAACACACCCACAAAAACATTATTTAGGAAAACTCAAATGTTTTTATTTCTTATCCTAGTTTTGTCTTTTTGTTATTCATCACCTGTGACTTATTCATGGAGTTCATTGGTATATTAAAATTCTACCCGCATTTAAATTTAATCCCAAACCAATGTGTCTATTTGGAACACCTCTTTTTGTATGGCTTAATTGTCCAGACTTTAAGACTAGCATAATTTTATAGGGGAAACTTCTTTGAAACAACTAATTATATTTTGAATATGAATTACTTCTGTTACACTTTTATATAATTATGTAACACAGTTTCATAGCTCCCACTTGTAATTACACTTCTTACTACTTACTACTACGTATGTATTAAATCTGAGCATATATTATTAAACGTACTGTGATTGAGACCTTGGAAATGTTAGTAAAATATTAAGAACAATATCTTTGAGTATCTTTTATAATTATCTGATTAAAGTTTGTCTCTCTGGATTATTAACAGTAATTGGTTCTTTATTTAAAAGCAAAAGATTGGGTTATAGTTTAATAATGCTTGAACTAACATCAGATTAATATGTGTTTAATGAATCTGTATATTTAATTACTTGATTATACATGTGTATAACAGGAACAGTCCAATAATGAAATTAGGTGCCCCTTTGATTGCTTTCATTCAAGCATGACAAGGATGTGATCATTTTCTTTAGGAAAACTTGAATGTTACTATGCAACTCAGCGATTTCTAACTTTCTTTGAACAATTTATCTGGGTAAGAAATGCGTACATCTCATGCTTCCACTTCTCATATAACACTAAAATATATCCTCTATAAACTCAAATGAAGGTGTGGATGAAAACAAGTAATGAAAAGTAGAAGTCAGAAATATTATAATCTTTAAATTTAAAATGTTCCATAAAATAATTTAAGCTATATACTTAGTTCAAGTATTTTTATAAAACCCCCAAATTGTCTTTAATACTGCTCATAAAAATGAATGTATAGACTTCTACACAGTTTAACTAAGGCAAGAATGAGAGAAGCCTCAAGTAACTGATATCAGAAGAAAGAGGAAATTACTATAGATGCAAAGAACCAAGGAATGAAGGAATATCATGAGAAATTTTATACATAAAATTTAGTATTGGTGCTAAATTAAGTAATATGCTTAAGTGTATATTTTATCAAAAATCAAATAAAAAGTAATATATTTTGAATAAACCAGTATTTATCAAATTACAAACTGCAATAGAGAAAAGATTTATACCAGTTTAGTAATTTATTACAAATGATGAAATGACAGGAAATATATTTTAATATTCTGTGATGATAACTTGTTTTAATAAGTAAACTCAAGACTGATTGGAGGAAAAAAAAGAGCAAGGCCCACTAAATCAACTAAGCAGGACTCATAGGGGCTCCCAGACACTGCACCTGTGGGTCAGTGTTATGACATCTGCATATACCTTATAATTGGGTTTCTGGTGTTGCTGTGGGACTCCTAACAGTGGGAATTAGGGGTAGCTTCTTTGACTCTCTCTCTCTCTCTCTCTCTCTCTCTCTCTCTCTCTCTCTCTCTCTCTCTCTCTCTCTCTCTCTCATTTGGGACCATTATAATTCTACTGGATTGCCTTGTCCAGCCTTGTTATGAAAGCTTGTACCTAGTATTATTGTAACTTATAAAGCAGATTTTTGTTACTCCTAGGAGGCCTGATTTCTTTTCAAGATAAACAGAGAAGAAATAGATCTGGAGAAGAGGGGTGGTAGATAGGGGACTGACCAAAGGGGAACTTATGGTTGGTGTGCAGTATAAAAGATAAGAATAAATAAAAAAGAAAGAAAAAAGAAGCAGACAAAGGACAGAAAACCTAAGACATCAAAATTTAGCAGACCACTATGATTTACTAACATAGATATGAACCTTCCTCAATAAAAAATTAGAAAATAAAATACAACATGGGAATAATTTTCTAAATAGCATAAAAATTTAATGAAATTTCAAATGGTTATGACTAAATTGATGTTCATATATTAAGTAGTGAAATCAATCCTATAGGAGCTAGAAAGATAACTTAGAAGTTAAGAGAATTTTACTTGTAGAGGAAGTGGGTTCAGTACCCAGTCCACTGGTGGCTCTTAAAAAAACTCCTGTTGTATCTCCTTCTGACTGCCACTATGGTCAGCCCCACAAGCAGTGTAAACGCATGCATTTATGCAAAAGACTCAAAAATAAAAATTAAAATAAGTAAACAAATTAAATTCATTCTAAACAGACAATGCAAAGAACAGACGATCTTTTCACTCAAGTCGTGAACTTATTTGGAATATCTCAACACCATTATTCTTTATAAAAATTCAATATATACTGTAAGCTAAAAGGGAGACTGTTGAAAAAATTAATAACTTTATGATATTGAATTAAATAGGCATTTGCCAAATGATGAAGTGCAAATGATTGATAAATATTATTCAGACATGCATAAGAAAAGACTAAACAGAGTAAGGCTTATATATATATAGCACTAAAGAAAATAAAATATATTAATACACATAATTTTGGTTAAGGTCCATTATTCATTCAATATTACTTGTTCTTGGAATTTGTTGATCTATTATAATCCTTCTCAATGTCCAGTTTGTTCCCTCCATGGTACACATTAGAATGTGTCTCTGGAATGCCTCCTCCTCTTTCTCCATTTAATTTTTAAGATTTCTACATTGATGACAAACTATTGGAACTACCCAGTTTAATTTTGAACATAACACACTCCTGGGAAAGTCTTATGAATCTATTTAACATGATTTTTAGAGCAAACAAAGAATCTCCTGAATAGAATAAAGAGTGCCACCTATCCTTTGGAAAACAATTTATCAGTCTTGAAATATACCCTGGTCATGTGCTGCAGAAATCATATTTTGCTTGTATTTTTTGGTCAGGAAATTTGGAAATATGTGCTCTATTAATAGACTTATAGGAGGTTTATTTACAATTTTCAAAACTTGAGAGCAACAAAGCTAACTTTCAGAACACAAATGAGTGAATACACTGAGGTATAGCCACAGAGTAGAATGGTATTTACTGATATAAAGAAATGGACAAGTAGGGGTTGAAAAAGATATTGCATAGTCTTAAATTCACATAAATAATTGTAAAAAATTGTTGATAAATCCTTTATTACTAATTACTAGACAAATAACATTGACAATTTTTAAGTTATAAAATTGAATATTATTTAACCATATTGTTTCTTTGGAGAAGAAAAAGTTCCCTTTATTATTTCAGTGAAAATCACTGGAGGACACTTAGTTATAAAGTGGTTAATAGAACCTAGTCACTCACTTATCTCTCTTTTCAAATGCTACATAATAAAAGGGAAGGGTGATACTTTTGAAATTTTGAATCAGGACATATTCATACACCTTTCATTATGATATTTCATACATATATAAAACCTACTTTTTTCTCTTTTTTAAGTTCCAAAGTTTCTTTTCCCTTCCAGACAGATGTAATGCCTCAGAGATTTCCAGAAATGTAAACAGGCACATCAGGAGGAAATTTATGCTGGTATCCTTCCTTCATCCGGCTCAGCAGCACTGTGTGAAGCCTTCTCCTGGTGTGATTGCACACAGAAATCTCATCATTTTCAAAATTCTGTCCCTGATACTGAGTTATATCAGCTTCACTCCACATTCCCTGACCGATATAAGTCTCACACTTCCAAATTACCTTATTATTTTTAGACTTTTTAAGTATCTCTCTTAAAATTTGTCCTAGTCTATATTTTTGCTTTATTATTGGGTTATAATCCCATTTGATTTTCTAAATAGCAAAACATATAGATATGATTGACAGACTCCTACATCCATATTCAATAAATTACTTAAAGTTTTACTTAAAGTCTTGGTTTCATCTACTGTACAAAATGGGTCTAATAAGTATTTTTGGGCAGGTTAAATGGTATTTCACATGAAAAACATCCATCATATATATGCATAGATTTGTTCCTCTGTAACAAAATATAGTTATTAATGTCTACAAAATCCCATTATTTGAGTAGTGCAGCAATCATGTGTTTCACAGTGAGGAATGCCATTAAAAATATCACAAAGAAATTAAAATAAAGGTATTGGCTTACATATGTACAAAGTTCCATATAGATGGTTTATAAAATATAAACTAGTGTATTTCCATAGGAAAACAACTTAAAACCTGCTATTTGGAAGCTTATGCCCTTTGGACTTTTAAATTTTACTTTTAATTTACAAATATTTGTATCTATGTATGGTTTACAATATGATACCTGTATCCATATCTCTATCTCTATCTCTACCTCTATCTCTATCTCTATATATCTATATATCTGTATCTGTATCTGTATCTATATCTATCTATCTTCTTTTCTTGTGTGTAGAGAGATAAAAATATTTGAACATAAATATTAGGTAAATGATCGTTGCTTTTTATACTGAAGAGTATGAAAATCATAATGCTATTCAGTAACAAAAAGTTTGCACTATTTTATGTAGCAAGAAACATGACTATTAATATTATTTTAGAACACCAAATCATTTGTTTATTCATAAACATAAAATGACAAATTGAATCAATTTTACTGGCATTCTGCAGTCATGATTATGTGTTTGGCTTAAATGTGTATTGTAGGAGCTAGAGAGATGGCTCAGCTATTGAACAGTGGTGAGTTTTTCAGAGGACTGGGCTTTGATTCCTAGTACCCACATGGCACATTACACCCATGTAAGTACAATTCCAGGGTGTCAGACACCCACTTCTACTCTTTCTGTCCACCACAGGTATTGCCTGCATATTGTACAAGATAAATCCCCATGCAAAACTCACATGTACATAAAATTAAGAAAAATAAAGTATAAAAGTTGTATTGAAGGAACAAAGGAACATTTTGCTTTTTGTATGCTTAATAATAAATAATAAGACAATATTAAGTGAATTTCTAAACAACTCTCCAGATATCAGCTACTGTATCAATCTCACTGATAGGGATTCTGAAGTTCCATAGCTTCAGTACTTCTGGTTAATGAAGTCCTAGTGATAGAACATAATATTGCAACTTGGAATATAGCCTGAGAGAATTCTCTCAAACCCTGATACTATAAAACACAGTTCTGAAATGTAATTTGTTCTTTCCCTTCTGTTAAAAGAACAGTGTATATACTTAATTTAAACTAAAATATACATCATAGTAGGATCATTGCAAGATTTAGAACAATATTAAACTATGTTATATATTTTCAAAAGAAATATACCTGTTTGATTTTCCCACCTGTTTGTTTTCATGCAGGTCACAATAGTTGCAATCATTCATATCGTCATAATATATAATACTTTCTGTGCATCATGCCTTTATTAGGAAGGTAAATACAAAGTTTGGTTTGTAATATAATAGGATATGGAATGCGAACCTATCTCTTAAGTTTACAAGATTTGCTTTATTTTTCAAAGTTTGTAAATAATATAAATTTATAATTTCTGAAAATTAACAGTTAAATCCACCATATAATTAATCAAGCATTTTGTATTACAAAACTGAGTGCATCTATGTGTGTGTATGTGCATGTGTTTATGTGAATATGTAAAGATAAACATTTCAATAGAATAATATTTTGAAAATCAAAATAGAAATTATGAAAAATATGTGTTCTTTACAAATGTAGTAACTGATATCACTCAATAAAATCACGTGGAATTTTAAAGATGAATGGAGAAAAGGAACATGAATTAGTAATACAATACCTACAATATAAGTGAAAATAAAATTTACAAAGAATTAGAACTTGAAGGAATTCTCTTAGCAACTAGTGTTGTAGTTCATTGGTTAAGACCTTTTGATGTTATTGAAAAGGACTCAAGTTTGAATCTCAGTACCCACACCAAGCAGTTCATAAGCACTTGCAACACTAGATCAAAAGTAATATGGCACACCCTTATGACTTTCATATCACCCATATACAAGTACAGATAGACACATACACATAACCAAGTAAAATTATCCAGTATCCCTTATTGTAGTTCACTTCATGGATTTGTCAAAAGCCCTATATCTAAAATTTGCAGCCATTATTCATATCATTAGAAAATGTCAATATTTCATCATGATTTTTTAAATTAAAAACAGTTAAAGAAATTAGTCACAATCATAAGACAGATTCAAACAGTTCAATAATGGATGTTTTCTTAACTATGATGCTATGCCCCTACATCCAGTCTTTCCAGGACCAGGGGTCTCTCCTTCCATCTTCTTGGAAATCTATTGATATGTGAATTGTGTCTTGGGTATTCTGAGATTCTGGGTTAATATCCCCTTATCAGTGACTGCATACCATGTGTGTTCTTTTGTGATTGGGTTACCTCACTAAGGATAATATTTTCCAGTTCTGACCATTTGCCTAGGAATTTCGTGAATTCATTGTTTTTAATTGCAGAGTAGGATTCCATTGTGTAAATATACCACTTCTTCTGAATCCATTCCTCCGTTGAGGGACATCTGTCTTCCTTCCAGCGTCTGGCTATTATAAATAAGGCTGCTATGAATATAGTGGAACATGTGTCCTTATTGCATGCAGGGGAAGTCTCTGGGTATATGCCCAGGAGTGGTATAGCAGGATCCTCTGGGAGTGTCATGCCCAGTTTTCTGAGGAACCACCAGACTGTTTTCTTTTTCTTTTTCTTTTTTTTTTCTGTTCAAAATTTTATTTTATTTTTGAATTTTCTAATTTTTTTTTATTTACATTCAAAATCATTTCCCCTTTCCCGTTTCCTCCCTCCCTGAAAGTCCCATAAGCCCCCTTCCCTCCCTCTTTTCCCCATTCAACCCCCTCTCACTTCTCTGTCTTGGCATTCCCCTACATCCAGTCTTTCCAGGACCAGGGGTTGTACCAGATTTCAATCCCACCAGCAGAGGAGGAGTGTTCCTCTTTCTCCATATCCTCACCAACAACTGCTGTCTCCTGTGTTTTTGATCTTAGCCATTCTGACTGGTGTGAGATGGAATCTCAGGGTTGTTTTGATTTGCATTTCCCTAAGGCCAGGACAGAGAAGCAAGAGGGGGTTGAATGGGGAACAGAGGGAGGGAAGGGGACTTTCAGGGAGGGAGGAAAAGGGAAAGGGGAAATGATTTGGAATGTAAATAAAAAACTTGGAAAATAAAAAAAAATCTATGATGTTATGCGAAAATTTCTTTTATATTGCAACATGCCATTCTATATAGAGGTTTACTATGCTTCAAGAACTAATTAAACTAACAAGACCTTTGAGACAACAATGAAAAAGTCTCCAGAAGTTCCTGAAACTCAACATCAGTCACAAAATTTTGCCACACGTTTATATATGCAGTAAAAATTACTTGGCAGAGTAGAGTCTCTAACTTGTCAAGTTTCTTCCAAGTCATGCAGATAGTTCTAGAGATGCTCTAGAAGCAGCTAGATTGGGTCCAGTTTTCTATGGCATACAGGAGGCTTATGCTGATGGACTAAGAATGGTGTGGATTAACAATGAAATAATTAAACATTAAGACGCCCCCTTTTTTAGAAAATTTATCCTGCATGAGACCACTATGGTGTCCTATGACATAAGGAGCAAAAGAATACTGATATAAGATATGTAAATAAATTCCATAAAGATATAAAGTGTAAAATTTGCATCATAGCAGAAATTTAATAATAACCAGAGGAGCTATGACATGATGACTTTTCCTGATCCTAATGTCAAGTAACACTTTCATCTTTAAAGGTTGATAAAACACAGCTTGACACAATCCAATCTGCCTAGGCTAGTTTGGGGATTTTCTTTCTAGTACCATTAAAATCACAAGATTCTTAAACGTGGGGTTATGGGGTTGGTGACGAAAAACAATTTTAAAAGTTAATTCTATTCTGTAACAGTTTATCAAGGCTGATGAGACTTATGACCAGCAGGAAATTTAAACGCATGTACAGAGACAAAAATGACAGGGCATCACGTGAGTGAGGGGGTTGCCAACCCACAGTCAAAACTCTGACCCATGGGGCTGGAGAGATGGCTCAGTGGTTAAGAGAACCAACTCTTCTTCCGGAGGTCCTGAGTTCAAATCCTAGCAATAACATGGTGGCTCACAACCATCCGTAATGAGATCTGACACCTTCTTCTGGTGTGTCCGAAGACAACTACAGTGTACTTACATATAACAAATAAATAAATCTTAAAAAAAAAATAAATAAAAATAAATAAATAAAAACCCATAACTGTTCTTGTTTGAAATATCAGGAAAGGAAATTGAGAGGAGCCTGAGGAAAAGAAGGTCAGGCCCAAAGCCAGCTCTAAGGGAGGTCCCAAGGCCTGACACTGAAGCTATGGAGCACTCAGAAAAAAGGACCTAGCAAGACCACACTCCAAAAAACCCAACAAACAGCTGAAAGAGTAAGATGCAAATATTTGCATCCAACCAGTGGATAGAAGATGATCACCCCTGTGGTTGAATTAGGGAAATGTTCAAAGATGGATGGCAACCCTGTGGGACACGCAGTCTCAATTAACCTGGATCCCTGAGATCTCTCAGATACTGGACCACCAACCAGGCAGAATACACTAGCTGATATGAGGCCCACAACACATAGACAGCACCCAACCCTCAAGAGACTGGAGGCCTCAGGAAGTTTAGAGGTATGATGGTGTGGGTAGTGGGTGGTGGGGACATCCTTATGGAGCAAGGGGGTAGGTAGAAAGTATGAGCTATGGAACAGTCGGGGGGTGAACAGGGAGGGGAATAAAATTTGGAGTGTCAATAAATAAATAATAAAATTACTTAATAGGAAAGTATTGCTGTTGGTCAAATTCTAAACACATTCTGGAGATACAGTCCAGGTGTTTGGGTCTAGAAGAAGAATCTAATAAAAGTTTATGAAATTTCTTCTAGTAGATTTTTTGGTGTAGTGTCATTGACATAGGAAGAATGAGGTGAGAGAAGTATTTCTTACACATGCTGAGCAATTCAGATTTTGGCTTGTAGAATTTGATGTATCTGACATCCAATTGGTGATTTTTAACAACTTTCAAGATATAAATGCATCCAGGATTTAAGAAAGTTTTATGAACTACAAATTATAGCAGATAAAATTTATAGAGTCAGAGGGAAAATATTACAGTTCTTGAGAAGAAGAAAGCCACAGTCTGAACCCTAGGGTATCTTAAATTTAATAGATTAGAATACAAAATATGTACTGGAAAGATTGAGAATAAGCAATGAATAACATAAAAAGAGAACAGATTTTTGTGTTCTGAATGGCAAAAGGTAGCATATGTTAGACGTTCCAAGGAGGATAAAGGGAGCAGTGGTGGCAAACATTCAAAATAAAAGTTAACACTGATGTGCAGAGCATTTAATATTGAAACCATGCACATCAATATAATTTATGCAAGATATTTAACAAAATAACTTCAGAATTTGGATTCTAAGGATCATAGTGACAAATGTACACATATTTTTGATGTATCTGAAATTAACAGCAAACAAAAAAACATAGAATATCAACTAATAGAAGCTTTACAATCAAATTCTTTGAGGTAGGAGATACATTTACAAATATTTAAGCTAGAATGAATGATTGATTACAGAGATAAGAAAGTATACCTGATTACTGAACACGTTTTTTTTTTTTTAATTTTTGTTTGTTTGAGCCACCAGTATTTAGTGGAAAATGTGTTTGACTCTTTTATTTTTAAAATCGGCATGCAAATTGGATACTTATCTTTTCAGTCTATCACCCTTTTTAGTACAATGCTCAGAGGAAGGACTGAAGATTCTTCATTCTTTTGTGCATTTGGAAAAACAATTTATGTGTACATCTGCACGCACACATACACACAAACACACGCACACACACACACACACACACATACACATAAATAGAATAGCAGCAACAGAAACCCTACCATTAAACTTCTGTCGTAAGAATTATGGAATGTATAAAGCTAAGCAACTAATCCATGTGAGGTTTGATAATTCATAAAAATACAGAAATTGGAAAACATAAATGGATTCTAATATATGTTATGTCATTTGGATTAAAGTAGATAGAGGTTATTACAGGGTGCAAATAGTATTCCACATCTTCCAGAATCATTATTTATGTTATATTCAAGTTTAGTTGGTTTCTATGGAGTACAGTCAATCCTCTTTATCCCATATTCTACTTTGAACTACTTTCAATTTTTCTTATTTTAATTAGCTTTACCAATAGCATACTTATAACTTGTTTAATTTTATAATAATTGCAAAAAGTGTATACTGAGTTATTATTTAAAATTTTCTCATTTTCCCCTAAGGTTAGTGTTCATGATATCACAATAAGAACATTACTGCACTGTTAAAACTAACACTAATATAAGACTATGGAATGAATTAAAAGTTCCTATCAGGTTTTACCAGTTTCTCCATCATTGTATATTTTTTGTTATGTTACAAGAATTCCTTTTTGATTGTACATTCTTTTCTATGTAGTGTTTTTCAATAACATTTTAATTCTCAAAGTATTTACTTAAAATTCTGCTCATTGTTTTAGCTAAAGTGAGGCAACCAGAGATTTTCATTTCCTTCTTTTCCTTCTCTCTTTTCTTCTTCTCTCTTTTTCTTATGCACTATTACATCCAGCCTTTCTTCCCCTGAAAGTGAAAATAATTTGAAAGCATTTAGATATGTACTCTTTTAGAACATGTAAGATATTTAACTGTACAAATAGATTAAATTATGTAGAATTTACCATTTCTGAGAAATTATAGCCTCATAAGAGAGGCTTATACATTTGTGTATTTGTGCATGTTAATATAATTGGAGATTTCACTGTAGATTTTCCTGTTCAAAGTTTTCTTTGGTCTAAAGACATGCTTAAGTATTTATGAGCACTGCTATTCTTTCAAGGGACCCAACTTTCATTCCCAGCACCCTCATAGCTGCTCATAACCTTCAGTAACATCAGGTCCTAGAGATAAAATGCCCTACTTTTCTGCTCATGGGCATTGCATGCATACACTACACAGACACACATGGAGAAAAAAAACACCTATATATACATTCAATATTCTACAATAGTAATAATGAAAAGAGATTATTTTTCGACCAATTTTGAGATTTGTATTGAATTTCGATCTGAGGTACTATTATTTCCAAGATAAACTTCAATTTTTCTTAGTTTTTAGAAAATTTAAATCTTTATTCACATTGATTGTGGTAATAACAGTTGTATTTCATCTAAATAAGTGTGTCTATGTGTGCTAATTGTTCTCCACTTGGACGTACTGAATCTATGGTGGTTATAAGAGGGAAGCGTGTGAATCAGGGGATGAATCATGTGAATCAAATGAAGATCTTTATTTTTGTGCCCTTATGCTGCATTAAATTGTTATATCTGGAAAAAATCCAAACACATAAACTGTTCATAAATAAAATCATATTAACAACAGTATAGCGGCTATGTTTAAATTTTCATTCACAAACTAATTTTTTGCTATGGTGATTGTTAGTAATGACCTATTATTCCCTAAACATCAGTGTCAATATTAACTAGTATTTGCCTTTTGTCATCCTGGTAAATGGAAATTCATAATTTGTTCTCACAAGGTTCTTTATGTTATAAACAGAATGATTACAAAAGAATACTAAGTAAACAGATCACTGTTTCACAAAAAAGTAGCAACCAATAATGCAATCAGTAAAGAATAATTGTCATTAACAAAGATGTGTTATGTTAGACAATATGTAAAGGAGAAATAAAACTTGTGATGATTTACTTGAATAATTCTTAAAGAAGTGACTACACGTGGCTTTAACAAGCATATAATCATTTAGGTTCATATCAAATGTCAAATGTCTCCCATAGACCATGCAATTGTTATAGATCTTATGAAAATTCATCTTCCTTTGGATCACATTACTGCTTCAGTTTAGACAAGCCCAGTAAGATTCAAAAGCACAGTGTGTGATTATTCAAATGTCCTACTATTTGAGGTGCTTTCAAATAAATGTATGAAAATTAATTTGATTACTGTTTAGTGCTATGAAGTTTATACATTTTTTCATTCCCAAACCAGTAAATCACTAGCACTAGTATTTTAGCTAAACCTTAATATTATCATGTCCTTTGATTCCATCCATAAGATATAAGAAAAAATTTCCATGTATTCTTAGGTAGTTTCAGTTCTCTTTCCTTGTCAGCTTCTATAATAATTAGAAATATTTGCTTTTTAAATAATTAAAAATATAAAGAACTTAGACAAGTTAAAAGTATAATTCAGGTGGTTTAAATTTAAATGTGAGTTCTTTGCAATTACATACTGCAAAGGTTAATAACTTCCTTTCAGTTTGCTTCAAACTTACACTTAAGCTATGTACATGTGGTAGTCATAGATAAAAATAATGAGTGTCTCTGATCTTTGAGATGAAACTTCTCATATCTGTTGACTGCAACAAACCTTGTTATGAGGATTGAAAAATCAAAGGCTTTCAAAGTATATTTTCTGATGTAGATGTAAAAAAATTGATCTTTCCTAAATTTGCCTCAGGAATTCATTATTTATTAGTGGATGCCTTGCCTAATTTTGTTGCACTAGTGTAGTAAAAGTCTGAATCAAGCAAGTAATAGTGTGTATATGTGAATATGTGTGCGTGTGTTTGCATGTGCATGTGTGTGTGTGCGTGTTTGAGTATGTACATGTGAGTGTGTGTGTACGAGGGGTTACAATTAATAATAAGTACAATTTATTTTCATTTCAATGTTATTTGCTATCATAACTCTAACTTCTCATCAACAACAACAGGATGATTAATATTATCTGCATTTTGCGAGATGGAAAACTAACAGATGAAAAATGGCTGTATGTTATTTCAGATTACATAATTTTACCATTCTATAAGATATAAAGATGTGCAGAGTTGTGGTGGTTCTAGCCTGTCTTTGTATCCTGAAAAGCTGAAATCAGGGACTAGACAAGGCTGCACTCTCTCTCCATATCTTTTCAATATAGTACTTGAAGTTCTAGCTAGAGCAATTAGACAACAAAAGGAGGTCAAAGGGATACAAATTGGAAAGGAAGAAGTCAACTATCACTATTTGCAGCGACCCAAAGAACTCCACCATAGAGCTCCTACAGCTGATAAACGACTTCAGCCAAGTGGCCGGATATAAAATCAACTCAAGCAAGTCAGTAGCCTTTCTATACTCAAAGGATAAGCAGGCTGAGAAAGAAGTAAGAGAAATGATACCCTTCATGATAGCCACAAACCATATAAAGTATCTTGGTGTGACTCTAACCAAACAAGTGAAAGATCTGTATGACAAGAACTTCAAGTCTCTGAAGAAAGAAATAAAAGAAAACCTCAGAAGATGGAAAAATCTGCCATGCTCATGGATTGGCAGGATTAATATAATAAAAATGACCATCTTGCCAAAAACAATATACAGATTCAATACAATCCCTATCAATATCCCAACTCAATTCTTCATAGAGTTAGAAAAAGCAATTCAAAAATTCATCTGGAATAACAGAAAACCCAGAATAGCTAAAACTATTCTCAAGAGTAAAAGAACCTCTGGGGGAATCAGTATCCTGGACCTCAAGCTGTTCTACAGAGCAATAGTGTTAAAAACTGAATGGTATTGGTACAGTGACAGGCATGTAGATCAAAGGAACAGAATTGAAGACCCAGAAATGAATCCACACTCCTATGGTCACTTGATATTTGACAAATTAGCTAAAACCATCCAGTGGAAAAAAGATAGCCTTTTCAACAAATGGTGCTGGTTCAACAGGAGGTCAACATGCAGAAGAATGCAAATTGACCCATTCTTATCTCCTGGCACTAAGCTCAAGTCCAAGTGGATCAAGGACCTCCACATAAAACCAGACACACTGAAACTAATAGAAAGGAAACTAGGGAAGAACTTTGAACATATGAGCAGAGGGGAGAATTTCCTGAATAGAACTCCAATAGCTTATGCTCTAAGATCAAGAATAGACAAATGGGACCTCATTAAATTACAAAGTTTTTGCAAGGCAAAAGACACTGTCAAAAAGACAAAGCAGCAGTTAACAAACTGGGAAATGATCTTTACCAACCTTACATCCGACATAGGGCTAATATCCAATATATACAAAGAACTCAAGAAGTTAAACTACAGAGAGCCAAGTAACCCTATTAAAAATGGGGTACAGAGCTAAACAAAGAGTTCTCACCTGAAGAATATCTAATGGCTGAGAAGCACCTAAAGAGATGTTCATCTTCTTTAGTCATTAGGGAAATGCAAATCAAAACAACCCTGAGATTCTATCTCACACCAGTCAGAATGGCTAAGATCAAAAACACAGGAGACAACAGTAGTTGGTGAGGATGTGGAGAAAGAGGTACACTCCTCCACTGCTGGTGGGATTGCAAGCTGGTACAACCACTCTGGAAAGCAGTCTGGCGGTTCCTCAGAGAACTGGGCATGGCACTCCCAGAGGATCATGTTATACCACTCCTGGGCATATACCCAGAGGCTTTACCTGCATGCAATAAGGACACATGCTCCACTATGTTCATAGCAGCCTTATTTATAATAGCCAGAAGCTGGAAATAGCCCAGATGTCCCTCAACGGAGAAATGGATTCAGAAGATGTAGTATATTTACCCAATGGAATACTACTCTGCAATTAAAAACAATGAATTCACGAAATTCCTAGGCAAATGGTCAGAATTTGAAAATATCATCCTTAGTGAGGTAACCCAATCACAAAAGAACACACATGGTATGCAGTCACTGATAAGGGGATATTGACCCAGAATCTCGGAATACCCTAGACAAAATTCGCATATCAATAGATTTCCAAGAAGATGGAAGGAGAGACCCCTGGTCCTGGAAAGACTGGATGTAGGGGAATGCCAAGTCAGAGAAGCGAGTGGGGTTGAACGGGGAAAAGAGGGAGAGAAGGGGCCTTATGGGACTTTCGGGGAGGGAGGAAACAGGAAAAGGGAAATGATTTTGAATGTAAACAAAAAAAATTAGAAAATAAAAAAAAATTAAAAAAAAAACCAAAGTGATGATCATGAGTCATACTTGGTGCTTAATATATTTTGTTGGCCAATGAGGTAAATGTAACTGAAGGAGGCAATTATGTATCTCCTGAATATCTACTGTGTTTCTCATACATGCTGCTTAATAGTGACCTTGTAGCCTGGGGACTGTCTCCATTCCCATTTCCCACATAAACGGTACTGAATCCAGCATTCCAAGGAGAATTAGTGGGGTATCAAGATAATATCCTTGCAGTCCAGGGTGATGAAAGGAGAGGAGCTTGGAGGGCCAGGAGAAGAAAAATAGAAATATGGAAGCCTGTGGGTAGGGGTGGCGAGACCCTCTAGAATGTACCAGAGACTCAAGATTTAAGAGACTCTCAAGACTCAATGGGAGTGACCATATCCAAAGTGTCTAACAATGGGAGAGGGAATTTGAAAAGTCAACCACCAATAGATGGAAAGGATCTCCAGTGGAAGGATAGAGTTACTATTGCACAGTCAAAATTTGTATCTCAATTTCTCTTTTCTAAGACAACTGCCGGGACAAAAATGGGGAAGAGACTGAAGGAAAGGTGGTCCAATGACCTGCCCAACTTCAGATCCTTCTCATCGCAGTAGAATCAAGCCCTGACATTATCACTGATGCTATGATTTGCTTCCAGACAGGAGTCTAGTAGGGCTGTCCACTGAGAATCCCTACCAGCAGCTGACTGAGACAAACACAGATACTTTCACCCAACTGAAGTCAGAGACATCTATAGTCGAATTAAGGGAAGGATTGAAAAAGCTGAAGGGAGGGCAATCCCATAGGAAAACCAGTAGTCTTAACTAACCCAGATTCTAGGGAGTTCCTAGAAACTGAGCCACCAACCAGGCAGCAAACATGGGCAGGTGTGCAGCCCCTAGCACACATATAGCAGCGAATTGCCTGGACTAGATTCAGGGGGAGAAAATGCATCTAATACTAGTTAGACTTGAGGCTCCAGAGGTCTTGGGGAGGGGAGGGCACTCAGCAACCTCTTGGAGGCAAGGGGAAGGAGTAATGGGATCATGAATTATTAGAGGGCAGAATTGGATGGGTGTGCAAGGTCTGGAATGTATATAAATCAAATAATTAACAATACACAAATACATATTTTATCTGAAAAATATATTAGGGGAAGTCTTAAAAACAGAAATAATTATAAAAGAATAAGTTTCTACAATAAATTCCTAACGCTTTTTATATTTTAGAGGTGGGAAAACTTCGAGTAAATCAACTTCTTCCTTAGTTCCTCAGCACTAATTGTTTATTTTCGCCATAATTTGACACATAGCTACATTATTGCAATACAAGTGACATAATGTAGCTCCTGTGTAATTTAACCATGAAGTGTATAATTAATATTCCTTCCATAATACTCTAACCCAAATAAATAATTTAGGATTTGAAGCAATTAAAATAAGTGGCATGCCTTCCAACTTAAGTAAATGTGGGTATAGGTAGAAAATAAAACTTCAAAATAGATGTAAGCTCCATTAGAATTCTTACGTGGAGAGTTTTATCAAGCCTTCACATCCAGTTGAATGAAGGATATATTTATGTTCTTTTATAGATTTTTGGTTCCACACTATTCATCTCATCACTGTTTATAACTCCACAGTTAGAGAATAGACATCCACTTCTAGCTTCTGAGTGCATCCTGAATAATTACATACATACACAGTAAAAGCAAAATTGGGAAGTAGGTGATAGGTTCAGATAATAGTCACACAATATGATATATACCATAATACAACACAATAAGAAACAATGTAAAATTACAAAATATATCTTTCTTTGGGAACATACTGATTTTAAATGTTGATGTATATATAAGTTCAAAGATTACTGCAAGATCATTTAAATATAAGCTTTAATATATATATATATACAAAGATATATGAGATATTATTACTCCTCTGTTAAAAGAGCTATGTTTCCAGAAAAGAAATAAGATTTGATTGTTGCATAATTTTATATTGTGAAGAATGAAACAGATAAAATTTCTAACAAGAAAATAATAATTTTAGCATGAAATTTAATAGATTGTTTTGTTTCATTCTTTGTTTTGATTATTTTTCATTTAATGAAGTAAAATATTTTATTCTATAGTCATTTATTTATTTAAGAAACATGGGTAGTTGGCTCCTATAAATCTTGTGAATTCTAATGTAAATTTTGCAAAAGTCTGTAATTCCATTATCCATACCATTTAGAAACATCACTCTTGGTAAATCTATCTATCTATCTATCTATCTATCTATCTATCTATCTATCTATCTATCTATCTATCTATCTATCTATCTATCTGGTAAATATATATTATGCATAGATAATTAATTTAAGAAACTCACAGATTTCCAATGTCAGAAAAACCTTGAAGAAAGAAGTCTAGGTTTTGAAAGGTAGCTGTTGCAAGTGAAGGCATTTGTTATGCATACATAGCAACCTGAGGTCAAGTCCAGGAATCTCATCTAAATAAAAGCAGACAGATGCTATCTGATATCCACATAATCATTGTTGTAACACATTTACAAAACAGAAAACACACACACACACACACAGAGAGAGAGAGAGAGAGAGAGAGAGAGAGAGAGAGAGAGAGAGAGAGAGAGAGATTAAGTCTGGGCCGGAGATTTTAAAGACCAATCTGAAATTTTATTTGTTAATTTGAGAAAGGCCATAAATTTGCTGAATTAAGTCCTGTTAAGTTCTCTAAGTGCATGTAAAAGACAATTTAATTAGATCAGGTGTAAAAAAATTTGAGTTAAGAAACATAACAAAATAAATGTCAATCTTGAAGCATGAAGATATCATTTTTTTTAAACAACTGGGAAATAAAGTAAGAACTACTAATTATGTAGAGGTAAACATTGACAGGTCAGGTACATTGAGAGGAATGGAGTCTGGGATAAATCAGTCAGTAGAACTTTCTCTGAGGGAGTAAAAGTTCTCTGGGACAAGCAGAAAAACAGAAAAAAAAAATCTATGGGACTGAAAAACTGCCAAGACAGCAAAACTTAATTCTCTAGAGCTGGCAAAACTAGGAGAAAACACACATGTATGCATACACAAACACATGCAAACACACACACACACATACACACACATACACATATACACACACTTAATGGATTAAGCAAAGTTCCTCAAGCTCTAATCACTTTATTTCCTTCTATTAGGTATTTTATTTACATTTCAAATGTTATCTCCTTTCCTGGTTCCCTCTCCATCCCCAGAAACCCCCTATCCCATCTCCCTTCTTCTCCCACAGCTTAGATAGTCCACCAAAATCATTCGAGGAATAGGAAAATTGCAATGTGTTTGCTTTCTAATTTTTTTTAAAAGAATAATCACAAGGAGAATAAAAATCATATTCCCTAATGCCTTTACATGGTTAAACAAGTTACATAATACAGGTAAAAATTATTTTCAAGAACCCAAATATAATCATATGTAACCAACATGTTATAGGTTAACAAAGTGTAAAATAGCAATATACATTTTCTCTCAGCCGATTTCTCTTATTGGTAGGTTGTGATTTACAGCTAAAAAACAAAAAAAAAAAAAGATCAATCCTATAATCTTAAAAAGTAATCTTATATAAAAATCTAAAAGAATCACATTTCTAAACTTTTATAAAAAAAAGTCAGTCACTTTTATCTTAAACCTTCAGGGTGCACAGTTACTCATTAACAATTTTTTTATCAAATGATTATCTGGAAGATGAGGATAAAAATGGATACAAGAAATTAATCAACACCTTGAAAACCAGCCCAGTGTAGCTAGAAAGGCACATTTCCTAGTCGGGCTGCCATTGTTCTCCATAAACCTTAAAAAATCCTTGGCACAAGTATTAAAAACGGGCTTTTCTGAACTTTAAATTGCTCCCCAAGATTTTCTTCAACCCAGCCAGTAACAAAATTTTCTTAACTTTACTAGCAATCTATATCTCTACAATCTTTCTGAGGGTGATAGTTGAATCAGTCTGCTCCAGCAGCAATGCTTGAAAAAGATGAATCACTGATATTATGAATACCAATGTCATTGCCCAGTGAGGGACTAGAAGCCACCTTAAAATTTTAAAAAACTCATAGATTATGAAGAATGTGATGACCATGAGGGCAACAAGCAGAGGAAACCCCCAGCACAGTCTGAGTCCTCAAGACATGTGGTCCCCAGGACTCTGCCTCTCCCCAATCTACACATTGTTATTGTGCTAACTAGTGGGCTGCATTCTCTGAGTTCTACAACTGTTTTGCTCTTCCTCTTGCACGACACCAGCAGTAAAATACTTAATTCTCTAAATAAACTCACACTAATAGAAATACTATTCCATTGCCTGATCTTTATTGACAGTGTTATATGGAGCAAGCCACTCCTCATAGTTGATTTCAACACAGACACACACACACACACACAGACACACAGACACACAGACACACACACATACACACACACACACACACACACTAGAGAGAGAATAGAGAAGAATTGTAATAATTATATGTAAATCACTCAGAATGGGGCTATAATTGGGACCATATAAATGCTCTAGTGCCTGGCTGTCATTAACTAATGTATATGCCTTATTAATAATTGAGTGATTAAACAATGTGCAAAAGCTGTACCTATAAAGAATTGAATGAGAAATATTTAAATAAGACATAGACAAAATATGAAAAGGCTTAATTTAAGAAACAAAAAAAAATCAAACATTTGATATTAACTTCTAACTAAGTCAATGAATATACTTATAAATATCTGAGATTTCTTCACGGACTTTTCTCTCTCCTTTACCGCTGGCAGTTTTAAATGCTTATGAAGTGGTATTGCCTTAACACATTTTATGGGAAGATATGCTCACCTAAGCAAATGAATTCATTAATATGAATGAGGGATACTACAATTACAGCATTAAATGTCTAATGATACATTAATTAAACTACTAATGATTGAACTTCTATTCCATTTCTGGCACAAGCATGCCATAAGACAATATAGAAATGAATTTGGAAACTCCCTGCTGAGATGCAGGTTCACAATGTACTGGACAAATATGTTCTCCACAGCTGCTCTGCAGTTCGGAGTGTGATCACATTGTTTTCTGCTAGTTTCAGGGATAGCGGCATCCTTTCCCACAGTAATGTAATTGAGTGTGGCTTTCCAAAATGGAAAGAGAATTGTAAACAGTTCTTCATATTAAATATCACCTTTCTACCTCAAAATCAGATTACAAGAATATATACTTGCTTTATTAATAAAATTCATCATTTATGTTATAAATGAACTTATGTATGGACAGTAAATTGGACAAAATATAAAGTATATGGCAGCTAATTGGTTTTGATTTAATGCCAGAACTCATAATACCATACTTACTGGAAGGAAAGGTTAACTATTTTGAACAAATTACTAAGTAGAAGAATTTGAAGAGTACTTAACCTCTTAGCACTTTTAATTCTGTGGGAAATAAACAGCTATATAAGATGAAGTAGTAAGCTTATTGAATGAGCTAATTGTCATGATAGTGGTTGAAATTCAACATATGGTATCAAGAAATTCATGACTATCTTATTTTTTTTGACAAGAATATATATGGAGGCACTCTTGCTGTCTTTGTGTATGTGCATGCACATACATGTGATAGTACCTGTAAATCCATGTTCAGAGACTAATGGAGAAGTTGTCATGGTTCATAAATCTTAAACTCATCCCATCGATATGCATTCTCCCCACTAAGCTTAACTTAGCAATCCTCAATCTAATTAGGCTGACTGGCCAAAAAAATTGAAGAAATCCTGCTGCCTTCCCTTTAGGGTTACAGGCATATGTGACTATACCTGGCTCCCATGTAGGTGCTAAGGAATGAACTCAGTTTAAAACCTGCTTTTACATACATAAGCACTTCTCAAGCTCCAATTTTGTTCTTAATCATTAAGTTCTCTTTCAGATTTTAAGGAAGTCATTATTAAACAATACCCCTCCAAACAAGATAATATTACAGGAATTGTTTAAAAATACAAATTCTATGTCCATGTCTAAGAACTACAAATATATTCTTCTTATCATTTGGTTTATTCATGAGTATCTTGAAGAAATCTAAGAAATTCATATAAATTAGTAGCAAAATTTTTGTATATGTGTGCATGTTATTCTTATATCATAAATATTGAAATTGCACATACATATATTATTAGTAATATGAATATATGTATAGAATGAATATATATATTGAATTCTTATAAAATTTCATTGAGTTAAAGGGCTACACATGCATACAAACACATGCAAACAAACAAAATGTATTTAAACAAATCATACTTCTCTTTTTTTAGTTGTTGGGTCTTTTCTTTACTTACATTTCAAATGCTATTCTCTTTCTTGGTTCCCCTACACACAAACACCCTATTCTATCCTCCCTTCCCCAACTTCTATGAGGGTGTCCCCCCCCAAACCCACTCCTGCCTCCCTGCCCTCAAATTCCCCTATATTGGGACATTGAGTCTTCACAATACCAAGGACTTCTCACATTCACGCCCCACAAGACCATCCTCTGCTACATAAGCAGCAGTGTACTCTTTGGTTGGTGGTTTAGTCCCTGGGAGTTCTGGGGGTTCTGGTTGGTTGATATTGTTGTTCTTCCTGTGGGGTTGCAAACCCCTTTAGTTCCTTCAGTCCTTTCTCTAACTCTGCCACTGGGGACACAGTGCTCAGTCCAATGGTTAGTTGCGAGCATTCCTCTGTATTTGTCGGGATCTGGCAGAGCATCTCAGGAGACAACTATGTCAGGCTCCTATCAGCATGCACTTCTTGGCATCTACAATAATAGCTGGGTTTGGTGAATGTATATGAGATGAATTCTCCGGTAAGGCAGGCTCTGGATGTCCTTTCCTTTAGTCCCTGCTCCATACTTTGTCTCTGTATTTGCTCCCATGAGTATGTTTTACTCCTTTCTTTCTTTTTTTCATTATTAGGTATTTTGTTTATTTATATTTCAAATGTTATGCCCTTTCCTCCTTTCCCCTCTGAAACCCCCTATCCCAGCCTCTCTCCCCCTGCTCACTAACCCATCAACCCCTGCTTCCCTCTCCTGGCATTCTCCTACACTGGGGCAATGAGCCTTGACAGGAGCAAGGGCCTCTCCTCACTGATGTCCAACAAGGCCATCTTCTGCTACATATGTGGCTTGAGACGTGGGACCCTCCATGTGTACTCTTTGGTTGGCAGCTTAGTCCCTGGAAGCTCTGGGGGGGGTGTAGGGGTTCTGGTTGGTTCATATTGTTGTTCCTCCTATGGGGTTGCAAACCCTTCAGCTCCTTGGGTCCTTTCTCTAGCTCCTCCATTGGGGACCCTGCTGAGTTCAGTGGTTGATTGTGAGCATCAGACTCTGTATTTGTCACTGGCAGAGCTTCTCGGGAGATATCTATACCAGGCTCTTGACAGCAAGCACTTGTTGGCATCCAGCATAGTGTCTTGGTTTGGTGGCAGTATATGAGATGGATCCACAGGTGAGGCAGTCTCTGGATGGCCTTTGCTTCAGTCTCTGCTCCATGTACTTTGTCTCTATATCTCCACCCAAGGGTATTTTGTTACCCCTTCTAAGGAGGACCAAAGTATCCATACTTTGGTCTTCCTTCTTCTAGAGCTTAATGAGGTCTATGAGCTGTATTTTGTATATTTTTAGCTGAGCATATGGACTAATATCCACTTATCAGTTTGTGCATTCCCTGCGTATTTCTTGTGATTGGGTTTCCTCACTCAGGATGATATTTCTATTTCCATCCTTTTGCCTAAAAATTTGATAAATTGTTTTTAATACCTGAGTCATACTTCATTTGGTAAATGTAACACATTTCTGTGTCCATTCCTCTGTTGATAGACATCTGGGCTCTTTCTAACTTCTGGCTATTATAAATAAAGCTTCTATGAATATAATGGAGTATGCATGATTGTTATATGCTGAAAAATATTTTGGTTATATGCTCAGAAGTAGTGACCATAGTTGTGTGGGTTCATCTTTTAGTCTTCAATTCTGTTCTATTGATCTTCTTGCCTGTCTTTGTACCAATACCATACAGTTCTTTTTGTTTGTTTTTGTTTTTATCAATATTGCTCTGTAATACAGCTTGAGGTCAGGGATGGTGATACCCTCAGAAATTATTTTAGAGAATAGTTTTTGCTATCCTGGGTTTTTGTTATTTCAAATAAATTTGAGAATTTCTCTTTCTAATTCTATGAAGAATTCACTTGGAATTTTGATGGGGATTGCAATGAACCTATAGATTGCTTTCCACACAATGGCCAATTTTACTATATTAATCCTGCCAATATATGAGCATGTAAGTTCCTTCTGTCTTCTGAGATCGTCTTTGATTCCTTTCTTCAGAGACTTGATACCATTGTCATAAAATCTTTAATTTACTTGTATAAATTCACACTGAGATATTTTATATTATTTTTGACTGTTGTGAAAGTTGTTGTTTCCATAATTTCTTTATCAACCTGTCTATCCTTTCAGTGTAGGAAGGCTACTGATTTGTTTGAGTTAATTTTTTATTCAGTCAATTTTCTGAAGTTGATTATCAGGTTTAGGAGTTCTCTGGTGGAATTTTTGAGGTCACTTAAGTATACTATCATATCATCTGCAAATGGTGATATTTTGACTTCTTCTTTCTTAATTTGTATCCTTTTGACCTCCTTTTGTTTTCTAAGTGCTCTAGCTAGAACTTCAAGTACTTTATAGAATAGATAGGGAGACTGTAGCCTTATCTACATCTTTTAGTGGAATTGCTTCAAGTTTCTCTCCATTTAGTTTGATGTTCGCTACTGGTTTGCTGTATATATTACTTTCATTATGTTTGGCTATGGGCCATGAATTCCTGATCTTTCCAAGATTTTTAACATGAAAGAATGTTGAATTTTGTCAAATGCTTTTTCAGCATCTAAAGAAATGATCATGTGGTTTTTTTTCTTAGAGTTTGTTTATGTAGTAAATTGCATTGATAGATTTTCATATATTGAGAATTTTATTGAGTATTTTTTGCATTGATGCTCATAAGGGAAATGGGTCTGAAATTTTCTTTCTTTGTTAGATCTTCGTGTGGTTTAGGCTTAAGCATAATTGTGGTTTCACAGAATGGGCAGTGTTTCTCCTGTTTATGTTTTGTGGAATAGTTTGAAGAGTATTAGTGTTAGGTCTTCTTTGAAGGGCTGATAGAACTCTGTACTAAATCCATCTGGTCCTGGGCCTTTTTTGGTAGGGAATCTTTTAATGACTGCTTGTATTTCTTTTGGAATTAAGGGGCAATTTAGATGCTGTATCTAATGCTCATTTAACTTTGGCACCTTGTATATGTCTAGAAAATTGTCTGTTTCATCCAAGTTTTCCAATTTGTTGAATATAGGGTTGTGTGCTAGAATCTGATGATTTTTTGAATTTCTTCAGTTTCTATTGTTATGTCTCCCTTTTCATTTCTGATTTTGCTGATTTGGATACTGTCTCTGTGCCCTCTGGTTAGTTTGGATAAGGGTTTAACTATTTTGTTGGTTTTTCAAAGAACGAGCTCCTAGTTTTGTTGATCCTTTGCATGGTTCTTTTTGTTTCTACTTGGTTGATTTCAGTCCTGAGTTTGATTGTATTGTGCAGTCTTTTCCTCTTGGGTATATTTGCTACTTTTTGTTCTAGAGATTTCAGGTGTGCTGTCAAGTTGCTAGTGTGTGCTTTCTCTGGTTTCTTTTTGGAGGCACTTCGAGCTATGAGTTTTCCTCTTAGCACTGCTTTCACTGTGTCTCATAAGTTTTAGTATGATGTGCCTTCATTTTCATTAAATGCTAAAAAGTCTTTAATATCTTTGTTTATTTCTTCCTTGAACAAGTTATTATTGAGAAGAGCATTGGTCAAATATAATGTGTATGTGGGCTGTCTTTTATTTTTGTTGTTATTGAAGACCAACCTTAGACTGTGGTGATCTGATAGGATGCATTGTATTATTTCAGTATTCTTGTATCTGTAGAGGCCTGCTTTTTGACCAATTATATGGTCAGTTTTGGAGAAGGTACCATGAGATACTGAGAAGAAGGCATATTCTTTGGTTTTAGGATGAAATGTTCTAAAACTATCTGTTAAATCCATTGGGTTCATAACTTCTGTTAATTTCATTTTTCTCTGTTTAGTTTCTGTATCTATGATCTGTCCCTTGGTGAGAATGAGGTGTTGAAGTCTCCCACAATTATTGTGTGGGGTGCTATATGTTCTTTGAGCTTTAGTAAAGTTTCTTTTATGAATGTGGGTGCCCTTGTATTTGGAGCATATATGTTCAGAATTAAGAGTTCATCTTGGAAGATTGTTTTTTTGCTATGATGAATATTAAGTGACCTTCCTTATCTTTTTTGATAACTTTGGTTGAAAGTCTATTTTATTCGATATTAGAATGGGTACTCCAGCTTGTTTCTTGGAACCATTTGCTTAGAAAATTTTTTCCAGCTTTCTACTCTAAGGTAGTATCTGTCTTTGTCACTGAGGTGCATTTACTGTATGCAGCAAAATCCATTCTTCTTAAAATGCAAGGCTACAAATCATTTAGAAATTTAATATTTGGAAGACTGTAATGTAGATAAACACAGAAAGATAAAGAGGAAATATGAAAGCAACAATTCCTTCATAAATATAAAATTAATTTTCTATTATCTTATAATCTATCTTTACAACTCCATTATAGCATAATTATAATATTTAAAATCATTAAATGTTAAAAATAAGTTAGAAAATATGTGTGAGGATATAAAGATGAAGGTTTTTTCAGTAGCAGTATAGGTCTCTGAGAACTGTCAACCTAGTTATATCACATTAAATATCAAGGATATTTACATACAATTTAAAAGACAACTTTACTCAGATCCTATAGAAATGTTAGTTAAAACCGCAACTTAGATATCTGTTCTAGACACATTCCATTTCTCTGAGAGAAAGCAACATTTTAAAGACAGGATTTATTTAGTTTATGCTTCTAGGTCATGGTTCATGATTGAAGGCTACCAGGGCTTAGACTCAAGCAGGAATACAAAATAAAGAGAAACACTAATGAATGGCTCCATCATGGGCTTCTGCATTGCCTACCATCTTACACAGTCCCACATTACATGCCTACAGAATGTTGCTATTTCTGATGGGTTGGACCCTACTCCATCAGATATCAATCAAGAAAGTCCCAAAAGACACCCTCAGACTAGTATGATCTGGACAACTGTTTGTCTAAGACTCCCTGTGCTACGCAGACAACTATAGGTAGCTATTCTAGAATATGAAAAAATGAAGTAAATGATCTTTTGAACATTAATTTTTAATCTGTTGCTTTGAAATCTGTTTCTAATGATTAATATTTATTATTCTCTTGGTTCTAGTAAAGGTTCTTCAGACAGCTCTCATTTTCTATTGAAATACAAATTGTGTTTGATTTTTGAATCATTCATTGGATCAGCAAGTGTGTTTCATGTAATGTTGGTTTATCAGTGAGGGAGAGAGGAGACAGGATCTAATTGGAAATTTTATTATTATGAAAAGATATAGTTTTATATACCTCAGAGGAAAAATATTAGAATATTTTTAACTTTAGATAAAAATGAACTTTTAGAAATTCATTTTTATTTTATTTTACTTTTTTCAGACAGAATTTATCTGTGTATTCATGGCTATCCTGGGACTTAATATGTAGTGTAGAGCAGATTAGCTTTGAACATCCAGAGATCTTCATGCATCTATCTACCTTCCAAATGATGAGTTTCAAGGTAAGCACCACCACTCTTCTGAGGGTTTAAACTTTCACTTTTATTTTTAAAATATATTTTTATTGTTAATGTTGCTCCCTTTGTTTTAAGATATTTTGTAGCTCAGAAGTCCTGAAACTCACTAAGAAATACAGGCTAGATTTGAATTTACCTCTACCCCCTGTGATGATATTCCATATATACAATTCAATGTCTGGTTTACATTTTGCCATAAGTGGTGATAATTTTTATGAGGGTAAACATAATTTAAGATATATAGAGTAATGCACATACATTTTATGTGTATTTTTATCTATCTGATATGTGGGAATTTCTAATTTAGGAATAAAGTAACAGATGCCAACTGTGTACACACACACACACACACACACACACACATGGGGGGGGAGAGAGAGAAAGAGAGAGAGAGAGAGAGAGAGAGAGAGAGAGAGAGAGAGAGAGAGAGAGAGAGAGACCAATTTAAGCTGCTGTTGTTAATGAATTAGTACTGTTCTGTGCCACTGAATTCTGGAGACTTAGACAACAGAAATAAAATTAAGGTTACCTGAGTAGATAGGTATACCATGATCTGAGTGTGTGTGTGTGTGTGCGTGTGTTTATGTGTGTGTGTGTGTGTGTATGTATGTGTAATAAAACTCAAGAGGCATTTCAGCCACTACTAGCAATGAAAATGCAAATTGAAAATGATACAATATATTATAGACTGTGGTTTATTTATGTATATACTAAATATGCATTGAATACATTGTAATTTAAATTATTTAAAACTTTAGATACACAAATATATCTATGACAAAATTCTTCCTTTTGCAAACTTTATATTCTACTAAGAAGATAGAGGAATGAAGAAAGAAATTAAACAAACGACATTGATTTAGAAATACACACATTTTATTAAGAAATTCCAACAGAGTGACAAGAGAATGAATAATTTGGACGTAGTAATTTTTAGATGAATCTTGGTGAGAGCTTCCCTGAAGTGATAAAATGTGAATGGCAGGAAGCCAGCTTTGCAAACTACTGAACAAATTCACTTATGGCTTGTCTGTTTGATTTTCTTTATTAGTTACTTTGCTCATCACTGTGTTAAGATAGGTGAAACAACTTTAAAGGAAGTAGAATCTTTATTCACTCATGGTATGAGAGGTTGTAGTTCATTATAGTAAGGAGTTATAGATGACTAGTTACACTGTGACAAAAACAAAACAAAACAAAACAGAGAAACTGGGTGTGAAAAGCAAAACTGGTTAATCAGCCAGACTTCCTCCTATCAACTCATTTCCTCTAGCTAATAGCATGTGATTGAGGCTCCACCACATTGCTCAAGAACATTACTAACTGGGAATCAAGGGTGCAACCTAAGAGCCTACAAGAACAACTCACCTTCAAGCCCTGGCATTTTTATTTCACCTGTTGATCTCTTTCCCAAGTCCAGACAATAGTTTTTAGTACAACACAGGATCTGAACAACACTGAACCTAAACACTGGTAGTTGTATGACTGAAGTTTGTAGTGAAAAGGGAGGTCAGACTAGAAGAGGTGTTACACAATATGTTGGCTTTTCTTTAATTATGACAAACATTTTTTAAATTTAAATGTTATAATCTGTATTTATCAGAGAAAAGGAGGCAGCAAATGACAGCATATTCCATAGGGTGATAGCAATTTAATGAGAAGAAACAAGTAGATTTAGTTGACAGCAGAGGGAAGAAGGATGCTGAAATAATACATGCATAGAGAACACATTAAAGCAGAAAACATAATAATCTTTGCTCTGAAGACACATCATGAGTTGCACATGCTGCAATTGGGAAGACAGTACAAAAGCAAATCTAACAGAGTTTGAAGATTTCTAACTTTGAATTTATTTGCTTTTTTCTTAATACTATGCATACGGGAAGATATAAAAGTAAAAGCAATTAAAAACAGCAATGGGAAAGTGTTAAGAAATAAGCAGGAATCACACGAACGTTTTGTAGAGTCATATGGAACAGACAATTTTCCCAAAATTAATGCATTATCAATTACATTGCTTAAAGTTCACTGGAGACAAACCCAGAAAATTAACCTATTTAATTTAACAAGCTATACATCATTCTTTACCTGGACCATAAGTTCTTCTTCTATTGTGGAATCTATGTGATTTTGCAAATGGAGATGAAGCTAATATTGTATTTAAATTTTCTAATAAAGAGCAAAATTGAGAGAGGAAAACATAAACTGTGGTAAACAGCTAGGGTAAGAAGGAAAGAGAGAGCAGATTAGAAACAGAGGAGTTCCATCCATTTGCCTAAGAATTTCATGAATTCATTGTTTTTAATAGCTAAATAGTACTCCATTGTGTATATATACCACAGTTTCTGTATCCACTCCTCTGTTGAAGGACATTTGGGTTCTTTCCAGTTTCTGGCTATTATAAATAAGGCTGCTATGAACATAGTGGAGCATGTGTCCTTATTGCATGTTGGAGCATCTGGGTATATGCCCAAGAGTGGTGTAGCCGGGTCCTCAGGTAGTGCTATGTCTAGTTTTCTGAGGAACCGCCAAACTGATTTCCAGAGTGGTTTTACCAGCTTGCAATCCCACCAACAATGGAGAAGTGTTCCCCTTTCTACACATCCTCTCCAGCATCTGCTGTCCCCTGAGTTTTTCATCTTAGCCATTCTGACTGGTATGAGGTGGAATCTCATTGTTGTTTTGATTTGCATTTCCCTGATAACTAAGGATGCTGAACATTTCTTTAGGTGCTTCAGAGCCATTCGAATTTCCTCAGTTGAGAATTCCCTGTTTAGGCCTGTACCCCATTTTTTATAGGGTTATTTGGCTCTCTGGAGTCTAACTTCTTATTAAGAAAAGCAAATAAATGCAAAGTTAGAATTCTTGAGTGAGGTAACCCAATCACAAAAGAACACACATGGTATGCACTCACTGATAAGTGGATGTTAGCCCAAAACCTCAAAATAAACAAGTTACAATTCACAGGCCACAGGAAACTCAAGAAGAAGGAGGATTGAAGTGGGGGTACTTTGGTTCCTCTGAGAAGGGGAAGAAAATACTCACAGTAGCAATAAAGGAGAAAAAGTGTGGAGCCGAGACTGAAGGAAAGACCACCCAGAGAATGCCCTACCTGGAGATTTATCCTATAAAGTTACCAAACTCAGACACTATTATGGACAACAAGAAGTGCATACCAAAAGGAACATGTCATGGTTGTCTCTGGAGGGGCCCTGCCAGAGCCTTACACATACAGAAGCAGATGCCAGCAGCCATTGGACTGGGTGTGGGGTGCCCAGTGGAGGAGTTGGAGGGCAGTCTGGAGGAGCTGAAGGGGTTTACAGTCCCATGGGAAGAACAAAGATGTCGGCCACCCAGATGCCCCAGGATGCCCAGGGACTAAACCATCAACCAAGGGGTACACATAGTTCCAGCCAAAAATGTGGCAGAGGTGATGCCTTGTCAGGCATCAGCGGGAGGAATGATCCTTGGTCCTGTGAAGGCTCAATAGATGCCCAACAAATGGAAATCAGTGGGGGGGGGCGGGTGAGGTGGGAGTGGGTCGGTTGGAGGGGCATATACTTGTAGGCAGGGGTTGAGGAGGGGTTGGGGATTTTCAGGGAGGGGGAAAACAGGAAATGTTCTAGCATTTGAAATGTAAATGAAGATTATTTTCAATAAAAAAAAAGAAACAGAGAAGGAGAGAGGGGAACAGAGGGAGAGAAAACACAGAAACACAGGATGAAGGAAGAGCAAGAAATTAGAAGTATATGAAAAGTACGTTCTTCTATATGGGAAAAAACATGTCCATAAGAAATACTTAAAAATGGAAGGGAGAATAAACACACAGGCTAGTTACAGGGTAAGACACTGGGAAATGACTTTTCCCAAGAAAATTATCTTATGGACAATCTGAAAATGAGCTGAAATTAAAAGGCTGCTCATTATTATGTTAGGATAAATTTGTATGCTTTTTTGCCAAATAATGTTAGCTAAAAGAGTAAATTCTTAAAATGTTTATGTATTTTGAAGAATTAATGCATTTCCAAGAACATGTCTCCAAGGCTTACCTAATGAAATGCTACTAAGTATAATTTTTAACATATTCCAATACAGATAACATAAAAAATATACTAAAAGTTAGCTTATTCCTATGACATACTGTAAAGATCTTGCTTATAATACTATTTGCTAACATAAAACTAAGCCACATTATATTTTTTGGTAGAATAAAATATCACATAATCACAGATGTGTAAAGTTATACAGAACAACATGAGAAATTTAATAATTTTATATGTAAGTATATTTATTCAGAATGATTGGGTTATATTCACATATACACGTTTATTTACATATATAAATATGTGTATCGATATACACATATGTACATGTAATATCAACTGAAAAAGAGGTCATCATTTGAAGGAGATCTAGGAAGAACTACAGGAAGGTTTGGTAGAAAGGAAAAAGAAAATCATGTAAAAATCTAATATCAAAAAATGGTGACAACTACAGCATGTTGTTGTGTCATGTACATGTTAGAAATTGCAGAATGTGTTCATTTGTCTCTGTCATAATTATGCAGAGATCTGAGAGAGAGAGAGAGAGAGAGAGAGAGAGAGAGAGAGAGAGAGAGAGAGAGAGAGCAAGTTTGTCTCTACTGATAGCAACTTCTATTTCCCTAAATGTAGGAACCACATGAAGATAGTAGGTTGCACAGGGTGCTGGATATGGAATCAGTGACCTTTGAGGAGGTGGCTGTTAAGTTTACCCTGAAAGAGTGGGATGTAGTCCTAAAGATCCTCTATGGAGTTGAAGCACAGAAAACCTTGAGAAACCTGAATACTATAGGAAGCTAAAATGGGAAAAGGTGAACACTGAAAATGTGTACCACAATTCTGGATGAAAATTAAACAGCCAAATGGTGGAGAAGCATACATTTAAGGAAGGATATCAATGTGAAGAAATTATTTATCCGCATTATACAACATTTTGGGACCCAGAAATTTTACCTAGGAACATACTCATGTGGAAACCTTGTTTGTGGAGAAGTTGTTATACACTAGTTATCTTGAAATTTGCTCTTAAAATCTAGTAATGATACAAAGAAAACCTTATGAAAATAAGAAATATTGAAGCAGGCTGAATAAACACAAGAAGTCTGGGAACAGCCTCTACTTCTCTTTTATTTCAAAAGCATTTAATGACTTATACTGAAGATGAGTTTTGTTAAAAGTGATCAAAGAAATTAAAGTACTAGGTAGGCCAGGAATGACACCAAAATGGAAAGAAATCCTATGTATGGAAGCGATGTGGGAAAGCTATGGGTAACTAAACTTGTTTTTAATCCATGCACTGGAAAAAAAATTTAAGCAAATCTATATGTATTTAAGTAAGTATGGTCAACATAGCAGGTTCCAGGACAGGTATAGCCATAATGAGAGCATCTGTTAAAAAACAAATATGATTGGACTCCCTGTTTCTAGTCATTACATTAGAAATTACAAAATAACCTGAATGTGAGACAATATGACTGCTTAATAGTGGAAATGGGAGACATTCGGAGATGTGAACAATCAATTACAAGAAAGCAAATGGAAATAGACTAATCTGACTTAATTTTGTAATGCTTATTAAAGCAATAATGTGTTTCGTATTGTTTTGTTTCCTTAATTTTTCTTTTCTTTTTGACATTATAACTACATTTCTTTTTCCTTTTTCTCATAGCAAACCTGCCCTAATATACCTTCCTATTCTTTAAAAGTCATGGATTCTTTCTTTCATTGATTGTTGTAGTAGAACAAATATAGATTTGTTAGGGAAAAGTTAGAGAGAACTCCTGAGAGCAAGAGTTGCTCCAGGGAAGCTATAGCAGGAGTGTTTAAAATTCATCAGCTATGTGTGTTTTTAAACCAAGTCATGTAGTGGCTTCTCTTTTATTTTAAATCCCTATGAATCACTGGTGATGTATTTGTCTGTAATATGTGCGCAAGTGGAAATGTCATGTTTTGATGTTGAGAAGAAGAGTTGGGAGGAGTACCATGGAGTTAAAGGGAGTAGGGATTGATGCTATCAAAAAAAAAAAAAAAAAGAAAGAAAAAAAAATAAAGAAAGAAAAAAAAGAAAAGAAAAAAAAGAAAAAAGAAAAAAAGAAAAATATGCTTGTAAGTATTAAGGATTCAGAATGGAGTAAAATCACAGGAACATTTTTTATGAGTTTCATATTTGTAAATTTAAAACTTTTCTTTTTTTTTTTTTTAATTTTATTTTATTTTTTTAATTTACATTCCAAATCACTTCCCCTTTCCCGTTTCCTCCCTCCCCGAAAGTCCCATAAGCCCCCTTCCCTCCCTCTTTTCTCCGTTCAACCCCCTCTCATTACTCTGTCCTGGCGTTCCCCTACATCCAGTCTTTCCAGGACCAGGGGTCTCTCCTTCCATCTTTTTAGAAATCTATTGATATGCTGATTGTGTCTAGGGTATTCTGAGATTCTGGGTCAATATCCCCTTATCAGTGACTTCATACCATGTGTGATCTTTTGTGATTGGGTTACCTCACTAAGGATGATATTTTCAAGTTCTGACCATTTGCCTAGGAATTTCGTGAATTCATTGTTTTTAATTGCAGAGTAGTATTCCATTGTGTAAATATACCACATCTTCTGAATCCATTCCTCCGTTGAGGGACATCTGGGTTCTTTCCAGCTTCTGGCTATTATAAATAAGGCTGCTATGAATATAGTGGAGCATGTGTCCTTATTGCATGCAGGTAAAGTCTCTGGGTATATGCCCAGGAGTGGTATAGCCGGATCCTCCGGAAGTGTCATGCCCAGTTTTCTGAGGAGCCGCCAGACTGCTTTCCAGAGTGGTTGTACCAGCCTGCAATTCCACCAGCAGTGGAGGAGTGTTCCTCTTTCTCCACATCCTCGCCAACAACTGCTGTCTCCTGTGTTTTTGATCTTAGCCATCCTGACTGGTGTGAGATGGAATCTCAGGGTTGTTTTGATTTGCATTTCCCTAATGACTAAGGATGATGAACATCTCTTTAGGTGCTTCTCAGCCATTAGATATTCTTCAGGTGAGAACTCTTTGTGGAGCTCTGTACCCCATTTTTTAATAGGGTTACTTGCCTCTCTGGAGTTTAACTTCTTGAGTTCTTTGTATATCTTGGATATTAGCCCTCTGTCGGATGTAAGGTTGGTAAAGATCATTTCCCAGTTAGTTGGTTGCCGCTTTGTCTTTTTGACGGTGTCTTTTGCCTTGCAAAAACTTTGTAATTTAATGAGGTCCCATTTGTCTATTCTTGATCTTAGAGTATAAGCTATTGGAGTTCTGTTCAGGAAATTCTCCCCTGTGCCCATATGTTCAAGGTTCTTCCCTAGTTTCCCTTCTATTAGTTTCAGTGTGTCTGGTTTTATGTGGAGATCTTTGATCCACTTAGAATTGAGCTTAGTGCAAGGAGATAAGGATGGGTCAATTTGCATTCTTCTGCATGTTGACCTCCAGCTGAGCCAGCACCATTTGTTGAAAAGGCTATCTTTTTTCCACTGGATGGTTTTAGCTCCTTTGTCGAAGATCAAGTGACCATAGGAGTGTGGATTCATTTCTGGGTCTTCAATTCTGTTCCATTGATCTACATGTCTGTTACTGTACCAATACCATGCAGTTTTTAACACTATTGCTCTGTAGTACAGCTTGAGGTCCGGGATACTGATTCCCCCAGAGGTTCTTTTACTCTTGAGAATAGTTTTAGCTATTCTGGGTTTTCTGTTATTCCAGATGAATTTTTGAATTGCTCTTTCTAACTCTATGAAGAATTGAGTTGGGATTTTGATGGGGATTGCATTGAATCTGTGTATTACTTTTGGTAAGATGCTCATTTTTACTATATTAATCCTGCCAATCCATGAGCATGGCAGATTTTTCCATCTTCCGAGGTCTTCTTCAATTTCTTTCTTCAGAGACTTGAAGTTCTTGTCATACAGATCTTTCACTTGTTTGGTTAGCGTCACGCCAAGATACTTAATATGGTTTGTGGCTATCGTAAAGGGTATTATTTCTCTTACTTCTTTCTCAGCCTGCTTATCCTTTGAGTATAGGAAAGCTTCTGACTTGCTTGAGTTGATTTTATATCCGGCCACTTTGCTGAAGTCGTTTATCAGCTGTAGGAGTTCTCTGGTGGAGTTCTTTGGGTCGCTTATGTATACTATCATATCGTCTGCAAATAGTGATAGTTTGACTTCTTCCTTTCCAATTTGTATCCCTTTGACCTCTTTTTCTTGTCTAATTGCTCTAGCTAGAACTTCAAGTACTATATTGAAAAGATATGGAGAGAGAGGGCAGCCTTGTCTAGTCCCTGATTTTAGTGGGATTGCTTCAAGTTTCTCTCCGTTTAGATTGATGCTGGCTGCTGGTTTGCTGTAAATTGCTTTTACTATGTTTAGATATGGGCCTTGAATTCCTGATCTTTCCAAGACCTTTAGCATGAAAGGATGCTGAATTTTGTCAAATGCTTTCTCAGCATCTAATGAGATGACCATGTGGTTTTTTTCTTTGAGATTGTTTATGTAGTGGATTACATTGATGGATTTCCTTATATTGAACCATCCCTGCATCCCTGGGATGAAGCCTACTTGATCGTGGTGAATGATCGTTTTGATGTGTTCTTGGATTCGGTTGGCAAGAATTTTATTGAGTATTTTTGCATCAATATTCATAAGAGAGATTGGCCTGAGATTCTCTTTCTTTGTCGGATCTTTGTGTGCTTTTGGTATTAGTGTAATTGTGGCTTCATAGAACGAGTTGGGTAGTGTTCCTTCTGTTTCTATTTTGTGGAACAGTTTGAAGAGTATTGGTGTTAGGTCTTCTTTGAAGGTCTGATAGAATTCTGCACTAAAACCATCTGGACCTGTGCTTTTTTTGGTTGGAAGACTTCCAATGACAACTTCTATTTCTTCAGGGGTTATAGGACGGTTTAGATGGTCTATTTGATCCTGATTTAATTTTGGTACTTGGTATCTGTCAAGGAAATTGTCCATTTCCTCAAGATTTTCTAGTTGTGTTGAATACAGGTTTTTGTAGTAGGATCTGATGATTTTTTGAATTTCCTCAGTTTCTGTTGTTATCTCTCCCTTTTCGTTTCTGATTTTATTAATTTGGATACTATCTCTGTGCCCTCTGGTTAGTCTGGCTAAGGGCTTATCTATCTTGTTGATTTTCTCAAAGAACCAACTCCTCGTTTTGTTGATTCTTTGTATGGTTTTATTTGTTTCTACTTGATTGATTTCAGCCCTGAGTTTGATGATTTCCTGCCTTCTACTCCTCTTTGGTGTATTTGCTTCTTTTTGTTCCAGGGCTTTCAGGTGTGCCATTAAGCTGTTAGTGTATGCTGTCTCCCGTTTCTTTTTGGCGGCACTCAGGGCTATGAATTTTCCTCTTAGCACTGCTTTCATTGTGTCCCATAAGTTAGGGTATGTTGTGCCTTCATTTTCATTAACTTTCAAAAAGTCTTTGATTTCTTTCTTTATTTCCACCTTGACCAAGTTATCATTGAGTAGAGCATTGTTCAGCCTCCATGTGTACGTGGGTTTTCTTTTGTTTTTGTTGCCATTGAAGACCACCCTTATTCCATAGTGATCTGATAGGAGGCATGGGATTATTTCTATCTTCTTGTATCTGTTGAGGTCTGATTTGTGACCAATTATATGGTCAATTTTGGAGAAGGTACCATGAGGAGCTGAGAAGAAGGTGTATTCTTTAGCTCTAGGATGAAATGTTCTATATATATCAGTTAGTTCCATTTGGTCCAAGGCTTCAATTAGATTCACTGTGTCCCTGTTTAGTTTCTGCTTTCCTGAACGATCCATTTCAGAGAGCGGGGTGTTGAAGTCACCCACTATTATTGTGTGCGGTGCGATGTGTGCTTTGAGTTTTAGTAAAGTTTCTTTTACGAATGAGGGTACCCTTGCATTTGGAGCATAGATATTCAGGATTGAGAGTTCTTGATGGTGGATTTTTCCCTTGATCAGTATGTAGTGTCCTTCTGTGTCTTTTTTGATGACTTTGGGTTGAAAATCAATTTTATCCGATATTAGGATGGCTACTCCACCTCGTTTCTTGGGGCCATTTGCTTGTAAAATTGTTTTCCAGCCTTTTACTCTGAGGTAGTGTTTGTCTTTGACACTGAGGTGCGTTTCCTGCATGCAGCAAAAAGCTGGGTCCTGTTTACGTATCCAGTCTGCTAGTCTATGTCTTTTAATTGGGGAATTGAGACCATTGATATTAAGAGAGATTAAGGCATAGTGATTATTGCCATCTGCCATTCTTGACGCTATCTTTATGTTTGAGTGGTTATCTACTTTTGGGTTTGATTCAAGAAGGTTATTATCTCATTTTTTCCAGGGTGTTGTTTCTCTCCCTGTATTGGAGGTTTCCACCTATTATCCGTTGCAGGGCTGGATTTGTGGAAAGATATTGTGAAAATTTGGTTTTATCATGGAATATCTTGGTCTCTCCATCTATGGTGATTGAGAGTTTTGCTGGGTATAGTAGTCTAGGCTGGCATTTGTGCTGTCTTAGTGTCTGCATGAGATCTGCCCAGGATCTTCTGGCTTTCATAGTCTCTGGTGAGAAGTCTGATGTGATTCGGATAGGTCTTCCTTTGTATGTTACTTGGCCCTTTTCTCTTACTGCATTTAGTATTCTTTCTTTGTTTAGAACATTCGGTGTTTTGATTATTATGTGACGGGAGGTATTTCTGTTCTGGTCCAGTCTGTTTGGAGTTCTGTAGGCTTCTTGTATGTTCATCGGCATCTCTCTCTTTAAGTTAGGGAAGTTTTCCTCCATAATTTTGTTGAAGATGTTTACTGGCCCTTTAAGTTGCAAATCTTCACTCTCATCTATACCTATAATCCTTAGGTTTGGTCTTCTCATTGTGTCCTGGATTTCCTGGATGTTTTGGGTTACGCGTTTTTTGCATTTTGCATTTTCTTTGACTGTTGAGTCGATGCTTTCTATGGAATCTTCAGCACCTGAGATTCTTTCTTCCATCTCTTGTATTCTATTGTTGATGTTTGCATCTATGACTCCTGATTTCTTCCCAAGGTTTTCTATCTCCAAAGTTGTCTCCCTTTGTGATTTCTTAGTTGTTTCTACTTCCTTTTTTAGTTCCTGGATGGATTTGCTGAGATCCTTCACTTGTTTGTTTGTATTTTCCTGTATTTCTTTAAGGTAATTTTGCATTACCTCTTTCAGGATTTCTTCCTGATGACCCACGTTCTCCTGCATTTCTCTGAGCGATTTTTGTGTTTCCTCCTCATGGGATTCCATCTGTTGATCCATCGTCTCCTGCATTTCTTTAAGCAGTTCTCGTGTTTCCTTTGTAAGGGCATCTAACCGTTGATTCATTTCTTTAAGCAATTTTTGTGTTGCCTCCTTATGGGCATCCGTCTGTTGACCCATATTCTTCTGCATTTCTTTATGCAAATTTTGTGATTCCTTTGTGAGTGCATCTACCCGTTGATTCATCTCGTTAAGCGATTTTTGTGTTGTCTCCTTGTGCGCCTCCATCTTTTGATCCATGTTCTCCCGCATTTCTCTAAGCGATTTTTGTGTTTCCTTTGTAAGGGCTTCTAACCGTTGATTCATGGTCTCCTGTAACTCTTTATGAGATTTATTTGTGTCCTTCTTGTGATCCTCTAATAGCATCATGAGAAGTGATTTTAAATCCAGATCTTGTCTTTCGGGTGTGGTGGGGTATCCAGGACTTGCTGCTGTTGGAGAGTTGGGTTCGGATGGTCCTACATTACTTTGATTACTGTTAGTAACATTCCTACGTTTGCCTTTTGCCATCTGGATACCTCTGGTGTTAGTTGGTCCTGCTGCCACTGGCTGTTGGTTGGACCTCCTGTGAGCCTGCAAAGCTATTTCTGCCCCCCCCCGGATTACCAGGATTCCCCTGGCACCGATTTCTGGGGCCTGCCTGCTCCTGAGTGACTTTGGAGCCCTAATGTGCTTTGCCCCAAGTGATCTTATATTGGGGAGGCCTTGCACATCTAAAGGCTCAGCCTAGTGGATTCCTGGAGCAGAGGTCGCCAAAGGGAGGCTGGCAGGCTCCTGCCCTGTGCAGGGGTGTGTGATCTCTCCTGGGGGGGGGAGGGGGCGTCCCTCTGCCAGGCAGAAGTCCCACAGCAGATCTGGCGCGCTGGTCACTGCAGATCAGCCCAGCACCTGGGAGCAGGTTACACACAAGCTGCCTGAACCCGAAGCGATATTATGCCTGTCTGTCTCTGAGCCTGGTGGTCCCAACTACCTGGTCACTGGAGCAAAGATGGCGGAGGGCACTCTCCGTGGCGCTGCTCACCCTGTGGTCACGATGGCCCGCCGATCTGGCACCCAGACGACCACAGCGCCAACCCGCCCTCGGGCACAGAAGGAAGCCCCAACAGGCCGTGTCCCAAGTGATGTTATATTGGGGGGAGAGCCTGGGTACCGGTCTCTCCAGCGCAGTCCGCGGGAACAGAGGTCGCGGAAGGGAAGCTGGCGGGCTCCCTCCCTGCGCAGGGTCCCTCCACCAGGCAGAAGGTCCCACCGCGGAACTGGCGCGCTGGTTACTGCAGATCAGCCCAGCACCTGGGAGCAGGTTACACCCAAGCTGCCTGAAACCGAAGCGATATTATGCCTGTCTGTCTCTGAGCCTGGCGGTCCCAACTACCTGGTCACTGGAGCAAAGATGGCGGAGGGCAGTCTCCGTGGCGCCGCTCACCCTGTGGTCACGATGGCCCGCCGATCTGGCGCCCAGACGACTACAGCGCCAACCCGCCCTCGGGCACAGACGGAAGCCCCAACAGGCCGTGTCCCAAGTGATGTTACATTGGGGGGAGAGCCTGGGTACCGGTCTCTCCAGCGCAGTCTGTGGGAACAGACTTTTCTATAAAAACTAAAAATATATGTATCAATTTGGTCTCATATTTGGGGAGGACTACTTAGATGCTTTGTCTGCTTGCATTTTATTTTCAGGTACTATAGAGGCTATACCAAAGGAAAGAGGTTATCTGGGTCAACTATAGTTTGTATCATGAAAATCTTGTGCCTTGAGTATGTGGGATCTTTCTTCAGTAATAGGAGACGATCCTCAACCCGTGAGATCAAGGGCTACACTCAGAGTCTATTTGGGGCAAATCACTTATATTATCCTAATAAGGAAGATTTCTCGTGCTGAGTACTGGCATTTTGTTAGTCCATGGATGTTGTGAGCATGATTGCCTAAAACACAACACACACACACACACACACACACACACACACACACACACACACACACACAATTTGTTTCCCACATCATTTACCTGAATCTTTCTATTCTTATCTCAAGTACACTTTTCCCATTCTGACTGATTTATACTTCATAGATTGCTGGTTTCTGTGGTTACTCCAGTTTTTATTATTCCATCTATTTGATTTCAAGATAGGAGCCACAAATGAGAGAGAATATGTGATATCTGTTTTTCTGGGTGTGGATTACCACATTGAATATTATCATTTGTAAGGCTTTTTTATCTGCAAATTTAATAATTTTATTTTTCTTTATAGTGGAATACATCCATTGGAATACTTAAAATACATCTTCATTAGCCATTCAAATTTTGACAGACTTTTAGAGGGTAGACATTTTCTTTTGCTTGCTATTGTGTATAGCATAGCAATGAACATGGCCAATAGAGACTGTAACTCTCAGCTTCCATGAGCACCAAAGGAAAAATAAATGTCCGAAGAATGGGATTAAGTGTTTCTATGAAAAGTATTATCTGTTTTCTTCATTCTGCTAGTAGTCAATGTGATATGGAAGCAGTAACAGAAAAAAAATATTTATCCTGGAACTTGTGAAAAGTATCAAACAAACATGAGTTTATTCCAATGATTGTATAAATGGCATTTCTTGCACTGACTGGAAGCTTTCTAGAATATTGCTATTTGAAGAGAATACAACTCAAACAAAACTGGCTTTGTATTTCATTTTTGATGGCAAAAATAAGCTACACAAAAGGGAATGTAAAACAAATATGAAATGCAGCACTTATTGACAAGGACACATGATTTGTGCATAAATCATGGGAAATACTTTGTACTTGCCACTTATAAAGAATATTATGCATTACTATGTCAGTTTCTCTAGTATGAAAACTTGACAATGGGAAAATTTGAATTTCACTTGACATATTTGGAGTCTAAAGCAACTAGACAAGGCTGCCCTCTATCTCCATATCTTTTCAATATAGTACTTGAAGTTCTAGCTAAAGCAATTAGACAACAAAAAGAGGTCAAAGGGATACAAATTGGAAAGGAAGAAGTCAAACTATCACTATTTGCAGACGATATGATAGTATACTTAAGCGACCCAAAGAACTCCACCAGAGAACTCCTAGAGCTGATAAACGACTTCAGCAAAGTGACCGGATATAAAATCAACTCAAGCAAGTCAGAAGCCTTCCTATACTCAAAGGATAAGCAGGCTGAGAAAGAAGTAAGAGAAATGATACCCTTCACGATAGCCAGAAACCATATAAAGTATCTTGGCGTGACTCTAACCAAACATGTGAAAGATCTGTATGACAAGAACTTCAAGTCTCTGAAGAAAGAAATTGAAGAAGACCTCAGAAGATGGAAAAATCTGCCATGCTCATGGATTGGCAGGATTAATATAGTAAAAATGAGCATCTTACCAAAAGTAATATACAGATTCAATGCAATCCCCATCAAAATCCCAACTCAATTCTTCATAGAGTTAGAAAGAGCAATTCAAAAATTCATCTGGAATAACAGAAAACCCAGATTAGCTAAAACTATTCTCAAGAGTAAAAGAACTTCTGGGGGAATCAGTATCCCGGACCTCAAGCTGTACTACAGAGCAATAGTGTTAAAAACCACATGGTATTGGTACAGTGACAGGCATGTAGATCAATGTAACAGAATTGAAGACCCAGAAATGAATCCACACTCCTATGGTCACTTGATCTTTGACAAAGGAGCTAAAACCATCCAGTGGAAAAAAGATAGCCTTTTCAACAAATTGTGCTGGCTCAACTGGAGGTCAACATGCAGAAGAATGCAAATTGACCCATTCTTATCTCCTTGCACTAAGTTCAATTCCAAGTGGATCAAGGATCTCCACATAAAACCAGACACACTGAAACTAATAGAAGGGAAACTAGGGAAGAACCTTGAACATATGGGCACAGGGGAGAATTTCCTGAACAGAACTCCAATAGCTTATGCTCTAAGATCAAGAATAGACAAATGGGACCTCATTAAATTACAAAGTTTTTGCAAGGCAAAAGACACTGTCAAAAAGACAAAGCGGAAACCAACTAACTGGGAAATGATCTTTAACAACCTTACATCCGACAGAGGGCTAATGTTCAATATATACAATGAACTCAAGAAGTTAAACTCCAGGGAGGCAAGTAACCCTATTAAAAAACGGGGTACAGAGCTAAACAAAGAGTTTTTACCTGAAGAATATCTAATGGCTGAGAAGCACCTAAAGAGATGTTCATCATCCTTAGTCATTAGGGAGATGCAAATCAAAACAACCCTGAGATTCCATCTCACACCAGTCAGGATGGCTAAGATCAAAAACACAGGAGACAGCAGTTGTTGGCGAGGACGTGGAGAAAGAGGAACACTCCTCCACTGCTGGTGGAATTGCAAGCTGGTACAACTACTTTTGAAAGCAGTCTGGCGGTTCCTCAGAAAACTGGGCATGACACTCCCGGAGGATCTGGCTATACCACTCCTGGGCATATACCCAGAGGCTTTACCTGCATGCAATAAGGACACATGCTCCACTATGTTCATAGCAGCCTTATTTATAATAGCCAGAAGCTGAAAAGAACCCAGATGTCCCTCAACGGAGGAATGGATTCAGAAGATGTGGTATATCTACACAATGGAATACTACCCTGCAATTAAAAACAATGAATTCACGAAATTCCTAGGCAAATGGTCAGAACTTGAAAATATCATCCTTAGTGAGGTAACCCAATCACAAAATAACACACATGGTATGCAGTCACTGATAAGGGGATACTAACCCAGAATCTCGGAATACCCTAGACACAATTCCCATATCAATAGATTTCTAAGAAGATGGAAGGAGAGACTCCTGGTCCTGGAAAGACTGGATGTGGGGGAACGCTAAGACTGAGAAACGAAAGGGGGTTCAATGGAGAAAAGAGGGAGGGAAGGGAGCTTATGGGACTTTCGGGGAGGGAGGAAACGGGAAAGGGGAAATGATTTGGAATTTAAATTAAAAAAAATAAATAAAATAAAACAAAAGAATCAATTATCACAATTTGGCTAGGTGAGCATAATTTCTCATTTCATCTTAAATATGATCCTTGTACCCAGAGTTAAGTGTAGCAACTGTTACTTATTAAAGAAATCTCTCTACATAGCTAATAGAGGCCTTCACAGAAATCTAAGGCTGGACAGGGATCAATGTTTTGTCAGGATCACAGACCCAATGTAAATATTTAACTCCATGTGGAAAGTTTGTAAGAGCCAGACTGTCAGGAAGTTTGCTGTCATCTCTATGTAGCTGCATAAGGAAGACCATAACAATGGAAATTTTAATGGATATGCTAACATAAATTGTAGAAAATATCATGGGATCACTCCTCTGAGAGAGGATTATAGACAACCAGTGATGGTTAAGAGTACAGATTTATATTTTCCCGAGGATTATCTCTGTTACTGGTCATCCAATGAATAGTAGTAAGTGCTGTAATCATATACACACAAATACACAGAACAAATTGGGAAGATTTTACTTATATGTTTGGGTAAACATACACACATATATGTTTATATAACATTCACAATTGAGAAAAATAAAGCTTTAGACTTGTTAGTTGTTTGGCAAAGGATGGTTTAGAGGGGGACATATGAGAGAGGCTGGAGGAGGAAGAAGAAAATTGTAATACAATTCTATTAGGATTTAAATTTTTAAAAATCCAAAAGCTAAGTTAGAAAAAATAGCTCTTATTTTTAATCACATTGCAATACCAAGGAAATAAGTTCAAAGAATAATATAATGTAGCTCAATAAGGGTTTCTACAGAAAATATATAAGGAAATGTATACTTGTCATGGGAAATGCCTTAAAATTGAAGACACCCATCTCAAGATGGTACCCAAGCATGCATGATGCCCTTCCTTCCCAGAACAGCTTTGAAATAAGAAAGTAGCCTGAAAACACTAAAAACGGTTACAAAAATGACTGTCCAAGGGAGAGTTTATCTATGAAGTATATACATTTAACTGAACTCTCAAAATGCAAAATCACTTATCATTTTTCAGAGTGATGTTCCAGACTCTCCACTTTTAAGAAAGCTCCAGTGAGAACCACAGTGATGAGTTTTCAAGAGTGAATTCAGGTTTACTGGAAGAATTGTAGTGCTCAGATATTGGGAATGTCAGAGGAATGAGTAGCAGAAATTAATAGATACCAAAAAAAAAAGATAAGCAAAACCTTAAAGAGTATATATTAGGGCTTCATTATTCCTATTTCTTCATATTTTGTCTCCAAGGACATATTGGTTAATCAAAAGGCAAACAATTAAGTTTAGGAAACTTTCCTTGGAAAGTTAAGGCTGTAAAGTCCAAATTTGGCATCAGTACACAAAATTTATGTTTGTTTGGAATTTGTTAATTTGGCATGGATAAATGGAACATAGAAAGAAACTTTCTCATTTATTGACAATATATTGTAGTATATTGTCAGTAATATAAAAATGACAAAATATATTTAAGAAGGTTTATAAATGTAGAGAAGAACCATTGATAAAATAAACTTCTAATTTTGTATACAAGTAACAAATAAAATACATAATAATGCAAATAAACATTTAAAAACTATTTCAAAAAACTGATAAAATATATTGACTTTATAAAATTCCTAGTCAGCACTACAATAAAACAAAACAGTAGCAGAAATTATTACTGTAATTTTTTATTGATATAATTTTCCTAAAAAAAACCTGAAATTCAAAGAAATGAAAATCACCAGCTATGTGATATCAGGGTGAGACACATGTGACTACTAGACATTTATGGAAGAAATATAAGAGAAATGGAGCAGAATTGTAAAAAATTAAAATGCTAACAAAAATTTATAAGTAAATATGAAAGATAATATAAATCATGGTGATTTTCTGTTAGAGCTATGTTCTAACTAAATCCATTTACATGAAACTTCTGAACTCAAAAGTTCTACTCTCCAGAAGTCTCAATAACTAGATAAAAGATTGTCAAGTCTTTATTAATTAAGGAATTTTTATAAATGTCAATTATTTTATCAGAAAAAAACAAAATTATAATATGGAAGGCTTTTAATCCTCTAGAAAATGTTTAGTATGCAGATTGTTTCATGCTACAGTCAATAAAAAATATTAAAAATCATTTTTAAAAACTGATTAAAATATATTGACTTTATAAAATTCTCTAGATAGTAGTTTTTAATGTGGGAAGAAGCTCAAATGTCTTTCTTAAAGATATGGTTGAATAAAAACACCAGTTTTGACCTCTAAAACTCCAACAAAACTGGAAAACTAATATGAATTTTACAGGCAAAAACTAGATATGATATTTAAAATAATGTATGAATATAAATTGTTATGTAGGCGTAGGAAGCAAAGTTCAAAGAAGTTTAAAATGTCTGTAAGCTAGTAGAAAAATATGATAGAATGAAAATAAATGTCCACTAATAAACAACACAATTAGGAATTTCAAAGTCTTTCTGAAAGGTCAGGAAGATGTCAAAACTAATAAATATATTGCATTTACTAAACTTTCCTTACATCCTGACAAATTATTTCTGTTTTCTTGTGTGATTAACTGATTTATATAGAAGAGATTCTGTACATATATATAATTGATCTTAATCACATCATCTGATATGCTCTTCTTCTAAATCCCAGATACTCCTTCATCTCCTGTAGCTACTTCATACTTCCCCTTTGATTGATTCATTGAATCCTATATGTACATGTGACTAACCACAGGGAATTTGGCATTCTACCATGACCTACCCTAGAGACAGTGGGCCCTCCTCCCCCTACAGACATTAAGTGCCAATAGCTCTTCAAAAATAGTGGGTCATTGTGAGCCCCTTTCTCATCCATGCTGAAATTTAAACCTTGTAAGTCCTGACTAGACTTCTATAGATGACTTGAGTTACTTTGTGTAACAGCTCTGTCATGCCTGTTGGGCATCCTTTAACCATCCTCTGGCTCTGTTCTTCCTCTGCAGCCTATATAACATCTTCTAACACTATTTCTTCTTCCAGGGATGACATATGCTTTTGTAATTCAAAAATATATTGAGGGTTGACAGATGTTTTGTACTTTAAAAATGTGTCAATTTAGGACAAACTAAACAACCAGAAGAAAAACAGTCAAAGAAGAACTTCAAGAGACACCTATATAGAGGATGTTTATTTGAATGAATGGGAAGATAGGCATGATCTATGAGGAGTTGGGAGAGGAGAAACAAGATAGAATCTATTGTATTCCAATATCTATTTTCTATAAAGGATAGAAATGAAAATGTTCTCACTTATTACTGGATAAACCAATTAATATTTTTTTCTGAGGAAGCATAATATTCACACTCCCAGAATTCCATTTTTGTGACTGTAATTATTGTATAGATTAGGACATTAAGGGCCTTCTCAGTCTATTTTGACCTTCCTTTTGCTATTTTTAATCTATGCCTGAAAATCATACATGCATGTAAAATAATTACAGACTGAGAGAGTGAGTTGTATTTTTTTTTTTTGTTTTTTTTTTGGTTTTTCAAGACAGGGTTTCTCTGTGTAGCCCTGGCTGTACTGGAACTCTTTGTGTAGACCAGGCTGGCCTTGAACTCAGAAATCCTCCTGCCTCTGCCTCCCAAGTGCTGGGATTAAAGGAGTGTGCCACCACCGCCCGGCGTGAGTTGTATTTATGTATAGAATAATATAACACTCACAATTATTCATACATGTAATGTATTTAGATAGATAAATAGATAGATAGATAGATAGATAGATAGATAGATAGATAGATAGATAGATAGATAGATCAAATTGAAAACCAAAAATGTCATGAATTTTAAAGACAGGAAGTAGGGATACAAAGTAGGGAAAAGTGAGTAGCTTGGAGACAGCAGAGGGAAGAGGAAAATGATGTAATTGCAATCTTAGACCTAAAAATTAATTAAAGATAGGTATATAAGTACTATATTGAGTAGATAGGGAGAGAATGGTCAGCCTTGTCTGGTCTCCGACTTTAGTGGCATTGCTTCGAGTTTCTCTCCATTTAGTTTGAAGTTGGCTACTGGTTTGCTGTATATTGCTTTTACTATGTTTAGGTATGGGCCTTGAATTCCTGATATTTCCAAGACTGTTAACAAGAAGGAATGGTGAATTGTGTCAAATGATTTTTCAGCATGTAATGAAATGTTCATGTGGTATTTTTCCTTAAGTTTGTTTATGTAGTGGATTACATTGATGGATTTCCATATATTGAACCATCCCTGCATTTCTGAGATGGAGCCTACTTGATCATGGTGAATGATTGTTTTGATGTATTCTTGGATTCAGTTGGCAAGAATTTTATTGAGTATTTTTGCATCAGTGATCATAAGGGAAATTGGTCTGAAGTTTTCTTTCCTTGTTTGGTGTTTGTTTGGTTTAGGTATAAGTGCTATTATGGCTTCATAGAATGAATTGGGTAGTGGTATTGGGAGAGAGACAGGCAGGAACATCAATGAAATAGAATTGAAAACCCAGAAATGAACTTAAACACCTATGGTAACTTGATATTCGACAAAGGAGCTTAAAACATCCAGTGGAAAAAAGAGGATTTTTTTTTGTATTTTTTTCCTTTTTTTCTTTATTTTTTTATTATCTATATTTTTTCTTTACATTCCCACAGATTTCCCCTTTCCTGGTTCCTCCCTCCCCGAAAGTCCCATAAGCCCTCTTCCCTCCTCCTGTTCCCCATTCAACCCCCTCCTGCTTCCCTGAACTTGTATTCCCCTACACTGCTACATCCAGTCTTTCCAGGACCAGGGTTCTCTCCTTCCTTCTTCTTGGAAATCAATTAATATGCGAATTGTGTCTTGGGTATTCCAAGCTTCTGGGTTAATATACCCTTATCAGTGACTGCATACCATGAGTGTTCTTTTGTGATTGGATTACCACACTAAGGATGATATTTTCCAGTTCTGACCATTTGCCTAAGAATTTCATGAATTTATTGTTTTTAATTGCAGAGTAGTATTCCATTGTGTAAATATACCACATCTTCTGTATCCATTCCTCCATTGAGGGACATCTGGGTTCTTTCCAGCTTCTGGCTATTATAAATAAGGCTGCTAAATGGGGCTGGATTAAGTGGAGGTTAGCATGTAGAAAAATGCAAATTGACCCATTCTTATCTCCTTGTACAATGTTCAAGTCCAAGTGAATTAAGGATCTACACATAAAATCAGATACACTGAAGCTTATAGAGGAGAAAGTGGGGAAGAGACTTCAACACATGGGCACAGGGGAAAATCTGCTGAACAAAACACTGATGGCTTATGCTCTAAGAACAAGAATAGACTTTTATGAAGGTGACTTCATAAAATTGCAAAGCTTCTGTAAGGTAAAGTACACTGTCAATAGGACAAAATGGCAACCAACAGATTAGGAAAAGGTCTTTACCTATCTTACACCCAATAGAGGGCTAATTTCCAATGTATACAAAGAACTCAAGATGTTAGACTCCAAAGAGACAAATGACCATATTAAAAAATTATGTATAGAGCTAAATAGAGAATTCTCTGCTGAGGATACTCAAATGTCTGTGAAGTACCTAAAGAAATGTTCAACATCCTTAGTTATCAGGAAATGCAAATCAAAACAACCCTGAGATTCTACTTCACACCATTCAGAAATCTAAGATGAAAAACTCAGGGGAGAGTAGATGCTGGTAAGGATGTAGAAAAGAGTAACACTCCTCCATTGCTGCTGGGATTACAAGCTGGTACAACCACTCTGGAAATCAGTTTGATATTTCCTCAGAAATTCAGACATAGTACTACCTGAGGACCCAGCTATACCACTCCTGTGCATATACCCAGAAGATGCTCCAACATGTAATAAGGACACATGCTTCACTATGTTCATAGCAGCCTCATTTATAATACCCAGAAGCTGGAAAGAACCCAGATATCCTTCAACAGAGAAATGGATACAAAAAAATGTGGTTCATTTACACAATGGCATACTATTCAGCTCTTAAAAAACAATGAATTCATGAAATTCTTAGGTAAATGGATAGAACTAGAAAGTGTCATCCTGAGTGAGGTAATACAATCACAGAGGAACACACATGGTATGCACTCATTGATAAATGTATAATAGCCCAAAGCCTCAGAATAAACAAGATACAATTCACAGACCACATGAAGCTCAAGAAGAAGGAAGACCAAAATAGTGGTGCTTGGGCTTTTTTGAGAATGGGAACAAAATACTCACAAGAGCAAATATGGAGACAAAGTGTGGGGCAGAACTGAAGAAAAGGTTATCCAGAGACTTTTCTACCTGGGGATTCATCCTATAAACAGTCACCAAACCTTGACAGTACTGTGGATGCTAAGAAGTGCTTGCTGAAAGAAGCCTGATATGGCAGTCTCTTGAGAGGTCCTGCCAGAGTCTTACAGATACAGAGGAAGATGCTAGGCAGCCAGTCATTGGACTGAGTGCAGGGTCCCCAGTGGAGGAGTTGGAGGGAGTACTCAAGGAGCTAAATTGTTTTGCAGCCTCATTGGAAGAAGGATGATGTAGGCCAACCAGGCCCCCCAGGGCTCCCAGAGACTAAGCCATCAACCAAGAGGTACACATATTTCCAGCCACATTTGTGGCTGTGCCTTGTCGAGTACCAGTGGGAGAAGAGGTATTTGGCCCTATGAAGGCTGGATAGATGCCCCAGCATGGGGAAATAAAGGGGGATAGGTGGGACTGAATTGAGTGGAGGGGTATCCTCATGGAGGCAGGGGGAGAGAGAATGGGTCGGGGGTTTTCTGGGAGAGGGGAGAACCAGGAAAGGGAATAACATTTGAAATGCAAATGAAGAATATATTCCATAAAAAAATAAAAAACAGCAACAACAAAAAAAACTAAGGGCTATTTTAGGAATTATGTGGAAAACCAGTACAGTAGAAGCTTTCTAAAATATATTCATATGTGAAGCAATCTAAATGAAATTCCTGTATAACAGGAGAGACAGAGCCCCAGCTGGACATCTCTCATCATCAAAGAAAGCTTCCTGTACCAGGAGTGAGTTAAATCTAATTGCCTTCATGGGAGTAAACAATCAATATCTGCTTTGAGTTAATGCCCACTCTATGAGACTGAAACCATACACAACACTTTTTAGTTGGCCAAGAACCTAGGAATAGATATGTTAGAGACAAAGGGGAAAACCTAATACTATTATTCTGGTAAAGAAACAAAATAATAATATGACCCCTTTGGTTATTCTGTTATACTCATAGAGCCATTTTTTTAAATTATCATTTCTTAGATGCTAGTTTTTTAAAGAGAGACAGAGAGGGTGTGGATCCAGTTTTTACAGGATGTGGGAAGGAACTTAAAGAAGTATGTGTGTGGTAAGGGGAGGGAACAGTAATCAGAATACATTGCATGAAAAACAATTCAATAAAAGAAAGAAAACTACTCCTTTGAGTTGTGTAGGTCACATATGATCTCTTTGCTTTTTGTTCCTGGATCAAGGTGTTTGCATTTAAAGTAATATGAATATTCAGTATTAAAATTCAAAAAACCTTTCTACTTTGGGCCATCACATATAGTTTAGAAGCACAGCATTTTTCTGGAAGAGCCATGTCATCGTTACATCTGTCCACATAAATTACATGGATCTTACTAAACATATCATTAGCTTTTGCCCTAGCAATAACCAATGATGTGACAAATGCTGTATTTGTGAAATTGTTACATATATATGAATGCATCAAGCAATCAAGATAATTAATAAAACAAAAAAGTATGTTTTCATACAATTGATATATAAATTAATATTATATTGTAGTTTAAACCATCAATAAATGTGTTCTCTGTAAGGCATACAGCAATGAGATCTATTTTTGAATCCTACAGCTTTGAGCAAAGGATAGGTTTTGTTTATCTAAGAAAACAAACATCCCACTCTAACACTAGGGGTCCTTGTTAACTAGTGATCATAACACTAAGACTGTCTTACAGCAAATTATCAGCAATGACATCATCTAGGAATCTCTTTCTTGGGAGATTTTATATACCTTGTGAAAGATTCTGGTTTTAGATAAAAATTACAGAACTTTGAAGTCTGTAATGTTATTATTTTAAATATAAAATTTTATTTTCTCATTTTCCGTATCTTAATTTAAAATTACAAATAAAAACTGTTTCCTAAACATGGTTCCGATAATTATCACTCAGAAGTGTCAAATGAACTTATACTTTCAGTCTCCAAACCCTGAAAATTATTTACACAATGGAATACTACTCTACAATTAAAAACAATGAATTCATGAAATTCTTAGGCAAATGGTAAGAACTGGAAAATATCATCCTTAGTGAGGTAACCCAATCACAAAAGAACACACATGGTATGCAGTCACTGATAAGGGGATATTAACCCAGAATCTTGGAATACCCAAGACACAATTCACATATCAATAGATTTCCAAGAAGATGGAAGGAGAGAGCCCTGGTCCTGGAAAGACTGGATGTAGGGGAATACCAGGGCAGAGAAGCAAGAGGGCTATGAATGGGAAACAGGGGGAGGGAAGAGGGCTTATGGGACTTTTGGGGAGGGAGGAAATGGGAAAGGGGAAATCATTTGGGATGTAAATAAAAAAAATAAAAAAAAAATTAAAAAATTATTTTATTTTAGGGGCTTGCTATTTATTCTAATTGTTTGCTTTTAGTTTCACTTACAAAGCATTTACCTCAGAAGGTTATGCTGAGGAATGTATTTCTGTAGATTAGTTATGTTTTTCACACAAAGTAAATTGATGATCAATTTAAAACATTTCATAATTACATCTTCCCTGTAACTATCAACATAAACATGTATGCATATGTGTTAAGAAAATCAATAGTCTACAATACTAGCAAAGGTGTTTTCAGGGGAAATTCTGTTTTCTATGGGTTCTTTCTTTTGTTTATGTTTTCTATTATTAATTTTATGCCTTTCCTAGGCAAATGGTCAAAACTTGAAAATATCTTCCTTAGTGAGGTAACCCAATCACAAAGGAACACACATGGTATGCAGTCACTGATAAGGGGATATTAAGCCAGAATCTTGGAATACCCTAGACACAATTCGCATATCAATAGATTTCCAAGAAAATGGAAGGAGAGACCCCTGGTCCTGAAAAGACTGGATGTAGGGGAATACCAGGACAGAGAAGCAAGAGAGGGTTGAATGGGAAAAAGAGGGAGGGAAGGAGGCTTATGGGACTTTCGGGGAGTGAAAAATGGGGAAAGAGAAAATGATTTTGAATGTAAATAAAAAAAACTTAGAAAAACAAAAAAAAAAACCAACAACAACAAAAAGAAAATCAATAGTCTACAATACTAGCAAAGGTGTTTTCAGGGGAAATTCTGTTTTCTATGGGTTCTTTCTTTTGTTTATGGTTTCTATTATTAATTTTATGCCTTTATGAAACTGTTATCAAGTGAAGTGTGGCATACTTCTTTTGGATATAGAGATGCACAGAGTCACATATGATAAGCCTTCCATGGAAGAATGTGGAATAGCAAAAAGTGACTGAAGAAAGTAGCAAAAAAGACTTTCTTGTGCCACTGAAGAATCCAGAGCTATGAGCAGGCTTGTATTTTTTTAACTTCCCAAAACCCAAAAACAAGAGGAAGGCACTACTAAGACCTTAAAAGCTATTACTCAATATCAATGTGAGCACAGGATCACTTCAGGAAGATGAGCTGACTAATTCTTAGGTCATTTAAAAAGCTTTTACTCTTTCTTCTGTGCAGAAAATGACTGATAACAAAGATATATATTTCACTTTTTACTTCTTAGCTGGGTTTATTGAAAGTGATCATTCTACAGTATGTAATAGACTTTACAGCAACAATTCTCAACCTTTGGGTCATGATCCCTTTGAAGGTGCATTCAAATATCTTCCATATCATATATTCATATTACAATTCATAACAGTAGCAAATTTACAACTATGAAGTAGCAATAAAATAATTTTATGCTGGGGAGGGGGTCGGGACATAAGGAACTCTATGAAAGTTTCAAAACCTTAGGAAGGTTAAGAATCATTGATTTATAGTATGTATTTGGTTCTTTATTCTTACTCAATTGTTAAAATTAAGTTTTTAAATGTCATTATAAGATACCATGTCAGCATTGGTTCTTTATTAGCTATCAAAAATTGTAGCTTATTCTTAAAAATGAGATAAGCCTTTCTAAATGCAGTTGTGTATATACAGAACTTTGCTTGAAATGATAATATTAGCCTAGGGTTCTAAAAAAATATAAATGGTCACTGGTATCACTGGGGTCTCTTTTGGGTTATGTATTCAAACATCTACATATTTACAGCTATCAAGTTGGCTCATCTCTAATGAGAACTTGTTGCTTGTGAGAGATTGAATACAATGGCCCCCATAGGCTCTCATATTTGCATGTTGAGTTAACAGAGTACACCCGACAGCCATAAACTCCATCCCTCAAGTTGGCTCCATATTCTGGGCCACAACTTCAGCAGAAGACCTCAGCTTTCCTAGAGCTTTGCCAACCTCTAAGGATTCCAGAGGCAATCTTGGTAACCAATATCCAAGAGGTCACCCAGACTACAAATCTCCAGCAGAGACATCCAGCTCAATCTGAAGACTCACTGGTAATCAGAACCCCAGGGCATTAGGGTAGAAGACCAGAGAGAAAACAGAAAGAAAGGGAAGAAAACATTTTCAAAACATCCATCTTACAAAGACAAAGTCAGTAACCAGCCCCTAAGTATGTAGTAAGAGACTAACCCAGATCACTAGAGGCCAGCATAAGAATACAAGCAACAATAACCAGGGCAATATGGCATCATCAGAGCCCAGCTATGCTACAACATCAAGTCCTGGATATTCCAAAAATGCTGAAGCACAAGAAATAACCTTGAATCCAATGTGTAAAGAAATCCAGGAAAATAAAATTAAAGAGGTGAAGGAAAATGAATAAAACTGTTCAAGACTTGGAAATGGAAATAGAAGCAATAAGGAAAACATAAATTGAATCCAGAGGATGAAAAATCTAGATAAGAGTACAGGATCTACAAAAGCGAGCATCACCAAGATAATACATGAGACTGAAGACAGAATCTCAGGCATAGAAGATACAAGAGGAAAGAATTGATTCAGAAGTCAAACAAAATGTTAACTCTTATAAAGAGCTGAATCAAAGCATCCAAGAAATTGTAACACCATGAAAAGACCAAATATATGAATAATAAGAATGGGAGAAGTTGTCTAGCTCATGGTGTAGAAAATATTTTCAACAAATTCATAGAAGAAAATTTCCGTAACCTAAAGAAAGGGATGTCTATAAATGTCCAATAAGATACAGAACATCAAATAAATTGGACTCGAAAATCCCCCCACCCATAATGATCAAAACACTAAATGTACAGAACATAGAATATAAAGAGCTACAAGGGGAAAAGGTCAAGTAATGTATAAAGGCAGACCCATTAGAATTATACTCGACTTCTCAACAGTAACATTAAAAGCTGGAAGGGCCTGGGCAGATGTCTCACAGCTTCTAAGAGACCACTAATACTAGCTCAGACTACTATCCATCAAAACTTTTCCTCACCACAGAAGGAGAAAAAAAGGTATTCTATGACAGAACCTAGCATAAACAACATGTATACACAAATTAAGTCCTACAGAAGATAGTAGAAGAAAAACTCTAAATTGAAAAGATGAACTACACTCAAGAAATCTCAGGAATTGAATAATTCCTCACTAGGAAAACAAAAGGAAGCGAAACACATACACACATCTTATAGAGGAATTTAAGTCCAGCAACATGGCTTCTCTAATGGTATCCCAAGACCTTGGTAGATATGTGATCTAACTGGAATGCTGTCAAGTCCTTAGTTCACACCTTTAACCTCTTTGGCTGGAGTTGTTTAGTAGACACATTTAATCCCAAACAATGACATATAATTGAGGGGCAGAGAAAATGACTAATCAGAGAAAGCCCAAGGAAAACAAAGGTGGCACACTCATTTTGGCATTCACTTGGAAGTTGCTGCAGTGAGTTCAGGGCAATGGAGTTGAGTACTTTCCTGATATTGTGCAGTTCATTGCAGGTCATCAGAGGCACGTGAAGTCATAGAATAAGAATGAGCAAGAAGATAAGAACAAATTGCCGGAATTGGTGTAAAGCAAAGGAGACCAATTTAAGGAGAAGCTGAGAGAAGATATATTGAATCAGTCAGCTTGGAGATGTGTTTAGAGCCAGAATAGCTGAAATGAACACTCAGCCAGATGTCAGAAAAAAACAGAAAGCGTGGGCATATTCATCAGTAAGCTCCAAGATTTACAATTACATCAGGAAAGAAACACTTGCAACGCACACACACACACACACACACACACACACACACACACAAACACACCCCACTGCAAACATGAAAGGAACAGGAATTAGCAATCATTGGTCATTAGTATCTCACAACATCAATGGCATGAATTCTTCAGTAAAGACACATAGTCTATTAGAATGGATGCTGAAACAGGCTGAATCATTCAATTTCAATCAAAAAATATTAACCAACATCAAAGACAAAGATATAAAAGGGTCAACATATGAAAACCTATCAATGTAATCACCATATAAACTATGTAAAAGAAAAAAATCGCACATGATTTTCTCATTAGATTCTGAAAAGTCTTTGACTATATTAAACACTCCTTCAAGGCAAGTCTTAGATTAGAGATACAAAGGAGAGAAGCTTAAAGCAGTCACACTGAAATCAGAGCTATCTTACAAAAATCTTCTACGGATTCAGGGCAACTCCCTTCAAAATTCCAACATAATTGTTTTTTAGAACTTGAAACAATATGACTCATCTTCATTTGGAAAAATAGAAAATATAGGATATTTAAAACAACGCTTTACAGTAAAGGAGCATCTGGAGGTATTACCGTTCCTGATTCCATGCTCTATTACAGAACAATTGTAATAAAGATACAAGACATAAAGGTTGATCAGTAGAATTGAATGAAAGGCCCAGACACTTATGGACACTTCATTTTTGACAAAGAAGCCAAAATTATGCAATGGAAAAACAAAAGCCTCTTCAACAAATATTAATGACCCCTGGACCCCTGAGTTCTCTCAAACTGAGCAACCAACCAGACAGCATACACCAGCTGATATGAGATCACCAGCACATGTACATCAGAGGACTTCTGCGTCTGGGTTCAGTCAGAGAAGATGCACTTAACCCTCAAGAGACTGGAGGCCTCAGGGAGTGGAGAGGTCTGATGGTGTGGGGGTTCAGAGGGGGTAGAGACATACTCATGGAGACTGAGGAGGATGTATGGGATGTCTAACAGTCAAGAGAGTGGATGGGGAGGAGGATAAAATCTGGAGTGTAAAAAAAAAGATTAAATCAAATTAGGTAGGGGGAGGTTCTAAGAGCTTGAGGGGGTCACAGACAACACAACATCAGAGATACAAGGGAGAAAGACTTAAAGCAGTCACACCCAAATCAGGGCTATCTTACCAAATGCATCTGCAGAATCTACTGACCTGGGCCCACAGGGGATCACAGAGACTGAACCACTAACGAGGGAGCATGTATGGGGCTGACTTAAACCCTGTGCAAATTTATATTCATTGTGTAGCTTGTTCTGTACGGACTCTTAATAGTCAGAACAGAACCTGTCTCATTCTCTTTCCCTACCTTTGGGAGCCTTTCTCCTTAATGAGCTGCCTAGCCTAAAGGAGAGGATGCACCCATTCTTATTGAAACTTATGTTGAGGCTGGAGGAAGCCTTTCCTTTCCTGAAGAGAAAGGGAAGAATAGTGTTGGGGCAGAGTTGGAGCTAAGGATGGTGTAGGTTTAGATTTTTATTTTTAAAGACTATTTTATTTAGGGTTTTTAAACTCTTCAACCTTCCTTCTATCAAACTGACCAAAAGTCTGGAGAAAAGATAGTTAATAGGACAAAGAGTTTGTGGACCTATTTAGAAGTAGTTCTTTGGGGCAATTCTAATTTTTGTTGTTAGGATTTCAGCTGTCCAGTTCAATAGCAAACACCAAACATAAATCAGTAGTGGCAGTCTAGTCCAATAGCAAACATCAAACACAAATCAGAAGCAGTGCCTCAATACAGCAGAAACTGCAAGAAGCTGCTAAACTTGCTGGAGCCAACAGAGGTGGTAATAATCAGGTGTAATACCATGAGTTCTTTGTTGCATTTCTCTCTATAAAATGAAGACGAGCGAAGTGTTACATGCCTAGCAAAGACCAGTGAAGCATTGTTAGGTGTAGCAATGAGAGAGCATTCTCTCACTGTCTGTGACATTATATTTATATTCTTTCTTTATATTTATATACACATCACACACCCTCTCAAGCATCTGCTCCAGCAAAACTTCATATGCCCTCTCACATGTCTGCTTCAGCAGAATATCTTCTCCTTTGTTTAACAAACCATCCTCTCATAAGATAACTCCTGGTGGGAAAGGAGAGGTGGTTGGGGGAGCACCCTCATAGAGGCAAAGGAGAGGATAGGATGAGGGGGTTTATGGAGGGGAAAACAGAGAAGAGGAAAACATTTGAAATTTAAATAAATAAAATAACCAATAAAAAAAGACAGCTTCCAGAGCAATATCACATAACACAACTGAGTTTCCAATGAATCCAGAAAATTTCATATTAGACTACGAGAAGAGGGAAGTGAAACTACTGTAGAGATTTAACGAAATTGCATAAATTAATTAATTAAAACAAAGACGTATATTTTGTCCACAAACAGTCATTTTAATGGTACATTATTAAGATAAAAGTGTTTTGTTTAGAAACACATTGAGCTAATAACAACTAAGCTCAACTTAAATTAACAGAAGAAGGGAATGTCAAAGATGTTAGAGGAACAGTAAAAGAGAAAGCAAAATTTAATTAAAGAAAGCAGGAGTTTTTACTCATTTCTGTCAGAAAAAAATGCATTTGATGTAATCTTAAAAAAATAAAAAATCTATAAAGAAAAATTAAACTTCAAAATAAACAAGACACAAATCCAGATAGACTTTTTTCTCTGTGTGATTTTTCAACACTTGAAACACCCTGCACCTATGAATTTTCACTGGTAGAAAATGGATTGTGAAAGCAATGAATCCCTAAATAAGGTTAGACTCAGTTGGAGCCATGAAGGATAATAGACAGGGAAGAATATTGCAGAGGACAGAACCAAGAAAATAACTCCACTACCATAGCAACTAGATTTGTAATTCGTATCAATCAGCATTTGAAATGTACTCTGGGAAGTGTGTCAGATTGCCCATTTTTAGCAGGCAAGTTTATCACAGTTGCATGTTTGTTCTCTGCCATTATGTATTTATGGACTTTACAGTAGACAGTAGGTTTATTTGAGCCAAATTGTGCTAAACATACATATTCTTCTGCCTTCATGAAGCCAAGTATTTGTGAAGATTCTATTCTTACAAATATAAACCATTTGTCTGAGCACTATGTCACTGAAACAAGTTCAAGTAAAAAAGGTGATATGAAACTACATTGTCGAGATGGAATGACTGTTCTAGTATTGGAAAGCTTTGAAGGTCTTCTTATCTAATGTTCCATAGTAAAGATCTGGTAAAGAACATTAAAGGTCAACTAGGAAGACAGAACTTACTATATGACTGAGAATCTCATTCTTGTTTTTTAATTTTTAAGTTCATAATTTAAATACATATCTTTCTACCTTTTCCTCTTTTCAAATTCTTCCATATACCCCTCCCAGTTCCCTTCTAATTAATAGCCTTTTAATAATTGCTTTGCATGCATATATGTTTATATAATATATATATTTTAAAATATAACCCTTTCAGTCTATAAGATATTATCCATATCTATGTTTTCAGGGTTACCACTTGGCACTGGAACAAACAATTGATATGCTCTTCCATGGAAAGGAAAACCTACCTCTCCTGTTTGCAGAAGAACATGTTGGATGGCCTAGAACTGGAGTTATAGACCATGTAATAATGGATGCTGGATGTGTAATGGATGCCCTCACACCACTTAATCCAACTTAACTGTAATGTGATATTCCTTATTTTTTTCTACCTTATATCGTAACCTTCTTCAATATTTTATACATTTTTATTTTGCAAGCACTAATTTAGCAATGGATGGATAAAATAAACTAAGATATATCATGTATTGAAAATATAGCATGTTAGACTTGAAAAAGATGATATTTGTTTTTACATTTTTAAAATAAAATCAATGTTTGGAAGTGTATATGATAATCATAATAATACTTTATACATCAATATTGTGAATGAAAAAATATAATAGGAAAATAGAGTATACCAGTCTATCTATATTCTTCTCTCAAGAAACCAAGATTATTTTGACAGACTTTGATATCCATAAAACTATTTAAAAGATTCACAGCTTTGAAATATATCACCTTAGTAATTAATTACATAATCTCTATGTTAATATTCACTTTTTCATACACATAATTTTCTACATTAATTAATTTGTTCAATTACTTCATGTCTTGATTGCAGTCCCTGTCTTGTCCCAGTCCTCCCAATCACACTGTTTCTCCCTGCTCCTCTTCTCCTTTGAGAAGTGGGAGACTTCCCTGGGTCCCTGAGATACAATCAACTCCAGCACATAAGTCGCTGATGGCCTAGGCACATCTTCTCTCACTGACAACAGACAAGGCAGAAGAGTTAGGGGAACAGCAACTACAGACAAACATCTGAGTTCGGAACAGGCCCAATTCCAGTAATTGGGGACCCACATGAAGACCAAGCTGCATATCTTCTACATAAGTGTGATGGACCCAGGTTCAGGCCACGTGTGTGCTATTTGGATAATAGTATACTCTTTGTTAGCCCCAAGTGTCTAGGTCTGCTTGTCTTTTTCTGGAATCCCTAAATCCCTCAATTCTTCTCCTAACACTTCCAAAAAGTTCTCCTGAGCTCCATCTAATGTGTGGGTCTCTGCATCTGTTTCAGACAGCTGCTGGGTAGAACTTTTCAGAGGTAAGTTATTCTAGGTTCCTGTCCACAAGCATAACTAAGTATCACTAATAGTGTCAGAGACTGGCTTTTGCTTATGGGATGGCTCACAAGTTAGGTCAATCATTGGTTGGTCATTTCCTCAGTCTTTGGTGCAACTTAGTCCCTCCACATGTTGTAGGCAGGACACATTTTGGTCAAAGATTTTGTAGGTGAATTGCTGTCCTTATCCCTCCACTGGGAGTTCCGCCACTTCAGGTTCCATATTCCCCCATGGCTGTGAGTCTAAGCTAGAGTCACCGTCACAGATGTCCTAACCCCCCCAACCCTCCAACCAAGGTCTCTGGCATGTCCTAGAGATTACCTCTCCACACCTCCCAGCCCTGCCCAGCTGATTTCCATTCAATCACTTGGCTGTACTAGGCTCTCCCACATCTTATCTCTGCCATTCCTCTCCTCATCTTCTTTCCAACCCAGTTTCCTCCCTCCAGTCACCTCAAATGACTGTTTTATTTGTCCTTCTGAGTGAGATTCAAGAGTCCTCCCATGGGCCTTCTGTAGGGCTGTGGGTCCCACATTCCCTCCATCACAGAGCATAGCCTCTTGGCGAGCAGGAATGAGGAGACTTTGACTGCTCTTACCCTGCCAGAGTTGGTTCTGAGGTCCGGGGACCTGAAACTAAGTCTGGATCATGGGGTTTTCAGAACCCTGGTCATCCAGGTACCTCTGGGAGTTTCAGAAGAGCTTGAGAACAGAGTGAGGTCTCACAGGCTGGCTATAGTCCAGTTCTGGGGTTGGGGGAGGGAAAGGGATCTCTGACTATTCCCACTGGGACAGTCCTTGTCTTGATGGTGGCAGTCTTTGTGGAGGTTGTGGCTGAGAGTGCATAGAAGCCTTCTATGGGAGATTAGATTGCGGCTCTGTAGTTGAAGGCCTTCTCCATAGCATCTTCTTCTCCAGACAAAAGAGACAGTCTGTGGTTCCATATCAATTATTGTCATCGTGAAAAGTGGATACATAAATACCTTTTGCAGGGAGGACATACCTCTGGGAAGGGAATCTTACTGGCAACATCATCTGCACCGATGTAGGTCAATGCTTGGGGCATTGGCCTTACATGACTGATGACCACAAATCTATAGGGGGCTGCAGTTACATGACAGGGTCCTTGTACTGGGAACAGGCCAAGTTCTTATCATGCCTTCAGGGTCTCCAGGGCTTCAAGATTTCAACTCTACCGAGGACCAGGCTTCTTCTCACCATCCACTACCCTACAGCCTTCCTTGTAATTTTGCTTTTTGGGATCTGTAGATTGTAGCATGGATATCCTGTACTTTATTGCCAATATCAACTTATAAGTGAGTTCATAACATGCATGTCCTTTTTGGTCTGGGCTACTTCACTCAGGGGTGATAATTTCTAGTTCTTCAGGGGTGATAATTTCTAGTTCTATCTGTTTACCTGGAAATATCACGATGACCTTGTTTTTAATATCTGTGTAGTATTTTTATTGTGTAAATAAACAACATTTTATCTCTTTTTAGCTGAGGGACATATGGGTTGTTTCCAGGTTCTGGCTATTAAGAATAAAGTTGCTATGAACATAATTAAGCAAGTATCCTTGTGGTATGGTCTTTTGGGTATATTCTGAGGAGTGGTATAGCTGGGTATTGAGGTAGAACACTTCCCAAATTTTGAAAAACTTCCAAACTGATTTCCAGAGTAATTGTACAAGTTGGCACTCTCAGCAGGACTGGAGGAGTGTTCCTCATACTCCATAGCCTCACCAGCATGTGCTGTCACTTGAGATTTTTATCTTAGGCATTTTGATTGGCATCATGGTAATTTGATTTTCATTTCCCTGATGATTAAGAGCATTGAACATTGCTTTGAGTGTTACTTGGGTACTAGAGATTCCTTTTTGGAAAATTCTATGTTTAGCTCTGTAACCCATTTTTTAAATTGAACTTTTTTGGTTTGTTGATGTCTAAATTTTTTAGTTCTTTATATATTTTTGGATACTAGCCCTCTGTCAGGTCTAAGGTTGGTGAAGATCTTTTCTCATTCTGTTGGCTGCTTTATGGTCCTATTGACTCTGTCCTTTGCCTTACACACGTTTTTCAGTTTCATGAGGTCCCATTCATCAATTATTGATTTTAGTGCCTGAGCTATTGTTATGCTCTTCAGGAAGTTGTCTCCTGTACCAATGATTTCAATGCAATTCTCCACCTTTTCTGCTATTAGAGGTATTCTTCTACACTAAATTATTCTATTTAATGTATCCAGTTTTATGTTGTGGTATTTAATTCACTTGAATTTGAATTTTGTGCAGGGTGATAATAAATTTGTTTGCAGTCTTCAACATGCAGAAATCTAGTAAGACCAGCATCCTTTGTGGAAGATGCTTTATCTCTTTCCATTTATTACTTTGTCCTCTTATTCAAAAAGTAAGTGTCCACAGGTATGTGGGTCTATTTCCTGGTCTTCTATTTAATTCCATTGATCAATATGTCTCTTTTTATACCATGCAGTTTTGATTACTATTACTCTGTGGTAGAGCTTAGGACAAAGGACATTGATACCCCAAGTTCTTTTATTGTACAAGACTATTAAAGTTATCCTGGATTTTGTTTTCGTTTTTGTTTTTCTATATGAAGTTGAGAATTGTGTTAAAATTCTACAGGACTTTCATAGAATCTGTAGATAGCTCTTGGTAAAATGGACATTTTTAACAGGTCAATTCATGAATGTGGGTGGTTTTTCCATATTCTGATATTGTCTTCAATTTCTTTCTTCAGAGACTTGAAGTTGTTTTCCTACAGATCTTTCACTTGCTTGGTTAGAGTTACACCAAGATATTTTACATTATTTGGGGCTACTAGGAAGGATATTGTTTCCCTGATTTCCTCCTCAATCTATTTACTGTTTTTATAAAGGAGAGTTTCTGAAATTTGAGTTAATTTCATATGCAGACACTTTACTGAAGGTGTTTATCAGCTGTAGGAGTTCTTTGGTAGAATTATTTTGGGGTCATATTTATATACTATATAATCTGTGAATAGTGATACTTTACATTTTTTCCCAATTTCGTCCCCTTAATCTCTTTTAATTTTATTATTGCTCTAGCTAGAACTTCAAGTACTATATTGAAGAGATAGGGGAGAGTGGATAGCCTTGTCTTGTCTCTGAATTTACTGGAATTATTTTAAGAATATTTACATTTAATTTGATGATGTTAGCTATTGGCTTGCTCTATATTGCCTTTATTGTGTTTAGGTATGTACCTTGTATTCCTGATCCCTGCAAGACATTTAACATGAAGGGGTGTCAGTTTTTCATAGGTTTCTTCAGCAGCTAATGAGATACTCTAGTGTTTTAATTTTTATTTATTTATAGGGTGGATTATGTTGATGGATTTTCATATATTGAAGCACCCCTGCATTCCTGGGATGAAACCTGCTTGATAGTGGTGAATAGAGCTTTTGATGTGTTCCTTAATTTGTTTTATGTGTATGAGCAATTTATTGAGTATTTTTCATCAATATTCAAACAGAAATCAGTTTGAAATTCGCTTTTTTTTGTTGAGTCTTTGTGTGGTTTAGCTACCAGGATGACTGTGGCCACAAATAAGTTTGGACATGTTCCTTCTGTTTCTATTTTGTAGACTTGTTTGAGTAGTATTGGTATTATCTCTTCTTTGAAAGTCTGGTAGAATTTTGTACTAAAGCCACCTGGCCCTGGCCTTTTAGGATTAGGAGAATTTTAATGACTGCTTCTATTTCCTTAACTATTTAGAGAGTTGAATATGTTGTTGAAAATATTGGGCATACCTTAAAAATAATTAACAATACAATTCAGTAGAAGAGAACACACATTTCTGTTTCTCATATCCTCTCTCCTGCCTGTAGGAAGGACAGAGGCTAGATAGTGGTCCACCTATGAAATAAAGGAGGTTAAGTAAAAACAAAATTTGCTTCAGATAATTTCTTGGTCTACTGAAGAAATTCTGGTTTTATGTAGGTCTCTACAGCTAAGCTCCAGGCCACTCAGATGAAGCTTCCAAGCCTGTTGTGTATTGAGTGTAGCCCAAGTACAGAAGCAACTGGTATTCACAATCCAGCGGTTTAAGCTTGTCTCAACATTAGTCTTTAAGCTTCCTATTGTTCAGAAACCACAGAAAAGTCTTTAGACTTTCCCAACAATATTGCTATATAGTCTTAGGTAACTCTACATCTAGGTACTTTCTATTGCTACACTGCTCAAGAATCTAGGACATAAGCTCATTACACAAAATTCCACAGTTGTAACCCTCATAGAGCCATACTTTCCCATGTAAGGGTTCCAAGTTATAGGCATATATTTGTGACTCTAGCATTTGGTCCAGCTATCTCAATATGGTCACTGAAATACTAGATGCCCATGTAGCCTCACTTTACTTAGTCTCCTGATCAGTCACTAGAGAGTTAGGCTCTAAAATATATGCATGGCCTATGAATACACCTATGTCAACAAATAGAGCTGGTTGCATTCTCCAGAAATTTCCTATGGTTTCAATTCAATAGGAAATGATATAGTTTTCCTTCAGGAAATCCATGTGCCTGGCTCACTAGAATAGATATGAACATCTGTAGTACAGCTGACATGGACTCAAAATTCCAGAATAATATTAGAATACTTCAAGTATGCGACAGTAACATATTTATAACTTTAGGAAAGTTGCAGAATGGTAACATGCTACCTTTGTTTTTGAGACTGTAAGTCTATCTCATTGGGCCAAGACATTAGGTTTATCTCAGAATCTGACCATTCCCTATGTTATACTTTAAGTATTATTGCTCATATAGTAGAGAAAACTGGTACACTAGTCAAGAAAGTTTGAGGAATAATCATTGAAAACTGTGTTAATCCAAGGTAAAAATATCACAGTACAAGTTGAAGTTCTACAATCATATGCATCCCAAATAATATTAAAATATGTGTTAATCAAAGTGCTAAAACTTATGGATAAAGAAAATACAAATGATATATGAACAAGACCATCAATAAATATAGTAATGATATAAACATAATGCCAATAAACAATTTTATAACAATTAACAGTAAAATATACTAATTTTTAAGATTGTTAATGGAATAAATTTTAAATTTCCAACCCTCCCAAACTGACACAAATATAATTAAATGCTTATGTTAATTAGTGGTATTCAGCGTTTTGATTCTTTTTAAATATAAGCACATGGATGTACAAGGTAAATGCACAAGTTTTTCAGTCATTAATAAAATACTAGGACCACAGGGTGAGCTGCGCCACAGAGAGTGCCCTCCGCCATCTTTGCTCCAGTGACCAGGTAGTTGGGACCGCCAGGCTCAGAGACAGACAGGCATAATATCGCTTCGGTTTCAGGCAGCTTGTGTGTAACCTGCTCCCAGGTGCTGGGCTGATCTGCAGTAACCAGCGCGCCAGTTCCGCGGTGGGACCTTCTGCCTGGTGGAGGGACCCCGCGCAGGGAGGGAGCCTGCCAGCTTCCCTCCCTCGACCTCTGTTCCCGCGGACTGCGCTGGAGAGACCGGTACCCAGGCTCTCCCCCCAATATAACATCACTTGGGACACGGCCTGTTGGGGCTTCCGTCTGTGCCCGAGGGCGGGTTGGTGCTGTGGTCATCTGGGTGCCAGATCGGCGGGCCATCGTGACCACAGGGTGAGCGGTGCCACAGAGAGTGCCCTCCGCCATCTTTGCTCCAGTGACCAGGTAGTTGGGACCGCCAGGCTCAGAGACAGACAGGCATAATATCGCTTCGGTTTCAGGCAGCTTGTGTGTAACCTGCTCCCAGGTGCTGGGCTGATCTGCAGTAACCAGCGCGCCAGCTCTGCGGTGGGACCTTCTGCCTGGTGGAGGGACCCCGCGCTGGGAGGGAGCCTGCCAGCTTTCCTTATGCCACCTCTGTTCCAACAGACTGCGCTGGAGAGACCGGTACCCAGGCTCTCCCCCCAATATAACATCACTTGGGACACGGCCTGTTGGGGCTTCCGTCTGTGCCCGAGGGCGGGTTGGCGCTGTGGTCGTCTGGGTGCCAGATCAGCGGGCCATCGTGACCATAGGGTGAGCGGCGCCACGGAGCGTGCCCTCCGCCATCTTTGCTCCAGTGACCAGGTAGTTGGGACCACCAGGCTCAGAGACAGACAGGCATAATATCGCTTCGGGTTCAGGCAGCTTGTGTGTAACCTGCTCCCAGGTGCTGGGCTGATCTGCAGTGACCAGCGCGCCAGATCTGCTGTGGGACTTCTGCCTGGCAGAGGGACGCCCCCTCCCCCCCCCGCAGGAGAGATCACACACCCCTGCACAGGGCAGGAGCCTGCCAGCCTCCCTTTGGCGACCTCTGCTCCAGGAATCCACTAGGCTGAGCCTTTAGATGTGCAAGGCCTCCCCAATATAAGATCACTTGGGGCAAAGCACATTAGGGCTCCAAAGTCACTCAGGAGCAGGCAGGCCCCAGAAATCGGTGCCAGGGGAATCCTGGTAATCCAGGGGGGGCAGAAATAGCTTTGCAGGCTCACAGGAGGTCCAACCAACAGCCAGTGGCAGCAGGACCAACTAACACCAGAGGTATCCAGATGGCAAAAGGCAAACGTAGGAATGTTACTAACAGTAATCAAAGTAATGTGGGACCATCCGAACCCAACTCTCCAACAGCAGCAAGTCCTGGATACCCCACCACACCCGAAAGACAAGATCTGGATTTAAAATCACTTCTCATGATGCTATTAGAGGATCACAAGAAGGACACAAATAAATCTCATAAAGAGTTACAGGAGACCATGAATCAACGGTTAGAAGCCCTTACAAAGGAAACACAAAAATCGCTTAGAGAAATGCAGGAGAACATGGATCAAAAGATGGAGGCGCACAAGGAGACAACACAAAAATCGCTTAACGAGATGAATCAACGGGTAGATGCACTCACAAAGGAATCACGAAATTTGCATAAAGAAATGCAGAAGAATATGGGTCAACAGACGGATGCCCATAAGGAGGCAACACAAAAATTGCTTAAAGAAATGAATCAACGGTTAGATGCCCTTACAAAGGAAACACGAGAACTGCTTAAAGAAATGCAGGAGACGGGAGACGATGGATCAACAGATGGAATCCCATGAGGAGGAAACACAAAAATTGCTCAGAGAAATGTAGGAGAACGTGGGTCATCAGGAAGAAATCCTGAAAGAGGTAATGCAAAAATACCTTAAAGAAATACAGGAAAATACAAACAAACAAGTGAAGGATCTCAGCAAATCCATCCAGGAACTAAAAAAGGAAGTAGAAACAACTAAGAAATCACAAAGGGAGACAACTTTGGAGATAGAAAACCTTGGGAAGAAATCAGGAGTCATAGATGCAAACATCAACAATAGAATACAAGAGATGGAAGAAAGAATCTCAGGTGCTGAAGATTCCATAGAAAGCATCGACTCAACAGTCAAAGAAAATGCAAAATGCAAAAAACGCGTAACCCAAAACATCCAGGAAATCCAGGACACAATGAGAAGACCAAACCTAAGGATTATAGGTATAGATGAGAGTGAAGATTTGCAACTTAAAGGGCCAGTAAACATCTTCAACAAAATTATGGAGGAAAACTTCCCTAACTTAAAGAGAGAGATGCCGATGAACGTACAAGAAGCCTACAGAACTCCAAACAGACTGGACCAGAACAGAAATACCTCCCGTCACATAATAATCAAAACACCGAATGTTCTAAACAAAGAAAGAATACTAAATGCAGTAAGAGAAAAGGGCCAAGTAACATACAAAGGAAGACCTATCCGAATCACATCAGACTTCTCACCAGAGACTATGAAAGCCAGAAGATCCTGGGCAGATCTCATGCAGACACTAAGACAGCACAAATGCCAGCCTAGACTACTATACCCAGCAAAACTCTCAATCACCATAGATGGAGAGACCAAGATATTCCATGATAAAACCAAATTTTCACAATATCTTTCCACAAATCCAGCCCTGCAACGGATAATAGGTGGAAACCTCCAATACAGGGAGAGAAACAACACCCTGGAAAAAATGAGATAATAACCTTCTTGAATCAAACCCAAAAGTAGATAACCACTCAAACATAAAGATAGCGTCAAGAATGGCAGATGGCAATAATCACTATGCCTTAATCTCTCTTAATATCAATGGTCTCAATTCCCCAATTAAAAGACATAGACTAGCAGACTGGATACGTAAACAGGACCCAGCATTTTGCTGCATGCAGGAAACGCACCTCAGTGTCAAAGACAAACACTACCTCAGAGTAAAAGGCTGGAAAACAATTTTACAAGCAAATGGCCCCAAGAAACGAGGTGGAGTAGCCATCCTAATATCGGATAAAATTGATTTTCAACCTAAAGTCATCAAAAAAGACACAGAAGGACACTACATACTGATCAAGGGAAAAATCCACCATCAAGAACTCTCAATCCTGAATATCTATGCTCCAAATGCAAGGGCACCCTCATTCGTAAAAGAAACTTTACTAAAACTCAAAGCACACATCGCACCGCACACAATAATAGTGGGTGACTTCAACACCCCGCTCTCTGAAATGGATCGTTCAGGAAAGCAGAAACTAAACAGGGACACAGTGAATCTAATTGAAGCCTTGGACCAAATGGAACTAACTGATATATATAGAACATTTCATCCTAGAGCTAAAGAATACACCTTCTTCTCAGCTCCTCATGGTACCTTCTCCAAAATTGACCATATAATTGGTCACAAATCAGACCTCAACAGATACAAGAAGATAGAAATAATCCCATGCCTCCTATCAGATCACTATGGAATAAGGGTGGTCTTCAATGGCAACAAAAACAAAAGAAAACCCACGTACACATGGAGGCTGAACAATGCTCTACTCAATGATAACTTGGTCAAGGTGGAAATAAAGAAAGAAATCAAAGACTTTTTGAAAGTTAACGAAAATGAAGGCACAACATACCCTAACTTATGGGACACAATGAAAGCAGTGCTAAGAGGAAAATTCATAGCCCTGAGTGCCGCCAAAAAGAAACGGGAGACAGCATACACTAACAGCTTAATGGCACACCTGAAAGCCCTGGAACAAAAAGAAGCAAATACACCAAAGAGGAGTAGAAGGCAGGAAATCATCAAACTCAGGGCTGAAATCAATCAAGTAGAAACAAATAAAACCATACAAAGAATCAACAAAACGAGGAGTTGGTTCTTTGAGAAAATCAACAAGATAGATAAGCCCTTAGCCAGACTAACCAGAGGGCACAGAGATAGTATCCAAATTAATAAAATCAGAAACGAAAAGGGAGAGATAACAACAGAAACTGAGGAAATTCAAAAAATCATCAGATCCTACTACAAAAACCTGTATTCAACACAACTAGAAAATCTTGAGGAAATGGACAATTTCCTTGACAAATACCAAGTACCAAAATTAAATCAGGATCAAATAGACCATCTAAACCGTCCTATAACCCCTGAAGAAATAGAAGTTGTCATTGGAAGTCTTCCAACCAAAAAAAGCACAGGTCCAGATGGTTTTAGTGCAGAATTCTATCAGACCTTCAAAGAAGACCTAACACCAATACTCTTCAAACTGTTCCACAAAATAGAAACAGAAGGAACACTACCCAACTCGTTCTATGAAGCCACAATTACACTAATACCAAAAGCACACAAAGATCCGACAAAGAAAGAGAATCTCAGGCCAATCTCTCTTATGAATATCGATGCAAAAATACTCAATAAAATTCTTGCCAACCGAATCCAAGAACACATCAAAACGATCATTCACCACGATCAAGTAGGCTTCATCCCAGGGATGCAGGGATGGTTCAATATAAGGAAATCCATCAATGTAATCCACTACATAAACAATCTCAAAGAAAAAAACCACATGGTCATCTCATTACATGCTGAGAAAGCATTTGACAAAATTCAGCATCCTTTCATGCTAAAGGTCTTGGAAAGATCAGGAATTCAAGGCCCATATCTAAACATAGTAAAAGCAATTTACAGCAAACCAGTAGCCAGCATCAATCTAAACGGAGAGAAACTTGAAGCAATCCCACTAAAATCAGGGACTAGACAAGGCTGCCCTCTCTCTCCATATCTTTTCAATATAGTACTTGAAGTTCTAGCTAGAGCAATTAGACAACAAAAAGAGGTCAAAGGGATACAAATTGGAAAGGAAGAAGTCAAACTATCACTATTTGCAGACGATATGATAGTATACATAAGCGACCCAAAGAACTCCACCAGAGAACTCCTACAGCTGATAAACGACTTCAGCAAAGTGGCCGGATATAAAATCAACTCAAGCAAGTCAGAAGCCTTCCTATACTCAAAGGATAAGCAGGCTGAGAAAGAAGTAAGAGAAATAATACCCTTTACGATAGCCACAAACCATATTAAGTATCTTGGCGTGACGCTAACCAAACAAGTGAAAGATCTGTATGACAAGAACTTCAAGTCTCTGAAGAAAGAAATTGAAGAAGACCTCAGAAGATGGAAAAATCTGCCATGCTCATGGATTGGCAGGATTAATATAGTAAAAATGAGCATCTTACCAAAAGTAATACACAGATTCAATGCAATCCCCATCAAAATCCCAACTCAATTCTTCATAGAGTTAGAAAGAGCAATTCAAAAATTCATCTGGAATAACAGAAAACCCAGAATAGCTAAAACTATTCTCAAGAGTAAAAGAACTTCTGGGGGAATCAGTATCCCGGACCTCAAGCTGTACTACAGAGCAATAGTGTTAAAAACTGCATGGTATTGGTACAGTAACAGACATGTAGATCAATGGAACAGAATTGAAGACCCAGAAATGAATCCACACTCCTATGGTCACTTGATCTTTGACAAAGGAGCTAAAACCATCCAGTGGAAAAAAGATAGCCTTTTCAACAAATGGAGCTGGCTCAGCTGGAGGTCAACATGCAGAAGAATGCAAATTGACCCATCCTTATCTCCTTGCACTAAGCTCAATTCTAAGTGGATCAAAGATCTCCACATAAAACCAGACACACTGAAACTAATAGAAGGGAAACTAGGGAAGAACCTTGAACATATGGGCACAGGGGAGAATTTCCTGAACAGAACTCCAATAGCTTATACTCTAAGATCAAGAATAGACAAATGGGACCTCATTAAATTACAAAGTTTTTGCAAGGCAAAAGACACCGTCAAAAAGACAAAGCGGCAACCAACTAACTGGGAAATGATCTTTACCAACCTTACATCCGACAGAGGGCTAATATCCAAGATATACAAAGAACTCAAGAAGTTAAACTCCAGAGAGGCAAGTAACCCTATTAAAAAATGGGGTACAGAGCTACACAAAGAGTTCTCACCTGAAGAATATCTAATGGCTGAGAAGCACCTAAAGAGATGTTCATCATCCTTAGTCATTAGGGAAATGCAAATCAAAACAACCCTGAGATTCCATCTCACACCAGTCAGGATGGCTAAGATCAAAAACACAGGAGACAGCAGTTGTTGGCGAGGATGTGGAGAAAGAGGAACACTCCTCCACTGCTGGTGGAATTGCAGGCTGGTACAACCACTCTGGAAAGCAGTCTGGCGGCTCCTCAGAAAACTGGGCATGACACTTCCGGAGGATCCGGCTATACCACTCCTGGGCATATACCCAGAGACTTTACCTGCATGCAATAAGGACACATGCTCCACTATATTCATAGCAGCCTTATTTATAATAGCCAGAAGCTGGAAAGAACCCAGATGTCCCTCAACGGAGGAATGGATTCAGAAGATGTGGTATATTTACACAATGGAATACTACTCTGCAATTAAAAACAATGAATTCACGAAATTCCTAGGCAAATGGTCAGAACTTGAAAATATCATCCTTAGTGAGGTAACCCAATCACAAAAGATCACACATGGTATGAAGTCACTGATAAGGGGATATTGACCCAGAATCTCAGAATACCCTAGACACAATCAGCATATCAATAGATTTCTAAAAAGATGGAAGGAGAGACCCCTGGTCCTGGAAAGACTGGATGTAGGGGAACGCCAGGACAGAGTAATGAGAGGGGGTTGAACAGAGAAAAGAGGGAGGGAAGGGGGCTTATGGGACTTTCGGGGAGGGAGGAAACGGGAAAGGGGAAGTGATTTGGAATGTAAATTAAAAAAATAAAATTAAATTAAATTAAAAAAAATAAAATAAAATACTACATAAGACATTTTAATCAATGTATAATGCATGTATAAATAAGAATATGTACAATGAAATAATTTGTAATTTAATAGTATAAAAGCTAGTTATGTATCACTTTCAGAAGAATAAAAATCGAAACAAGAGTAATAACTCCAATAAAGTCAATAAACAATCTTGGAAGCATAAAATATATTGAAACATTTATAATAAAAATGAAAATAATTTTAACACCATTAAATAATATGAAACTGTGTCTGCCTCCTTATTGCAAAGTAGCAACTTTGAACTAGGAGAAATCATAGGAATGTCATCCAGTGGTAGAGTGTGCAATAACTTGTGTAGCATATGTGTAGTCTTAAGTCTAATTTCCAGCACGGAAGGAGGAGGAAGAGGAGGAGGAGGAAGAGGAGGAGATGAACAAGAAGGAGGAGTTAGAATATGAGAACAAGGGAGAGAAACTTGGGTATTAATGCCATCCTTAATACAAAATTATCATAGACTTGATTTACTTCAGTATTAGTTTTTATAGCATAAAACATTTTACTTGTATTTCTAAATTTGGACTTTGATATTAGTCTCACACATTTGTATGATCTAATTATAATATTGACCTTCTTGACATATAAAGTTCAACTGCATACACAAAAATAGCATGTGATATTGCATTAGGTCATTATACCATTTTTCATTCATTTAATACATATATATGGAGTGCTTGTCATGATCTTTGTTGAGACATAAAAATGTTGATAATACATGCTAAAGCAAAAGCAGGAAAAATTGACATTTGTTGCCAAGAAAATGTCCCATCTAAAGTTATAAATTTCAGTTTCTATTAAGTAACTGTGCTCTCTTATTTTTATTGTATTTTTATTTTACCTTTTTTTAATTTCATAGACAAGTACTGTACTTATATTATTTCTACACTCCCTCTCTTTATAATGCAACTCTTACTGCCCACTTATATCTGTTTTACTTCATTATTTTATCTATGATCATTAATGTCACATATACGAACACACACACACACACACACACACATACACACACACCACATTCTTCCTCTATCATCAGTCATTTATTGCTTTAACACATCATCTCCTGGTAGGATGATGGGATCTTGCTAAATGTTCTCTTGCCACATTGTCATGTTGACTCCTGGAGCCTTTATGTAGTTCTTTTTTAGATAACTTTTCATGGATACAGCCTCCCTGTTATGTCTGGTACACACTGTCTAGCAAATGATGTTTTGGTCCCAGGAAAGAGGGTGGAGAAAGTAACTGTGTTCTTAATCACATATTTACTGACTTCGGAATACACAACTATACAATTTCAAAGGACTAACAAGATGTGTATAAGACTCCTACTCTAAATTACTATAAAAATTTAAAAATAATAGCAACATACACTCAATATTATAAAGGAATGCATTACATTATGATTACATTGGATGACTGAACAATGTTAAACAAATGTAGAATTGAATTTAGAATACCAGTTTCAAAGAGAATGATAACATGTCCTTAGAATCATATCAATGTTAGGATCCCAATATATTCCTTTTATAAGAGTTTATATATAAATAATTGTGATCTAGCTTTTATTATTGTAATTATATATTATATATACATATATAATTTATTATGTGCTATCTATAATGTTATATATGTAATCTGAATTGATAATGCTGTTTTTCATATTGTAAATGTTATATTCTTATTATAAATTGGCAGATGTCTTTTTGAATTTCATGCGTTATCAGTGTCAATTGATCCTAACAACTTTTAGTCAATATTTGAGAAGTTATAGCTGTTATGAATGTCAAGGTTTTTTTTTTACATATTCCTTGCAAGTTTTTCCAAATAGGGAAAGGCATAAATATTTTGTGTATATATTAGTATGATGTATCATGCAATGTGTTCCAACACCTAAAATACAATGTAGTCCTCAATCATTTTAAAATCTCAAATAACTTCTTGAATATTCACTTATATTCATTCATTATACCCATTTATGATAAAATTATTAAAATAATAAAGAACAATAATATTGGAGTTTCCTAAAATATATACTATTTAAATAATGAATAAATTATCATAAACCTATTTTCTTCAGTTTACACAGATTGTCCTATACTGATTGTTATTTTAATGTTTCCATTTTTTATTAAATATATTCTTTATTTACATTTCAAATGTTGTCCCCTTTCCTGGTTTCCCCCCCCAAAAAATCCCTTAACCCATCCCCCTATCCCCTGCTCAGCAATCTACCCACTCCAGCTTCCCTGTCCTGGTATTCCCCTACATTGCAGCATTGAGCCTTCTCAGGACCAAGGGCCTCTTCTCCCTTTGATGTCCAATAAGGCTATCCTCTGCTGCACTTGCATCTTATTAACAAGCCACCAGCTTTCTTGTTTATATTATTTTTTTTAATTTTATTTTATTTTTAAGTTTTTTTTTATTATTTAACAGTTGATTAGCAGGATTATTACTTTTCAATCCTAGTGAAATAAAGAAAATTTCAAGATGGATTTTTTTAAATAAAATGATACTTGTTCTGATTGGTGTGGTTACTGGCTGTTCTAGCCAAAATGCATGTATAGGCATTTGAGTTGACATTTAAAAGATGTGCTCGGTGTGTTGTATGGATCCAAACATGGAGGGAAAGCAGGATATTCCTGTGTAGGCTCTGGCAATGGGTTCAGGCAGTAAGAAAAGTCCACAACAGTTGTCTACAGAGCTGTGGATGAGACTAGAGGATAGGGTATGAAGGGAAGGAGGGTATGTGAAGACCTGAAGCTCCCTTACTTTCTCTGCTGGTCCACTTGCTTCTCTGGCCAGCTCAGATTGCTGATTCCCAGAAAATGCCTATTAGCGATATCTGGAATAACTGGAAGTATTTGGATGGAATTGAAAGGAAAAAATATCCATGACCTATTGGAGTTGGCAGCAGTGAGGACAGAGACATCACAGCAAATGGTTTGCTACAGAGCTGGGCATGAGATTAGAGCACTGGATTTGAAGATAGGAAGGAAAGGTGATGTCTTCAGTGTGCTACCTGCTTCTTTGGCCAGAGACTTCTGGATTCCTAGAGAATGCCTACTGGAGTTCTTTACTGGGATAAAACAATAACTAGGGAGAAGAAAATTTGTAAGTAAGATCTGTGTAAAACACTGGAGATAAGGGGTGTGGGGGGATTGTCAGCAGCACATGGTTTCCTACAGAACTGGAGATAAAACTAAGAGGTTAAATTTGGAGAAGAGGAGACAGAGTGAGATATGTGATTAGCCTACCTGCTTCCCTTCAGGATTGGCCTTCATGTTCCCCAAGAATGTTTTCTGGAACGGAGGCCTCTAAGAAAGCAATGAGTGGAGTACAGGAGGGAAGATCTGTGTGATACCCTGGAGAGGAAGGGCAGAGGCTGTATCACATGGTCTTCTAATATTAGACATAGAGAGTTGTGATAGAATTAGAGTTAGATAGTTGTGGTTTTGGTATTGTGACACTAACTCTCCTACTTAAATAGCCATGAGGTATAATTAATGGTTAATTAAATCTTGAACTCTATAAATAGAAATGCATTCTATGTCTTGCTGTACCACTTCTGAACAAGGAGCAGGGTAAGGGCCCTGTGGTTGTGATCATGAGCAAAGTAATGATTCTAAAATGGGACAAATACCTTTACACTATTTACTTGTGGGAGTAGTAGCTGTAAGAAACTAGTGTGCCAAATTAGGAAATGTTTTCCAATTTCGTGTGTCTGATTAGACATCAAGAATGTGGCTTTCTGATCTAAATAAAGTTAATTATGTTCCTAGTAAAGTATCAAAATAGTTTTAAACAGGCTGTGTGCTTTCTAAATCTGATTCTATATAAAACAAATATGTCATTTAGCCAAAGGCAGGCAATTGGAAAGCCAGTGCCAGCTGGATGCTTGAGAGTGGAAAAGAGGGAGGGGGAGGGAGGAAGGGAGGGACAGAGAGAGAATATTTTGAGAGAAATGTTACCAAAGTTATTCTAATTACCTTAAAATATTTGCTGAGTCCAATTTATTAAATAATTTATAGTTTAATAGTTTGTATTCAAAAATGCATATTCTCATGTTATAAAATAATATAAATGTATATTATCTTTGTCTTAATGAACTTTTGAGATTTAAAACATGAAAACTATCCAGTTGGTGATATAAGTTTTAGAGGTAATAATGATGTAGGTCATTTTTTGCAATCTAAATACTTCTAGGCAGCTATTTCTTTTTGGTATCCATGCCTCGAACAAAATTTAAATAAAATAGAATGTTTTCTTTCTGTTGGTAACTTCCATGTAAGAAATCACCAAAATTTTGCTATCTTTAAACCGCTTTGCAGTTTGGGTCATATAGCTAGATTCTAGTTACTGAATTATTTTCTGTGATTGTCATGAGTATGGAAACAATGTTCTAAATGGAGCTTCTTACTCTATCTCATGCTCCCTTTCTATCTTAAGAATCTTAGTCTTCTGTGATCACTGTCAGAACTGAGGTCTTTACAGTTATAGTTTTGTGAGTTTCAGTTCCTGATACTCCTCTTCTATATATAGTCATATGATCTCTGCATATGATAGTGACTTGTTTCTTGAAATCCAATAAGAATTTATGTCAGGTTTATAGTATGCTGTAGAGTTCTGATGTTTATGAAATAAAGATCATCAGGCCAAAGTCTTAGGTAAGTTGTTAGTGAACAATTAATAAGTTGTGTAGAGCAGACTTCTGTGCTTCCTCCAGGTAATCTACCAAATAGAAATGAGAAGGAATAGATGGTGATGGTGTGTACAAACTTTCTTTGACACAGGAATTTGATCTTTTAACACCAATATCTATTTTTGACACCTGTTAAGTCCATTTTTAGACTGAGTGGTGACTATTACTGCCTAGAGTTGCATTACTCAGTATCATTACTGGAAATAACCTTATAGCTGGTGCATGGTGCAGCATAATAATCTCTACAAAGGCCATATGAAGAGAGATCCATCAAAAATCTCATCAAAATACAGACAAAATATGTAGTTATATAATTTTCTATTCAAACTGTGAAAGAAATATATGACAAGGTAGGAGCTACTCCTTCATTAAGGACAATGCTTCATAGTCTAAGTAAGTGACTCCAAGAACTTTGGAGATTACTAATAGCTAAGAATCATCCTAGGTCAATGAAACATAAAATTTCCAGGCATTTCAAATGCATTTGGAATGTAAATAAATAAGATAAATTAATAAAATAAACTGCATGGATATATATAAATATAAATATCTCAAGCAGGATTCATGGCCACTTATCTGAATTGTTTTCTATATGTGTGGGTGTATATCCTAACTCAATTTTTATTCCTATTGTATGCCTATGTGTTTAAAATATATCAGTAGCAAATGTCCTTGCTCAATATGACACTTTAACCCAAGATAATATCAGGAAATGATGATCATAAAAATAATTTCATCCATTTCAAAATTAGTTTGATTAATCTAGGTTTTTTCCTATTTTCATGTAGCTTAGAATGTGCTTGTAAATTTCAACACAAACTCGTTGGATGTTATTTGCCATGATTTAATTCTCTAGACATAATGGAAAATAGTGACATTTTTGAAATAGAGAGTCGTTGGACATATGATGAGCATACATTGTTCTATTAGTTTAGGCGTCCATTCTTTCCAAAATCACATGTATTTAACTTGATATAGAATACATTGACATTTGTGGAATTTAATTCAAATTTCAAAAATGTCTAAACATTTTATTTTGTCATTCTCTTCTATACATTATATACTGTAAAATAGATTTTTACATATCTAATAACTTTGATAAATTTGCTTATTAATTCTGGAATATATATTGAAGATAGTAACGAATTCTGTATATACATCATTTACAAGTATAGGCATCTTAACTTTTTCCTATAAATTTGTTATATTTATTTATAAATTTAATTAATTAGTTACACTGTCCAATATGCTGTTTGATAGTAATGAGTCCTGAAAACGAATAAGGCCTACTGGTGTTTGGATATTCTGATCAGGGTCTAAGCCAATTGTTATCAGAGAGGCATTGTCCAGCAAGTAATAGATGAAAATGCAGAGACACTTAGCCAAACAATATGCAGATTTGAGGGAACATTGAACAATAGTGGGAAGAAGGATTCTAGGAGTCAGAGAGGTCAGAAACATCAGGAGAACAAGACCCGGAGAAACAACTAAACGTAATTGCTCACCAAGATTGGAACAACAATCATGGATCCTGTATGTGTCCTCTGCATATATATTACGGTTGTGTAGCTTGGTATTCTTATGGGACCCCCAAAAGTAGGAGTACAGGGTATCTCTGACTTTTTTTGCCTACTTTTGAGACCCCTTCTACCTTCTATATTGCCTCATCAAGGTTTATTTGCAGGGATGTACCTAGTCTTATTGTAATGTGTTCTGCCATGTTCAGTTGATATGATCGGGAAGTCTGTCCTTTTCTGAAGAGAAAAGGAATAGGAGTATACCTAGGAGAGAGAGTAGGTGGGAGAGATGGGGGAATGTAGGTAGTAGAAACCAAAGTTATGATATATTGCAGTTAAATAATAACAATTACAATTAAAAGAATCAATTTTCAATAAAAATCTGTTGATCACATGAAAAACAAAAACTGAAATGGATCTAAATAAGAAAAATACAATAACCCAAATAAAATCATAGTAGAAATCCTGTAGAACAGGATCGTTCATCTGGAAAACAAAGACAGGTATAGGTTCACTTGGTAGAAGTCAAAATCATTTTAAAATTACATTTATGAACTGCAACTAGAATAACCTTAGACAATGGAAAAGACTCAACTTTTTTGATTATGGGAATAGAAGAAGAAAACCATACCAGAGACATAATGAATGCTTTTAATAAACTCATAAGAAAAAATTCTTAAAATATACATACCTGGGACCTAAAGATAAAAATTGTGAAACCAATTTGCAATGTCTACCAAAGCTGTCTATTAAAACTAAAGAAGATTTTTTTTAATCTTTCATAGTAGAAACAAAGCAAACAAATTTATCACTTGTCTATATCTTCCATTTATCATACCATCTCTAACTGTATATATGTGTATTAAGTGATATAATTCTTGATTCTGGTTAATTTTTGTTTGTGTTATTTTTAATAATATTAGCAAAGGACATAGTCAATGGGACAAAACCGCAACCTATAAATTGGGGAAAAAAATCTTCACTAATCACACATCTGATGGGGATAATATCCAAACTAAATAAAGAACTCAAGAAACTAATCTACAGAAAAACAGAACCCAATCAAAAATGAGGTATAAATAAAAGCATAATTGGGTGAGCACCCTAATAGAAGCAGGGTAAGGGGGATCAGATAAGTGGTTTGTGGAGGGGAAACCAGGAAAGGGGGATAACATTTGAAATGTAAATAAATATACTATCTAATAAAAATACATTAAAAAACAAGGTATAGAGCTAAACAAAGAATTTACAGCAGAAGAATCTTGAATGGCTGAAAAGCACTTAAGGAAATGTCCAAAGTCCTTAGTGATCAGGAAAATGCAAATTAAAACGATACTGAGATTCCACCTTACACAAATCAGAATGGCTAAGATCAAAAACTGAGGTGAGAGGACATGTTGGTGAGAATGTGGAGAAAATGAACATTCCTCCATTGCTGGTGGGATCGCAAACTGCTACAACCACTCTGGAAATCAATCTGGAGATTCCTCAGAAAATTGAAAATAGATCTACCAGATGACTCAGCTATACCACTCTTGGAAATATACCCAAAAGATGTCCCACCATATCACAGGGGACATGGTCCATTATGTTCATAGAAGCTTTATCTGTGATAGCCAGAAGCTGGAAACAACCCAAATGACCCACAATGGATAAAAAAATTTGTGGTTCATTACACAATGGAATACTACTCAGTTCTTAAGAATGACTTTTGCAGGTAAACAGATGGAACTAGAAAACATCATCCTGAGTAAGGAGACTAAGACCCAAATGGACATGCATGGTATATACTCACTTATAAACGTATATTAATGTACAAAAGGGGGAGGGGGCTTCAGAGAGTACCAGAGACCTGGGAGGTAAGAGACTCTCAGGGCTCAAAGGCAGGGAACTTAAGATGAATTGCCCAACAGTGGGGAGAGGACACTTGTAGAGTCTATCTCCAGTAGAAAGACAGAACATCAAATGGAGTGATGGTGTTGTCATCCCACAGTCAAAATCACAGATTCAGAATTGTTCCTGCCTAAAAGAACTGCAGGGACAAAAATGGAGAAGAAACTGAGAGAAAAGAGACCTACCCAACTTTGGATCAACTCCAGGAGAGGCTCTAAGACCCACTGACACTATGGTATGCCTAGAGACAGGAGCCTAGCATGGCTGTCTCAAAGATGCCCAACAAGCTGCTGACTGAGACAGATGCAGGTACTTACACCAAATCAATGTACTAAAGTCCAGGACTACTGTGGTTGAATTAGGGAAAGACTGGGAGAAGCTGGGGAAGAGGGTGACCCCATAGGAAGACCAGCTGTCTCAACTAACCTTGACCTCCAATATCTCTCAGACACTGAGCCACCAATCAGGGAGCATACATTACCTGGTCCGAGGCCCTAACACATATATAGCAGAGAACCGGCTGGTTTTGCCTCAGTGGGAGAAGTGCCTAACCCTCAAGAGACTCAAGACGCCAGGGAGTGGTTCAGGCTTGGCTGTGGGGTAGGTTGGAGGGGACAGAGACAGAGGGGAGGAGGATTGTAATGAGGAACTGTGAAAGGGCAGACTGGGAAGGGAATAACAACTGGATTGTAAAAATAAAATAAAATAAAATAAAATAAAATAAGAGAAGGAAAGGAAAGTAAAGAAAAGAAAAGAAAGGAAAGGAAAGGAAAGGAAAAGAAAAGAAAAGAAAAGAAAAGAAAAGAAAAGAAAAGAAAAGAAAAGAAAAGAAAAGAAAAGAGAAAGCCAGTCCTTTAGTGTACATTGGAAAAATATTTTTTTTTGTGTGAAAACAAGGACAAGCATAGACTAAAAGTAGCAGGGTATAAAAATAAGAAATTCCTTATAAAATGAGGAATAAATTCTACCTTATATAAAGAGAGGACCTAATTACCACACTATATAAAAACATACCAAAATACCACAAAACAATGAAATGACAGAAAGAAATACATGCTGTTCAATAATAACTCTTAAGATGGACACTATTCCACAATAAAAAGAAACAGATTAGCAGATTTCATTGGAAAACAGAATATTTATGTTACCAGCTGACAATGCACATAACCATCAAAAAAATAAGACACCTCTTAAGGGAAACAGAATGGAAAAATATATTTCAACCATATTGAACCAAGATGCACACTGACTTAGATATTCTAATAACATACAAAGGACCGAAGTTAAATCAAGATAAGTAAATCATTTAAACAAGTATACAATGACTGGGACACTTGATAGCATTAATAGAAAAGAAAGTATTTCTTCCAAGGTACTTTTACTAAGCAAGAATTACCCTGAACCAAAACTAGGCAAAAATTAGCTTACCAAAAAGCAAATTTTAGATCAATATCCCTGATCATAGAAAAAGTTCTCAATATAATACTTCCAAAATGAATTTAAGATTATAAAAACACATACAGACATCATCATCATCATCATCATCATCATCACCATCATCCTTGATCAAATAAGCATCACTCAAGAGAAAGAAGGATGGTGTTTCAACACAGCGCATGCATCAATACCAGAACAGAAATCACATGATCACCTCAATAGTCACATAAAAAGAAAAAAAACCCTTTGGGATGTTAATAAATAAAAAAGTAAAATTTAGGAAAATAAACAATGCTTTGTATCTCAAAAAAATACTTTGAAGTATCCAACTTCCTTTATGTTACAATTTCTGTTAAAATCTGTAGATAAAGAGAAAATTGCTCAATATAACAAGGGCGATAAGCCTGTTAGTAGCAGTACAATCTGGTGCAGTCACTAAGGAATCTGTGAATGTTCTTTTAAAAGACATAAACTGATAGACCATGTCTATCTGCATATTTCCAGGGGACTCTGTACCCTACTACAGTGAAACAAGTCTCTCTATGATCATTGTTCCATTCAATATAACCAAGAAATTCATATTGTATAGATGTCACTTATCTAGCTACATCACACACTCTATCCCCAAGGCTCAGGGATCTTTACTGAATACACTGGTGGTCAGCTAACATGAGAGTTAGCAGATGGAGGCTATGGAAGATTAATTGCTATGCAGGATGCATGAGTTTAACATGGCTGTTTTTACAATGTCTTTACAAGATCAAGCCATCCAAATTCCCCAGCTTGAAATGGGTGAGGGATCTTGAAGTTCTATAATTATCTGAGGTGTTACTATTGGTAGATACTACAAGAGAGAGAGTTAATTTTCCTCAGCTACTCAACTTTGGAAAGTTACCAGAATATCAGTTACATTGTTCTATACTCATGTATATAGACTGGATTCAGTTGATTTGCAGAAGAGCACTAGAAGTTGGGAACAATATTGCTGGAATATTGGGGAGAAATTGAAAGAATGGGAAAGGAGGAAATGGAAATTTTGTATCATTATATGATGGCAAGGAATTTTCAAAAGACATGTGATTTTGAGGAAGTTTTGCTTTCATAAAGTAGAGTCTAATCTCATGTCCCATATTGTGACAGCAAATGAAGTTATAGTCCCAAGTAATAACTACCATATTAGCAACAATAGACATTTTAGTAGCAAATGCATACAAATGTTTCCTTTGTTTATCATTTAGGAGTTTTGATACTTTATAGCCCCAGGATTAAAAATATAAATACTCTGAGGAGGAGGGCCATAACTCAGAATTATAACTGTCAGTAATGTGCTTGCAAAGAAGTAATGTTCAGAAGCAAGGATGGAGATCCACATATCCCCTTCAGAGTAGGGACTGAACTCAATATAAACCCTAATTAAAACTTTAGTTCCAGCCATAGTTCTCCAGGTATATTATATATGAGATTGTGAAGGTTGTATGTATGTTTCTGTCTCTGTCTCTGTCTCTGTCTGTCTCTGTCTCTGTCTCTGTCTGTCTCTGTCTCTGTCTGTCTCTCTCTCTCTCTCTCTCTCTCTCTCTCTCTCTCTCTCTCTCGCTCGCTCACTCTCTCTCTCTTTCTCATTCTCTGTGCATGTAGTATAGTATATGTGTTTCGGTAGTAGTAGTAGTAGTAGTAGTAGTAGCAGCGGCGGCAGCAGCACTAGATATAAGAGATAATGTGATTATCTACTTCTCAAGCTCTTTGGCACTACTTACCATCATAACTCTTTAAAGGAAACCTACAAATGTCAAGTATTTACAGGAATGGTTGCCATGCTCTACAAGGTGATTATAATGTCAGGGTGATAAGATTACCTCCCCTTGAGAGCTGAGATCTGGGTCATTAGGAACAGTCCAGAGAAATAAGAGGGAGACAAACTACCTTCATTAGAATTATCCTTAACTCTGGGTGAAAGTATTACTTTACATTAAATTTATCACATTGGCTAAAACTGATTTTTTTTAAGCTTTGGTAAAAGGCATATAACCTAAGGCAGACATTTCTTAAAAGGGAATATAGTTACACATCACTTTTAATCCTTAATTGTTTTAAGAGAGAGGAAGAAAAACCACATGATTTTTTTTGTTGTTTTCTGAAAACATTCTTAAATTTTTGCCAATCTTATTTTAGTGGATTTGGAAGACAGTACCAGTTAGGTTTATAGAATAAATTCCTAAACCAATGATGCCTTTTTCTTTGACTCTAATTTGCTTAGGATCTACATGGCAGGCAGCTCCTTAGTTGTAAAACCTATTTCAGTGTACATTTTGGTTGGGACAGGTAATATCCAGATGGGAATGCTCACAAGGGTCACCCATCTGTATCACAGAAGGAAGATGCCACCTGTGCAATTTAATCAGAATTGTTTCAAATCTGTGATTTTGAATGTCTTGCTTATTCATTTTGCACGAGAAAAAAGCTTTAAAAATCTGTGATAAACCAGATCTTATTCATTTATATGGTTATAGAGAAATTAATAAGGATAGTGCCTATAGCAGCCACAGAATATTTTTCGGGCTGTGACAAGTACAAGTTTCCTTTGGCACATGAGGAAATTGCCTTCACTCTTGAAGATAGCACTTGTATGACATATTGAATATGGAGAATTCAAGCTTGTTCATGCACAGAACCTTCACCCCTATGTTGTAGCATCTTTGGTACAGGAAGCTACTCTAGACATTACCAAAAAAGAAATAAAAACTCCAACCCAACTTCATACTTTTAGATAGGCAATGGTGTCTGACCTGTAAAATATGCTAGGTCAAAAGTGGTGTAAATCTTTTGGGAGTAACCGAAGCAATATTTGGTTTGACTTAAAACTCACTCCAAGAGATTGGATCCATAAATAACACTCATTAGGTGACCCACATCCTGAAACTATACAGTTGATGGGAAACTATTTTTCTACTAAAGGAAGATAGCAATGAAGTGGCTCCCAGTGGAATCTGCTACACTTATAGGTCTGTGTTTTGCACAGTCCTCATCAGAGAACCTTCCTTTGAAGCAAATGGAAACAAATAAGGAGACCCATAGCCAGACAATATGCAGACAGTGAGAGACATTGGAACACCCAGACCCGAATGGAAAGTTTCCATCAAATACTTCAATCCCTTAAGAATCAGAGAATGTCCCAGAAGTGGAGGAAGTAAGAGGGTATGATATAGAGGAGATGGAGCGCACCAAGAAAACAAGGCCTTCTAAATCAACATGATCAATGCACAAATGAACTAATAAATGTGGGGAGAAATGCACAAGGTAACATGCACAAGGCCCACACAGATCGGTATCAGATGGAACCTTCGGGCAAAACGAAGAAGTAGAGACATAAATCTGTTCCTAACCCAAAAGTCATCTCCAGTTGTTAACTCCCGGGAAATTAAAACTTGTTTCTCTCCAAGAGAATCTCATTGGGAAAACGAAATGCCCAGCAGAAAAAAATGCCCAGCAGATATTGTATTTGAAGGTCTTTTTCTCAAAAAGTCATGCCATAGCTTTTCTGTTTTGTAAAAATATCATCTCATGCTTTTGAAGGAAAGAAAAGAAAGGGAGAAATGATGCTGTTATTAAAATAAACAAATAAAAGCAAGCAATAAAAAAAAGCACGAAACAAAACAAATAAAAAATGGTTAAAGGAATGGTTGTACTCAAGGGGTTAAACTTTCCAGAAGTGAGATATTCCTTAAGATATTCAAGATAAAATCCTGAGCCATAGTAAAAACACTTCACCAAGCTAGGAAAAAAAGCATCATCCTAAAACCACCCTGATTATCATCACAGGGGAGGAAGAAGTGATGTGCTGAAGCAGTTGTGAAGTAGCTTGGTACTTTCTCTGAATTGCTTTCCCTCAAACAATTCCTCTGGATATAATACACCAGAAATTGGATGGACAATTCCATAAATATTGATATCAGCAATGAAAAAAAAGAAACACTTTTTATGCTTATTTCAGAAATTACAGTCAAGCTCTAGACACCAGGAAGTCAAGATCTTTATTATTAGTTTTATTATTATTATTTTCTGTATTTTTTTATTTACAATCCAAATGATTTCCCCTTTCCCATTTCCTCCCTCCCCGAAAGTCCCATAAGCCCACTTCCCTCCCTCTGTTCCCCATTCAAACCACTCTTGCTTCTTTGTCCTGATATTGCCCTACATCCAGTCTTTCAAGGACCAGGGGTCGCGCCTTCCATCTTCTTGGAAATCTATTGATATGTGAATTGCGTCTTGGGTATTCCGAGATTCTGGGTTAATATCCCCTTATCAGTGACTGCATACCATGTGTGTTTTTCTGTGATTGGGTTACATCACTAAGGATGATATTTTCCAGTTCTGACCATTTGCCTAAGAATTTCATGAATTCATTGTTTTTAATTGCAGAATAGTATTTCATTGTGTAAATATACCACATCTTCTGAATCCATTCCTCCATTGAGGGACATCTGGATTCTTTCCAGCTTCTGGCTATTATAAATAAGGCTGCTATGAACATAGTGGAGCATGTGTCCTTATAGGCAAAGGACACTGTCAAAAGCACAAAGCGGCAACCAACTAACTGGGAAATGATCTTTACCAACCCTATATCCGACAGAGGGCTAATATCCAATATATACAAAGAACTCAAGAAGTTAGACTCCAGAGAGCCAAGTAACCCTATTAAAAAATGGGGTACAGAGATAAACAAAAGTTCTCTCCTGAAGAATATCTAATGGCTGAGAAGCACCTAAAGAAATGTTCAATATCCTTAGTCATTAGGGAAATGCAAATCAAAACAACCCTGAGATTCTACCTCACACCAGTCAGAATGGCTAAGATCAAAAACACAGGAGTCAGCAGTTGTTGGCGAGGATGTGGAGAAAGAGGAACACTCCTCCACTGCTGGTGGGATTGCAAGCTGATACAACCACTCTGGAAAGCTGTCTGGCGGTTCCTCAGAAAACTGGGCATGACACTCCCAGAGAATTCTGCTATACCAATCCTGGGCATATACCCAGAGGCTTCCCCTGCATGTAATAAGGAAGTCAAGATCTTAAACAAGGAGAAAATATGAAATGGCAGAGCAACTCAGGTTTGGTCAGAAATCTGCCAGCTTCTTAATCAAAATTTCATTAAAGATCATAGTTAATCCTGAACTCCAAGCATCACACAACTTATTGTTGCTTTAAAAAATTGGACTGTATATGTAATAAATGGTACTCTAAATGTCTTAATTACTTAAATTATTTAAACACCTAATACATTGAAGAAAAATATAAAAAGATCAATAAATACAAAACAAAGAAGATGAAAATCTGACACCATAAAATAAAATGCTCTAACAGAGTCTCAGTTGCCGATTCTCAGTGACATGGGGTCTTTTCTTTTAGCCACTAAATCAGGTAACTTCAGGATTGGCTAGTTATTATTAATGTCCTTTCAAACTGTACAACCATATGGTTCAAGGTGAGCATTCCCAGAGACATTTCTGTCCATCACTTTTAATATTTAATCTTGTAATCACATGCTTTATGCCTTAAGCTGAAAATGTTCAGGAAATGCTGAACGTAACTACACATACTTATAAATTGGCAGATCCCTGTATGAATAAGCATATACTCTGTGAATAAAAGTCTCCTTTCTTCCTCCTTCCAGGAGGATATTGCTTTAGTATCAGCTTCCCGACTTAGTTAATGAACATAGCAGATCACAATCCGTATTGGGTTTGTATTCATTGTGGATATTTTGCTTTATCCAGGTCAAGAAACATACCTGCTACATTAAGTTGAATCACACGCAGACACTTTTTACAAAACTACCTGGGATTCATTGAAATACCAAGAATTTGATTGGGCTTTTTGTTTTTTTGGTGGTTAGCTTCTTGAGTTTTTTATATATTTTGGATATTAGCCCTCTACTGGATGTGGTATTAGTGAAGATATTTCCCATACTGTAGGTTGCCAATTTCTCTTATTGGCTATGTCTTTAGTCTTGCAGAAGCTTTCTAGTTTCATGAGGTCCCATTTATCAATTCTTGATCTTAAAGAATGAATCATTGGAGATCTGTTTAGAAATTTTCCCTCGTGCCGATGAGTTCACAGCTCTTTGCCACTTTCTCTTTTGTTAGATTCAGTGTATCTGGTTTTATGTTGAGGTCCTTGATCCACTTGCACTTTAGCTTTGCTCAAGGTGACAAGTATGGGTTTATTTTCAACTTTCTACACACAAACAGCCAGTTAGACCAGCACCATTTATTGAAAACGCTTTCTTTTGTCCATTGTATGTTTGGTTTCTTCGTCAAAGATAAGGTTTCCATAATTGTGTGGTTTTATTTCTGAGTCCTCAATCCTATTCCATTGATCAACATGTTTGTCTCTGTATGAATACCATGCAATCTTTATTACTATTTCTCTAGATGACTAATATCCAAAATATATAAAGAACTCAAGGACTAAATCACCAAAAACCCCAAAGAACCTAATCAAAAATAGCATTTAGAACTAAACTGAGAATTCACAACTGAGGAATCTCGAATGGCTGAGAAACACCTAAAGAAATGTGCAAAGTCCTTAGTAATCAGAGAAATGCAAATCAAAATGACCTGAGATTCCACCTTACACCAATCAGAAGGGCTAAAATCAAAAGCTCAGGTGACAACACATGTCAACAAGAACCTGGGGTGGGGGGCTTCAGGGAGTTTAGATTTCTGTTTGGATAGGGGATAGGGTATGGGCACATTCTCCTGGAGACAAGTGGATGGAGAGGAGGTATGGAATGTGGAACAGTGAGAGTAGACCAGGGAGGAGGATGTGAATAAAATCTGGATTGAAAATAAATAAATAAATAAATAAATAAATAAATAAATAAATAAATAAATAAATGACAAAAAGATTAAAGAATTAAAAGAAAAAGAAAAAAGTAAAAAATGAAATACCAAGAATTTAAAGTACTATTTTTGTTTTTCAAAACTATTGTTAATCTCCAAGTGAGCTACCCATGAGTTGGTGAGGAAATCAATTTGTGAGAATTATGAATCATATCTTTGACTCACTAAGCATAAGAACAACACAGCTTATCATAACCTGAGATTTATAGAATGGTCACTGTGTTTCAGGCCCTCTTTAAAGATCAGCAGGTGTAGCTGTCTGTGTGATAATCCCAAGGCATGTTTTGTCTTGTTTAGAGATTAGTATCTCTTCTAGGCAAGTTCCTTTCTAAAGGGATACCCAGGGGATCTAGAACAGGAGTAGATAGGGACTGAGGAGGGGGAAGAGAAGGGAACTGTGGTCAGGATGCATTGTGTGAAAAATATATCTATTTTCAATAAAAAGTATTAATAACAGTAAAAGAAGGAAGAGAACTTTACACAATTAGTGTCCTTCATATTGCTACTGCTACTGGTATTTTTCTTAAAGTGACAAAAGCTATTGGCATAATGCAGAGTTACACTTACTAGAAGTTTGACACCAGAACTCATTAAATTTGTCACTGCATGATTCTGACTCCTTTATTACAACCAATATGAATATAATATTTGTTTGAGAAAAAATATTTAATATTTTATTATTCAGGAAGTACTCCTACTTTTCTCTTCCTTTATCCATCTTTCTCTTCCAAATCCTTATCTATCTCTGTTATTGCTTTTAAGCAACCTAGTGCATTGTAAGTGTCTTTTAGAGAAGAATATTTGGCCAGGAACAATTTCTAGTCAAGAACTAGGCTCTCTGGTTGAATTAGGGACAATCTGGATGGAACTAAAGAGAAGGGTGACCCTGTAGGAAGACCAGTGGTCTCAATTATCCTGGTCCCCAGGATCTTTTAGACACTGAGCCACCAACCAGACAGCATATGATATGAAGCCCCCAAGATATACAAAAGAGGACTGCCTGGTCTGGACTCACTCAGAGAAGATGCACGTAACCATGGAGAGACTTGGGTTCTCAGGGTGTGGGGGGGTCTGGTGGGGTGGGGGAATGGGTCCATCCTCTTGGAAGCAGGAAAAGGAGGTGTGGGAAGAGGAAGAGTCAGAGGTTAGACCAGGTAGGGGACAAAGTCTGGACTATCTAAAAAAAAAAAAGAAGATTAAAGAGTAAACAAAAATATAAAGTGGAAGGAACAGAAATATTCGGTCAGCATGAGATTGCAAGGGAAACCTTTCCTAGTCAATCCAAATATGAAACATAATCCTCACTTCCAACATAGCAAAGGTTCATCTAAGTTATGTCCAGATGCAAGACGATCAGAAACATTAGAATAATACATTTATGCCACAAAATCTATTACAATTGTTCTTGTGTTACATAGAATTTTAATATTATCCATAAGGGTTATTAATATTATATGATTTCATACATTTAATCATCTAGCATTCTTCCTGTAAACATTATTAAATATCAGGTGTTGTCAGATAATATTCTAATCACAACTTTTGTTGATTATCATCAAAGATTGCATTTATATGTTCAGGAAATTTTCCCTGTACCCATGTGCTCAAGGCTCCTCCCCAGTATCTCTTCTATTAGTTTCAGTGTATCTGGATTTATGTGAAGGTCCTTGATCCACTTGGACTTGAGCTTAGCACGAGTAGATAAGAATGGATCGATTTACATTCTTCCGCATCTTAGCCTCCAGTTGAGCACCATTTGTTTCAAAGGCTATTTTTTTCCACTGGATGGTTTTAGCTCCTTTGTAAAATATCAAGTGACCATAGGTGTATCGGCTCATTTCTAAGTCTTCAATTATATTTCATTGATTTACCTGCCTGTCACTGTACCAATACCATACAGTTTTTAACACTATTGCTCTGTAGTACTGTTTGAGGTCCAGGATACCAATTCCCTTAGAAGTTTTTTTATTGTTCAGAATAATTTTAGCTATCCTGGGTGTTTTGTTATTCCAGATGAATTTGAGAATTCTCTTTCTAATTCTATGAAGAATGGAGTTGGGATTTTGATGGGGATTGTATTGTATCTGTATATTGCTTTTGGCAAGATGGCCATTTTTATTATATTAATCCTGCCAATCAGCAAGCATGGAAGATTTTTTCCATCTTCTGAGGTCTTCTTCTATTTCTTTTTTCAGAGACTTGATGATCTGATCATACAGATTTTTCACTTGTTTGGTTAGAGTCACACCAAGATACTTTATATTGTTTGTGACTATTGTGAAGGGTGTCATTTCCCTAATTTCTTTCTTGGCCTGGTTATCCTTTGTGTATGGGAAGGGTACTGATTTGCTTGAGTTAATTTTATACCCGAACACTTTGCTGAAGTTGCTTATCAGCTATAGAGGTTCTCTGGTGGAGTTTTTTGGGTTGTTTAAATATACTATCATATCATCTGCAAATAGTGATAGTTTTCCAATTTTTATCCCTTTGACCTCCTTATGTTGTCTAATGGCTCTAGCTAGAACTTCAAGTACTATATTGAAAAGATATGGAGAGAGAAGGCAGCCTTGTCTAGTCCCTAATTTTAGTGGGATTGCTTCAAGTTTCTCTCCATTTAGTTTGATGTTGGCTATCAGTTTGATGTATATTGCTTTTACTGTGTTTAGATATGGGCCTTGAATTCCGGATCTTTCCAAGACTTTTAGCAGGAAAGGACACTGAATTTTGTCAAATGTTTTTTCAGCATCTAATGAAATGACCATGTGGTTTTTTTTTCTTTGAATTTGTTTATGTAGTGGATAGCTTATGCTCTGATATCAAGATTTGAAAACTGGGACCTCATAAAATTACAAAATTTCTGTAAGGCAAAGGACACTATCAATCAGACAAAGCAGCAACCAATAAATTGGGAAAAGATCTTTACCAACCCTACATCTGACAATATCCAATATAGAGTATATACAAAGAACTCAAGAAGTTAGATTCCAGAGAGCCAAATAACCCTATTAAAAAATGGGGTACAGAGCTAAACAAAGAATTTTCACCTGAGGAATATCCTATGTCTGAGAAGCACCTAAAGAAATGTTTAACATCCTTAGTCATTAGGGAAATGCAAATCAAAACAACCCTGAGATTCCATCTCACACCACAGGATGACAGCAGTTGTTGGCGAGGATGTGGAGAAAGAGGAACACTCCTCCACTGCTGGTGGGATTGCAAGTTTATACAACCACTCTGGAAAGCAGTCTGGCAGTTTCTTAGAAAACTGGGTATGATACTACCAGAGGACCCTCTTATACCACTCCTGGGCATGTACCCAGAGGATTCCCCAGCAAGTAATAAGGACACACGCTGCACTATGTTCATAGCAGCCCTATTTATAATAGTCAGAAGCTGGAAAGAACCCAGATGTCTCTCAATGGAGGAATGGATACCGAAAATGTGGTACATTTACACTATGGAATACTACTCAGCTATTAAAAACAATGAATTCATGAAATTCTTAGGCAAATGGGTGGAACTAGAAAATATCATCCTGAGTGAGCTAACACAATCACAAAAGAACACACATGGTATGTACTCACTGATAAGTAGATATTAGCCCAGAAGCTCGGAATACCCAAGACACAATTCATATATCAAACGATGCACAAGAAGAAGGAAGGAGAGGCCTCTGGTCCTGGAAAGGCTCAATGCAGCAGTGTAGGGGAATACCAGGACTGGGAAGCAGGATGGGGTTGATTGTGGGATAGGGGGAGGGAAGAAGGCTTATGGAACTTTCGGGGAAGTGGAAACCAGGAAAGGTGAAATCATTTGCAATGTAAATAAAGAATATATCTAATAAATTAAAAAAAAGATTGCATTTATTATTAAGGTAGTATAACATTGAATAGTTTATTATAAATCCACAAAAAATTAAGCGCAAACATAAGATATCATATTGAAACTTTTAAAAATCTGTAGTTTCTATTATAAAATATTAGTCAAATCTACTTTTGCTCTAGACAATAGGTTTTTCAACATTTCTTAAATATGTTTTACGATCTGAATACATAGGTAAGTTTAACAAAATAACTCATAAAGTACAGAAGTTATGGTTCTTTTATTGATGCCTCTCTTTGAATACATATTTGAGCTTTCTTTTTCTGATTATATTGCAGAATTTTTAGTAGTATAATTTGATTGGCAACTCAGTAAATTAATTAGGACCTTATTTACATGAATGAATATATTCATAGATATATTCACATATAAATCATAATTTCATTTTGGTATTTTCATACATATATTTCATATTTTAATCTAGTGTCTTTCAAAGCGTTTCTTCTTGGTAATTTACTTAAAGTCATGGTCATCTACCCTATATCTACTGTTCACACACAAAATAGTGATTCTTTTTCAAAATCCGATATTCAAGGATGACCAACAGAAACAAAGACAACAATGAAAATTTCCTATAAACGAACATGTTTTAAAGTATCTAAAAGCTTGAGAGTAATGTCCTTAAAAAAATCAGTCTTGTAAAATAACACACACACGCACACAAAACAAAATTTTGTATTTCTAAACTTTTCCCAACATTAGAGTAAAAAGAATATTCTCATGCAACTGAATGAGAGAGGAAAGAAACTTCCTTGCTAAAAGCTCAGCAAACACCATTTAACTTACAATATTAAAACTCAGCAGGTCTTTGAGCAGCTAAATTAAAAGCTATTAAGAGGCACATAGTTAATTAATGTATCTAATTCTTTTTATCAATTAAAATGTACATAATTTACCAGGGTGAAGAATAATTACACAAGACATTTCTTGTATAGTGTAGTATTAAGCTTCTCCATTTTGAACATGGTGGACAAACTATTTGGATATCATTTGAAGCAAAAGTAAAAGGCAGATCCTTTGTTCTTCTCATTGATAAAGAGAACTTGATTTTTCCTTTACAAGATGGTTGTGGGGCACATATTAAATTTAAATTTAGAGGGCACTGACATAAATTAAAAACTACCAATTAATGACAGCAACAAAATATTTCTCAAGTCTTTCTGAATTTCCTCTGTACTTTTCACTCAAAGTATGTCCTGTTTTCTTTTTTTCCTATTTATTCCTAAGAAAAATGGATGATAAAAGTATAGAAATGGAAACCCACTTGTTCACCCTCTCAGAAGTCTCATAATAAAACAAAACAGAGAGCCATTATGTGTGTGTGTGTGTGTGTGTGTGTTTGTGTGTGTATGAAAAGCACGTATAGTGAACAAGAGAAATAAACACAAACACACACACGTGCGTGATGAAGCAAAATGAAGAAATTAAATTTAATTAAAAGATGAAACTCTATCAGGACTGATAAGTAACCTCCAACAATGTGATTGAATTCAGTTGCTGTTGGCCATCTACTGCTGAGCCTGCAGTCTTCCATAAAGAGAAGATTTTTCCCCAAAGAGACTCCTTAGGGAAAACTAAATTTTTATTTGCAAATGACTGAAAATTAGAGTTAGTTTTTGTGCAAGGAATGGAGATGGATGCCTGCTGCTTTCAGTTCTAGGACTCCATCAGGTACACACCTGTGCAAGCCTTGTGCCCACTACCTCAGTCTCTGTCTCCCCTTTTAGGGCCAGGGGTTTTCTGATCCTTTAAAGGAGAGATTTGGTCAAGACATCCCATTTAGAACTGAATGGGTCTGGCTGTTGGTCTCGGTATTTGTTAATGTCTGCTGCAAGTGAAAGCTTCTTTGCTGATCGCTGAGTAAAGCATTGATTTATGAGTGTAGCAATAAATCTCATTTTAAACGGGTGTTATGGATCAGTATAGATTGGAATACTCCCAGATTGACATGTGCCTAATAAAATTATGCAGGCAGACCTCTCACCAAGGATCATGAAATAATAAATTTAAATAAAATATTTTAGTATTGGTAGCTTCAATATAGTATTCTTTAACTGAATAAACTAAGAAAAGTTAAGGAGTATGAAGAATAGCAGGATTAAGTATAACAAGGTCCACAATAGAACTGTAAATAACTTACCCTGATGTTTAAGTATTAACTAGTAAGACATGTATTTTTAAAACCTTCCTGCTGGTACATGCCTTTAATACCAACACTTCCGAGGCATAAGCAGACCAATCTCTCCAAGTTGGGAACAGGCTTCTGTAAATAGCAAGTTCCTGCTTAGCCAGAGGCACATAAATTCTTTCTCAATAAATAAAGAAAACAAAAACAGAAAGAAAACAACAAACCTTCACCATTTATAGCCTCTAGAAATTGTCCCGAGAGAATGTGGCAAAGAAAGAAATACCTGTCCAAGTAACACACAAAACATTAGACTATCATTTAAAATGCATAGCTCTTAGTGGAAAATGAGCCCATAGCTCTGCTGCCCCCATTATTTCACATGATGATAATTTGTGGTAGACACATTACAGAATATGAGGCTTTTCTTCTACTTTCTAATCAAAGCCCACGATATTTATTTTTGTAACAAAAACAACAAAATATCATCGGCAGCCTTAAAACTCCAGCTATAGTTATAGAGAGTAATATCCAAGTGTGGTTGTGTGGTTGTATTCCAATATGCAAGTTGTCCACTTCACATGGCCACAAACATAGTGTATAGTCTCTACCTCATAGCCACAGTCAAGTAAACAGCTTTCCCCTCCCAACCATGATCAAGAGGCGCAGGTCTTCCCTCTGAACCACAAATCATTTACAGACACCACCTTAGAGCCACAAGCATAATTCGGAGCCTCTACCCTGTAACCACAAACAAAACAAGTGGTTTAACTCACAGCCACAGATATAAAAATCAGGAATCTTCTTGATAGCAACGGAAGGTGCATAGCTGAAGACAGTTCTATAGGAGGAAATGATTTTCATATCCAATCTTATAAATCTACATCTAAAAACTGCAAAATGCTTGTAAGTTTATGTAAGCATAAATATATGTACTTTTTGTTAACTTATATAAAAATCAATTATAAAACTTTTGAGCCAGCAGCATATATAAATGGAATAAATATATTTACCAATGATAGCTCAAAGGAAGGGGGCGATAGTCAGACAGGACGGAAAAATGGTGGCTGATTGTGTTTTTACTCCATTAAAAATATAAAGAAAACCAAAAAATTTAAAATAAATAATACTAAACATTATTAATATTTACTTAATGCTTTTTAGGTTCATTTCAAATATAAACTTAATACAGAAATTGATATTGTACTAATGATCCTGTTTCATTATATATTCATAATACACTGCTTACTTATATCCTTACTGTATACTAATAATATGCATATGTGTAGGCAAGAATGGATACAAGAGTTTTTGGATAATGTGTTTGTGCATATACATCATAGGATTTATTAATAAAATTTAAAATTGATAATGACAAGATTGATTGTACATAATCAATTGTGAAGGTGCTAAATAAAATATTAAAACATAATGAATAAACTAGAAAATATCCTGAGTGAGGTAGTCCAGGCCCTAAAGGATATACATGGAAACACAGGGACAAAAAATGGAGCAGAGACCAAAGGAAAGGCCATCCAGTGACCATCAGACATTGGAATCCATCCCATCCACAGACACCAAACCCTGACACTATTGCTAATACCCAAAACTGCTTGGGGACAGGCACCCAGTAGGGCTGTCCTCTGAGAGGCTCTGCCAGTACCTAATTAATACAGATGCAGATAGTCTCAGCTAACCATTGGACTGAGCCTGGGGAACCCAATGGAAGAGTTAGGGGAAGGACTGAAGGAGTTGAAGAGGATTACAATCCTATAGGAAGAACAATATCAACTAACCAGACCTCCCCATAGCTCCCAAGGACTCAACCAAACAGTTTACATGGATGGGTCCATTGCTTCCCCTATATATGTGGCAGTGGACAACCTTACCTGGCAACAATGGGAGGGGAGGCGCTCATTCCTATGGAAGCTTGTTGCTCCAGAGAAGAGGGATGCTAGAGGGGTGAGACTGGAGTGGATCTGTGGGTGAGTGAGTATGTTCTCAGAGGCAAAGAGGAAGGGGGATTTGTGGAGGGGAGGCCTGGAAGGGGGACAACATTTGAAATGTAAATAAATAAAATAACCAATAAAATTATAATGAATAAATCATTAAACAAATACTGTACATCTTATTGAAAATAAATATTGTGCTAATATTTTCTCTGTTTACGTAAATCAATTTTATCATTATTTGTATGGATTTATAAATGTTTCTAGAATAAAGATATAGTTGTGATGACCCATGCCTACAATACCTGCACTTGTTAAATGGAGACAGGAGATTGAAATGTTCATGGTCAAGCTCAGTGACATAGTAGTTTCAAGGCCAGCATCAGCTGTATAAGGTCTATCTCAAAACAAAAACAAAATAAGGGAAAGTTTGGTTATAATTGTACTGAGGTACATAACATCCTATGGTTTTCTACAATTGCCATGTTAAAACAGAATGTCCTTAGAATCTTGATATGTGCTATAAATAATATTCATATAAGCATTTGTATTTTGGTTATATTGTTTTGCTCCTTTGTACTTTTTCCTGATTGCCTTTGTTAGTATCAACTTTTATCAAGATAAACATAAATATTTTGTGTTAAGTAATGCTCCTTCTGTGAAAGGTCACATATTGATTGAAGTTTTGTATTTTTATTATATTCTATTTCTTCATAATAAATTACCATGTGGGATAACTTAAATAATAAATATTTATCATTTGTAGATGTTAAATGTGAAAAATTTGATAGCAGCTTAAAATATATTATCCATCTTAGGAGAAAACTGTGCTATGATGTTTCATTGTCTAATATATATAAGTATTCTGACACTTGTTTTATATGTAATTCTGTAATTAGTTTCTACCACAGACAAGTTGCCTCACAAATTAATTTAATTCTAAAAATAAGTAAATTCATTTTATTTTGTTTTATTTACTGACATCTTGTAGTTTTTAGCACATTAAACTATACCTTCTTCTGTAACATAAATTGTTCAAAGACTAATTTTTTAAAAATAAATTTTAGTTATTTATTGTGATTTTAGTTATGGGCATGTGTACATGTACCACAGTGTATGAGTGGATGTCAGAGGGTTGGATAGGGAGTCTGTTCTATCCTTTTACCAAACACGTTTAGTAAATTAAACTTAGGTCATCAGCTTTGGTAGTAGGTACATTAGCCTGCAGAAATATCTCACTGGCCGAAAGATAGAGCCTTTAAATTACTATTCTACTAAAAGCATTTGAGATTGTATTTCAAACTTCTTCAAACATTTATTTTATTTTATTTTATTTTGTTTTATTTTACTAGTCTGTGATTACTTGTTGTCTTATTTGGTGGCCCATGCACATATCTAATAATTTGAAATTTTGGAGTTATAGATTCACATTTACTAGTCTTTTATTACCTCCTCTTCGATTATATCATTTATTCATATGTGTTTGAATACATTTTTCATATACAGTAAATTCACTGTGAGGTCTTTAGAGGTGTTTCAGTGGTATCTAGTTCTTAACATGAGCATTGGGCAGTACACAACCATCTATAACTACTGTTCCAGGTGAGTTGTGGGAATTTCCATTACACTATGTTTCTAGGTTGTCCCATATATTCTCACTAATTCCAGTTGTCTTTCCCAGTATCCTCTCCCTCCATTCTCCTCCAACCTGACCTCTCCTGTTCCCATCCCCACCTGCTACCAGTCCATAATAATGATAACATACATATGTGAATGAATATGACTTCAAGCCTTCATATAAAATGAAAAGGAAATTCTAACCTTAGAAACAAATGATGCCAAGCTAGGAACCATGGAGTTGTATAACACCTGAAGGGAAAAAGAAGTGTTAATTGTGAAAAGATGCTGAGAGTTTTTGACATGAGTTCTTTGCATGATGAGAATTTACATAACTTATTATTTAATTCTGAGTCTCCAACCTTGGGACATATTCTAATGGCAAAGAAAAAAAATTCAACAAATCTCATTGTTTTTTGTAATTTTCCCATCCATTCCTGGGAACAATCCCTGATCCTGGGTGGAAAGAGACATGGGTAAGTTTGGTAGTGCTATGGGTCTCACTCACTGTCACTTCTCCTCAGTTTCTTGTACATTTACAAGACTTGACATTAAAGAACTTCCATGTTAAGGACTTTTTTCTGATGATGGTTGAGGGAAAAACTCTATATGGGATATGAACAAAGAAATGAAGGAAGTATTTTAACAGTGGAGCAGTTTAGCAAAAAGATATAGATGAGTTCTTTCCTTATCCCTACATCTTCCCTAACCATGGTTCATGCCAATGTTTATGGTACCAGCCATGAATCTCTTCCTTAGGAGATGTCCTCAAAGCTTTTCAAGAGAATGCTATTACAATATTTAAAGCTCATCACGATATTTTGTATTGTTTAGTCTTCTGTCATGGTTAATTATGCATTTTAGCTATAATTCCAATTGTAAAACAGATTATCTAGAAAGATTTGAAAACTGGGAAAATAATCAACAGTCACAGTTCTATACATACACTAGAAAGGTATTTCTGTTTTTTTATCCACATAATTATTAATAAATTAGTGTATAGTATAATTATTAGTGAACTTGTCTTTTCCATGACACATTAACCATAATATCTAAAATATTTGAATAGTTTATTTTTCCATGTGATTAACAATTTTCTTTCAGTTTAACACAGATAAAATTTTAAATTAAGGGTTCTTCATCTCCTTTAAACACATTCTCTTACGCATCAATGCTAGTATATTGTTCTATTAAATAGTGACTTTTCTTTTTTTTTTATTTTATTTTCCAAATTTTTTTATTTACATTCTAAATGATTTCCCCTTTCCCATTTCCTCCCTCTCCGAAAGTCCCATAAGCCCCCTTTCCTCCATCTGATCCCCATTCAACCCCCTCTTGCTTCTCTGTCCTGGTATTCCCCTACATCCAGTCTTTCCAGGACCAGGGGTTTCTCCTTCCATCTTCTTGGACATCTATTAACATGAATTGTGTCTCGGGTATTCTGAGATTCTGGGTTAATATCCCCTTTTCAGTGACTGCATACCATGTGTGTTCTTTTGTGATTGGGTTACCTCATTAATGATGATATTATCCAGTTCTGACCATTTGCAGAATTTCGTGAATTCATTGTTTTTAATTGCAGAGTAGTATTCCATTGTGTAAATATACCACATCTTCTGAATCCATTCCTCCATTGAGGGACATCTGGGTTCTTTCCAGCTTCTGGCTATTATAAATAAGGCTGCTATGAACATAGTGGCACATCTGTCCTTATTGCATGCAGGAGAAGCCTCTGGGTATATGCCCAGGAGTGGTATAGCAGGATCCTCTGGAGTGTCATGCCCAGTTTTCTGAGGAACCGCCAGACTGCTTTCCAGAGTAGTGACTTTTCAAATAATAATTTTATTTATTTACATCCCAAATTTTGCCCTCCTCATAGTCTCCCCTCCCAGAGTTCTTCACTCTATCACATTTGAGAAGATGTCCTACCTCAGACATCCCCCTCCCTGGGGCATCAAGTCTCTATAGGATTAGTCTCATCCTCTCCCACTGAGGCCAGGCAAGACAATCCTTTTCTACATATGGATCAGGAAACTTGGACCATCCAATGTATGCTCTTTGGCTTAGTCTCTGGTATCTCACAGGGGTCCAAGTTAGGTGACACTATTGATAATCCAATGAGGTTGTCATTCTCTTTTTTCCTTCATTTCTAGCCCTAACTCTTCCATAGGGGACTGTGTCCTCAGTCAGATGTTTTGCTGTAAGTTGCTGCATCTGTCTCAGTCAACTGCTGGTAGGGCCTCTCAGAGGCTAGCCAAGTTCAGCTTGTCTCTACAACGAAAACATGGCTTCAGTAATAGTGTCAGTGTTTGGTACCCACCAATGGGATGGACCTCAAGTTGGGCCTGTTATTGGTTTGCCTTTCCTTCAGTCTCTGATCTATTTTTGTCTCTGCATTACTTTTAGACAGGAACAATTCTGAATCAAAAGTTTTGAAGGTGGGTTGGTGTCCCCATCTCTCCACTGGGGACCCTGTCTAACTATGGGAGGTGGTTTCTTCAGGTTCCATCTTCCCACTGTTGGGCATTTAAGGTAAGGTCAAAAGTCCCCCCCCCCCCGCATTGAGTCATCTGAGTCTTTCACATCTCAGGTCTCTGGAAATTTTTAAAATTCTCCCACCACATCCCCAGTAGCCACATATTGCCATTCATCCTCTTGTTCCTCTGGGCTTCTCTCCTGACTTTTCCCCAATACCTTATCTTCTCCTCATTTCCTCTCCCTCTGCTACCCAGGTCTCTCCTTCCCTCTGCCTCCCATGATTATTTTTTCACCATTTTCTTCACTTTTATTTTGTTAACTTTTGTTCAAAATGAGATTGAAGCATCCTCACTTTGACCTTGTTTCTTTTTTTTTAATTTTTTTATTAGGTATATTCTTTATTTACATTTCAAATGATTTCCCTCTTACTGATTCCCCCCTGCCCAAAAGTCCCATATGCCCTCTTCCCTTCCCCTGCTCCCCAATCAACCTACTCCCACCTCCCCTTCCTGGTATTCCCCTACACTGCCACATTGAGCCCTTCCAGGACCAGGCACCTCTCCTTCCTTCTTCTTGAGTATCCTTTGATATGTGAATTGTTCCTTGGGTATTCCAAACTTCTGGGCTTATATCCGCTTATCAGTGAGTGCATATCATGTGTGATATTTTGTGAATGGGTCACCTCACTCAGGATGACATTCTCCATTACCACCCACTTGCCTAAGAATTTCATGAATTCATTGTTTTTAATAGCTGAGTAGTATTCCATAGTGTAAATATACAACATTTTCTGTATCCATTCCTCCATTGAGGGACATCTGGGTTCTTTCCAGCTTCTGGCTATTATAAATAAAGCTGCTATGAACATAGTGGAGCATGTGTCCTTATTGCATGTTGGAGAGTCCTCTGGGTATATGCCCAGGAGTGGTATAGCTGGGTCCTCTGGTAATATTATGCCCAGTTTTCTGAGGAACTGCCAAACTGATTTCCAGAGTGGTTTTACCAGCTTGCAATCCCACCAGCAGTGGAAGAGTGTTCCTCTTTCTCCACATCCTCGCCAGCACCAGCTGTCTCCTGAGTTTTTGATCTTAGCCATTCTGATGGGTGTGAGTTGAAATCTCAGGGTTGTTTTGATTTGCATTTCCCTGATGACTAAGTATGTTGAACATTTCTTTAGGTGTTACCCAGCTTTTCAATATTCCTCAGGAGAAAATTCTTTGTTTAGCTCTGTACCCCATTATTAATAGGGTTATTCGGCTCTCTGGAATCTACCTTCTTGAGTTCTTTGTGTATCTTGGATATTAGCCCTCTATTGGATGTTGGGTTGGTAAAGATCTTTTCCCAATTAGTTGGTTGCCGTTTTGTCCTTTTGACAGTGTCCTTTGCCTTTATAGAAACTTTGTAATTTTATGAGGTCCCATTTGTCAATTCTTGATCTTAGAGCATAAGCTATTGGTGTTCTTTTCAGGAAATTTTCCCGTGCCCACGTGCTCAAGGCACTTCCCCAGTTTCTTTTCTATTAGTTTCAGTGTTTCTGATTTTATGTGGAGGTCCTTGATCCACTTGGACTTGAGCTTAGTACAAGGAGATAAGAATGGATTGATTTGCATTCTTCTGCATGCTGACCTCCAGTTGAACCAGCACCATCTATTGAAAAGGCTATCTTTTTTCCATTGGGTGGTTGTACCTCCCTTGTCAAAGATCAAATGACCATACTTGTGTGGGTTCATTTCTGGGTCTTCAATTCTGTTCCATTGATCTACCTGCCTGTCACTGTACCAATACCTTGCAGTTTTTAACACTATTGCTCTGTAGTACTGCTTGAGGTCTGAGATACTGATTCCCCCAGAAGTTCTTTTACTGTTGAGAATAGTTTTAGCTATTCTGGGATTTTTGTTATTCCAGATGAGTTTGAGAATTACAGGTCTTCAGCCCTAAGATTTTTTTTTTTCATCGATATTAAAAGCATAATATGTTGCCATTTTTGGTGGCAGGAAGGGACATCAACTTCCAGTCAATCATGGGATTAAAATTATGAGCATCCAGTAATCTAGAGACTCTAGTCTACAATGTTTAGTAGTACATCTCAAAATAGTTAAAATAGAATTTGATTCTCCAAGAGATGATGGTAAACCTATGTTTACAGTATTTTCATGTTAAGAAATGCTTATAGGGAATTAACTTTTTCACAGTTAGGTGACATATGTGGTATTGAAACACATAAGATGAAGAATATTTAAAACAGGCACTAACCAATAGTATGATGGCAATCATTAAGAGACATGGATCAAAGAAAATTCTTTAAAGTTGATTAAAAATGTAACAGTGAATTTAAAATGTTGAAAGCAACAAGAACTTGAAATTTTAATATAAGTTAGAGTTACTAATTTATTATCAGAAAAAAATTTCTCCTTGTAACATGATTCTAATTGTCTATCCTGAATTTCAGTTTGAAAGACAAACAATTCCACTAAAAAGTCTGCAGCACTTAAATTATTTAAATTAACTTTAAATTGCACTTTACTTTACAAGCGTAAAATCACAGCCACAACCTTACTGGAAAGCTTATAAAATTTTGAAATGCTCCAATAATTTTAAATCTTGTAGAAACCTGGAGCCTTCTAAATTAAAGTGCTAATAAAAAATTAGCACTGAAATTTAAATCTCCATGAGCAATACAGAATGATTTAAACTTATTGAAGCCTTTCAATTTTTTATGAGTTTTATATCTGGAGTGAGTCAAGCAGTTTCTTTATAGCAAAATAGTTACTTAAAACATGTAAACAACATTGTCAACACTGATAAATTTCCTGAAGCAAATGCCTCCCTGGTTTGTCAAATATCACATGGAGAATTTAGTCAATACATATTTGAAAATATGATTTATGGGAACCTCTCAGAGTCCAAGGCTTGTATTGTGTAGACTACTAAAAGTTCTTGATATAATGGACTTCATTTCAGGAAGATCAAGGAAAGGACATAAAGATAGGACTTGTTACAAATATTTAGAGCCATGATACAAGGAAAAGTGCACACAGTGTTTTTTGCTTTTGACCATACATGTTTATTGTCAATATGAAGACATTGTATGAACATTAAATAACTGATACTATATTAAGCTTATTTTTATTTTATTCCTTTAAGGTTTATAGGCATTTATGCAAGCGTGTTTGTGTGTGTGTGTGTGTGTGTGTGTGTGTGTGTGTGTGTGTGTGTATAAGAGAACAACTTTCCAGAGACATTCTCTCTTTCCACTGAGGATCTAGGGGAAAATACTCAGATCATCAATGCTGCTTGGTAAGAACTTTTAGTCACCGTGCCACCTCACCAGCCCTGAATGTTTTCTAATATAGAAAAGTACTTAGTCTCTTCTTACCATTAAGAGAAACAGGTGTCCTATTGTCTATGATTGCATTCTCATTAACATGGCTGTTATGGGGATTTCTATTGTAGGAAGAGCTGCTTTAAAGTAGTCTGATTTTTGCTTCCAAGATGTTCAGAGGTTATCTGTCTTTTCTGAAGTTGCAAAACACACCAGAAATAGCTCCTATATTCAGGATGAAAGTGCTCCGAGTTACTTTGTGTTGTAAAAGGGCAAACTGTGAGAGAAAACAGCAATCAGCATGATCTTATCACTGTACTTGAATATGGATTTCCATTCCTTCTGGGGATACTGTATATTCTTGTACTACTGCAATGGTGAGGGATATTATAGGAATGTCTGCTATAACTGACAATTTGAACTTCTGTAAAGTTTAAGACAAAACATATTTTTATATTAAATTATTCACTACATGAGTCTGTGTTAAATTTCTATGTTTCAACTTTAAAAACACTTTGATTGAAACAAAGTCTCATTGTTCCCTCATTAGTACATCACACTAATAGAAGCTGGAAACTTTGTCCACTAGGGGAGAATAACTTATCATGTCCACAGCATTGTGTGAAATTTCAGTATTCGGGATTTCAAAAACAAATACCTGTTGAGAAAAATAAACATTATGATTTCTGTAAACTTCTCTTTTAAGTGTGTTTAAGTTTGTGGTATATGTTGAAATCACATGTACGTGCATTTTGTTGTTGCTTGTGGACATCTTGGTCGTAAAGAGGATAGTGATGTAAGCAAGTCTCCGAGATTCTATCCATTTCTACATTCATTGCTTTCTGGGCCTTAGAAAAAAGAAGTTAAAATTATTTTCTTCTTAGTTGCTGCCTGGAAATGGACACAATGATAGCCACATGGAGTAGGTCACTTATACCACTTCTGAAATAACAGAGAGTAAACAGTTGGAAGGGGAGAATTCATTTGTACTCCTGAGTCTTTCCTTGATTAATTCAATTAGCTATCTCTGGTTAATGTATTTTAAGAACATCCACATTTGCACATTTAGTGTAGATATAATATATATGTCAAAAAATAAATTATAAACAGATGAACTTGCTCAATATATATACCTATTTAAGTATCATCCCTATGATATGAAATATTTTTTTGACAATAGAAATGGCATCCCTTGAGAATTTAACACACCTCAGCATTATACCCAATCATTGAACTTTAAATACATGAAATCACAAAGTATGTAATATACAACTTTTAATATATAAATGTGTATCACATGCAATAAATTTCTGTTTATATTTACTTTTTTCACCATAATAATGATTTCTAAAATAAAACTATCATGGTTACATATGTATATTTCAGGGTTAAGTGCATGTTAAATGATTAAAGAATATTATTTTTGTGAATTTTAAAATCTAGAAATTGTATGTTTATTTTACTGAAGATAATTCTAAGTACTAAGAATTGTTAGATATTCCAATTAAAAACTGCTGTGCTAAATACAGGAACTAGGAAATAAAAGGAAACATATTTTTTTGTGACTGTGTTCTGATATTATTTTTGAAATAATTGAAGTATAAACTAGGCATGGGATTGTTTGTACTTTGATAGCAGATGAATAATTTTGAGGATTTCAGGGCCAGCCTCACCTACATAATACATTTGAGTTTCTAGACCACAGTGGATCATGTCTGCAATAATAATAGTTAATAATAATAATAATAATAATAATAATAATAATAATAATAATAATACTTAAGTGTAAAGATGAGAACTGTTAAGACATCTTCAAACAGTATAAAATCACAGAAGAAAAATTAATGGGAGTGGGAGGAAAGTAAACAGAGAGATAGAGGAAAAAAGAGAGAAGAGTAAGCAAGTATTTGTTCTGACAGAGAAAAGCTTTCTTGAAGATTGGTGTCCTGGCTTTCAATGGACATTCTTATCAAGACCTGAGGACAATCATTTAAACTGAGTGTTCACAGTGATAGGGTTGGGACGGCTATGTGGACATGGCTGAGAAATATGCTTTATCTTTTTTTTTTAATATTTAAAGATCTTTTTCTGTGTTTGTTAAACACTTGCTCATTTCCACAGCTGATTATCAAGCATATATAACATAGAAAAAATTGTTCTCATTATTGTTATCATGTATTGAAAGACCTAGTATTTACCTCAAAATGGGGAAACAGAAAGTCTCACTCATGGCACTCCTCCCTTTTAGGCAACACTTCAAAATTTTCTGTGGTTTAGTAAATGTAATATTTTCACAAGCCATGCTATTGGAATAATTCTTCTGTGAAGACAAATATTATGTGTGAATAACTGCAGGTGTTCAGTTTTTGAAGCTTGAGGAACTTCTTGAATATTGAAACCTGTTTGGTATTGTGTCTCCTAAAGGAAGGCATGGTTTGAGAGGATTGCAGAGTTGATTGAGTCATGTGGCTTTGTAACTCTCTAGCATTTGAAACTCAAGGTTTAATAATCTCCCACCTGCCAAATCATCAAACATCCTTTCATAGCTTGATGCTGTGGCTCTATCATTTCAATTGCTGCCATAAATTACATGCTATATAGTGTGGAAGTTTGTTTGCTATCAGATTTTATTTTTAGTTTTCAATATATTAAGCAACTGTAGCACTTTCAACACAACTCGGCTTCAAATAGATAAAAATGGCCATTTAGGAGTGAACAAGATTGAGCCATATGTGAGTTCTTGTTGATTTCCTTTTTTAAAATTCAAATTGATTGATTTTTTTTTCTTTTTTGATTATTTAGCAAATCTGACCTCTGTTCAACTCCTTATTTTGACTTACTCACTGAAATGTCTGTTTTCAATATTTATCAAAGCTCAGAACTTTTTTTAAAAAATGTATAAAGACTGTCTTAAAAATATTTTTTATTTTCTTTTTTGTTTTGTGTTTTCCAAACTCATGCATTATCAATAACTATTATTGGGAAGCTGGATGATCTGGTAAAGGAGCAGACATGATCCTAGAGCATATTGCTTCTCATAGTCATATGATGTTGCAGGAGTAAGTAAAGAAGAAACATGACTTTCAATTTCATATAAAATATGGCATTTCTATTGTCATAATTCACTGAAACAGTTTAGATATTACTTTCTAAGATCAAATGCTTACAATTTGTTTATTATGTTCTTAAACTAGGGATTAAAGACAGTTCACATGTCTTATACTTCATCTAGTGCTGAGTGGTCTAAGCAGGTATTTCACAAAGATAACTTAAACAAGTTCTAAGTATAGATCAAATAATAGAAACACCAACATTATAATAATCAGAGTTTTACTACGAGTGTACTTCAGTCCATTAGTTGGGAGTATCTGCATCCGACTCTTTGAGCTGTTGGTTAGACCTCCCAGGGCAGCCATACTAGGCTCCTGTCTATAAGCACATGATAGCATCAGTAATAGTGTCAGGCCTTGGAGTCTCTGCTTGAGCTGGATACCAATTTGAGCCTGTCACTGGACCTCCTTTCCCTCAGTCTCTTCTCCATTTTTGTCCCTGCAGTTCTTTTATACTGGAACACTTCTGGGTCAGAGTATTTTTGACTGTGGGATGGCAACCCTATTCCTCCACTGGATGCCCTGTTTATCTCTGGGTGTAAACTCTACTAGTTCCTTCTGCACTAGATCTTAAACTTCATTTCATATGTGTTTGTCATAAATAAATTTAATGTTTTCCTTACATGGCACCTGATCACATTGTATGTTTACTGTAATGATTCATTATCTATTGTTTATTGGCATGATTATGTTTATTTCTTTGTTGTGTGACATCCTGAAGTATATTTCAAAATAGTTCATTTAACATGTGCAAAACATAAATATAGTAAGATCTTATAAATATGTTAAAAATTGAATACATACACATACTCTAGGCATTGACTCTGGTTAAATTATGAATAACATTTTATTTCTGGTAGAGTACCACTCTTATGAGTATATCTTTATACTTAATTTTTAAATGGTAATTCTGTAGAGATTTTGTGGAAGCCTAATTACAGCTTATTCATTTTTTCAGTAGTAAAAAATATGTGTCAGTTAATTTAAATCACATATAATTTTGATTTACAGTTACAAAATAAAATCATGTTGCCTTTTAAGATGAACACTGTACATTAAAATCTGTGCTTTAAGCATAATCCTTATATATTTGATTTAATATGGGCCTGGATAAAAAGAAAACAACACAAGATTCAACTTCAATTCTAGGACTTAACTTGTTCTTTGCTTTTATAATGATTAGAAGAGATGTAATACCTACCTCTCTCTGATAGAAAGTTCTTCATCTGCAAGCTGATTTTTTAAAGTATTTTACAACTGTAATATTTCTCAACTAGTCACTGCATTTTGATTGACTTACTGTAGAGTGTAAGGTGCCATCAAGTCACATCTACTGGAAATCTAATGACTTACCTGAAATGTTTCCGTAATAATTCACTTCCTTTTGTTACTAGTGTTTTATTGTACTTGCTTCTGATACTTTGCAAATAAATTATCTCCCAACAAAATAATATTTTCAACAATTGATTATGTCATAGATGGAATATCTAAAATTTGGAAATATGGAAGTCTAGAACTTTTTTTAGAGAAAACATGAACTATAACTGAAAATGATTATTCCTAAATTTAAGAGACAAGCTGAAGTCAAATTGCAAATACAGCAAGAGAAAAGCTGCATTTCCAGCTGTGTGAGAGAAGTAAATAAAGCACCTGTAAATGGTAAGTAAATATTTAGGACTCTAGCGGAACACCAGGACAGAGAAGCAAGAGGGGGTTGAATGGGGAACAGGGGGAGGGCAGAGGGCATATGGGACTTTCGGGGAGAGAGGAACCAGAAAAGGGGAAATCATTGGGAATTTAAATAAAAAAATATAGAAAATAGGTAAATAAATAAAATATTTAGGACTCATCCCTAACTTATCTTGCCATGCATTACAATATATTGTGTAATAGAAAATATTGGAATAACAAAACACATCTTATCAAAAAATTTTCAAATAAATAATTCTCAACATGTGTTTACATTAAGGATGCCCATTTTAAACAATATGAACCAACCAGTAACCCCAGATCAACAACCAAAGAGTACATGGAGGGAACCATGGCTCCAGCTGCATATGTAGAGAGGATGACCTCGTTGGACATCAATGAGAGGAGAGCTCCTTGGTCCTGTGAAGGCTAGATGCCCCAGTGTAGGGGAATGTCAGGAAAGGGAAGCATGAGTGGGTGGGTTTGTGAGCAGGGGAATGGGGGATGGAATAGGGAGTTTCTGGAGGGAAAAAAAGGAACGGGGATAACATTTAAAATGTAAATAAAGAAAATATCTTTAAAAAAAGGATGTTCAGTTTAAGAACACCCAAACACAGGATAAACATGTGTAAGGCTGTGCATTATGTGTGTATATGTGTGATATATGTGGATATATATTTTTTCTATGTGCAGATGTGCATGCAGATAGTAAGTGCATGGAGATGCTAAAGGTCTTTGCCAGATGTATTCCTTCATTTCTGTGCATGTTATTTTTGAAGCAGAATCCCAATAATCATGAAACTAAACAATTCAGTTAGTTTGGATTATTTGAAAGTTCTGTGGATTCACATGCCTGTTTGTCTGTTTCTGTGATTATGGGTATATATCAATGAACATGGATTTATTTATAAGGGAGTGCTGATGATCAAACTCAGATTATTTTGTCCTTGCATAATAAGCACTTTGTTTATATTGAACTGCTGCATGAGCTTCCCACCCCCAATATATTCTTAATAAAATTATCCTAAGGGTTTTAAAAATAAAGATTTCTTATAATGCCTGCTTATAGATCAACTTATTTAGAATAATTAGGTACTTTCAACAATTTCATGCATGATTATCTTTATTGGTCAAGGTTAAAAACATTTCATTAGATCACACTGAAGTTAGCATGTGTTTTAATGTCTCACTATTACATTTAAATGGTAGCCAAATAGCATTATCGTGTAGTACTCTCTTACAGAATGTGAGAACTCATCCTGTTAAAGAAATATATTCTCCCAAAGATTAAACATTGTGATAGGGCAAATCAATGTCACAAAATAAGAGTGAACATTTCATGGACCATGCAGTACTTACTGTACTCTTGGGAGCATAATGTGGCATAAATCTTAGAGTAAATGCGCATTAAGAGAGGCTCATTTGAATTTATTTATTAAGATGAAAATTTGAAGACTTATCATTGCTAGAATTGTCTTTAGCTCATATGACAATGAGTCAATTCTGTATCAAACTAACAAAGCTTAATTCAGTTTTTTTTAAAAATGTTACAGAATTGGGTGATATATTTATACTTAATGAAGCAAAAAGGGACTTAATTGAGTTTGAAAATTCTTGTATTTCATGAGTGGTTTGTGGAAGTTGAGATATGAGCTGAGTGTGCATGGTAAAAGACGTACAGTAAAATGTTAATTGGCACATATTCACTGAAGCAAAAATTTGCCAATTATGTGAAAGGATTATTGCAATGCTAGAGATTTGATTTTAATTCATTCTAATACTAGTAAAAATAGGTCTTTGGACTGATCTAAGCAAAACTATTAGTTGTCAAAGGTAAAAATATTTAGTAGACCCAGAAATACCTATTTCTTCAAGTATAAAATTATTTTATATTCTTCAAAAAACAATCTAAGAATTTGATAAAGTTGCTGTTATAAAGTTACTAAGACTACTTTTTACTAATATCGATGTATATCTTTGAAAAGAAGCTTCAACAATATTTCAGTAACTGATTTGCAGAAGTAACATTATGATAAGCAATGGAAGTGAGTTTTCAGCATTGAGGCTGCGGTTTGAAAGCTTACAATGGTGCATCTTCATTGTTAAGTTGACTGGACTTGGAATTACTGAAGGCAAGTCTTGTTGCTGCCGCTGCATTCATTACTTTGGGGATGTGTATTAGCAGCATGTTCTTCATGCTGCTAATGAGAAAAGAAATGAAGACAATCAGTTCTTCTAGGTATTTATCATCAGGTCAATACTGTTAAGGTATGCAACCCAGTGGACCAAGTAATTTCGAGTTTCAGACTCTTGAGTATGACAGCCATTTTGACTCATTATTTGATATATCATTTCCCATATCATTTGATATATGTTCATTTCATTATTTCATCTCATTTAGAGAACTGTTATAATTGTAGGTTGCATATTGGGCTGAAAAAATAGCTCAGGGATTAAAATGCTTGTTGCACAGTTGCACAACCATTTGTTTACAAAGGTAAAATGGTATTGGCATCTGTAACCTCAGCACTAGGTGTGCAGAGAACAGAGAATCCTGTAGACTATCTAGCCAAACAGTCTTTCCAATACTGTGAGAACATGGTCCAGTAAGAAACTTTATCTTTGAAAAATGAGGCACAATGATGAAAGAAGTCAGTTTTGGCCACTGGTCTCCACATGTGCCCTCACAGGCAGGAGAACTCATGTGCTAATGCACAGAAATCAAATACCTACAACTTTGAGGAACAAATGAAATCAGGCTTCAGGAAACGATATTATAGGACTGATCATAAGTAAATTATATCAAAGAGTCAGCAATGTTAGAAATATTAAAAAGGTTTATGTAGTTTAAATGTATTTAGTGATAACATTTTATTCATATGAAAATAGGACATTTCAAGTAAAATTACTGCTGATTTCCTGAAAATTTTATAAATTCTATACAATATATTAAAACAATTTAAAACTTCAAGAAAACTCTTTTAAATAAATGTATATAAACTATAAGACATATACAGACTAATTTGTATAAAATGATTGATTACAACAAGCAAAGGGTATATAAAGCAAATGAAATAATAACAGTCTTCCTGAATATTTTGTGTCAGTGAACATTAATTAAAAGACATGAAATATTTAAGTTATAGTGCCAAAAACAAGTGACTTAAATCTATTAAAAGTGGTTATTTAGTATTTGTTGTACTATTGATAATGAAGAATATCAATTTATTAAATATCAGTAGACCTTAATATAAATAATAAATACAACTGGATTTTTATTTTTAAGTATTTGATGAAATTATAGTTTTTTTATATGATGAAAACTAACTTACTGTCATCGAGTAAAAACAGACATAAATGTATGACAGTTTTATAGACAGGATCCTGTTTATTGACTTAGAAAATTAAGGGATTTCATCCTAGATGATGTGAACTTTAGAAAGACATTATGTCCATGACATGAAGGGCATAAGCATCTGAAAGAAAAACAGTATCTATACAGCAGTGGTTTGCAACATTCCTATTGCTGTGAACCTTCAGTATAGTTCCTCCTGTTGTGGTGACACCCCAACCATAACATTCTTTTTATTGCTAATTTATGACTGTAATTTTGCTACTGTTATGAATAATAATATAAATATATTTTATTCAGTATATATGACCCCCAAGTTGAGAACCACCACTGTAGACTTTCATAAATTTGCAATGTGTTTTAATTTCTTAGATTTGAATAAAATCTTTTGGAGGAAAGAAAACAGTTTTATATACAGTATCAATATTATTTGTAATCACAATCAGAAAATTTTAAGATTTGTTTTATAAAACAAAGTTTATAAAAATTAAAGGACTTAGGTCCACCAAAGATCTATGTGGCTCTGTTTATAGAAGTCTAATCCTGACTTCCCTGTTACATAGATAGAACATACACTCTTCAAATTTTTTCCTACAACATATTGAATAAGTGTATCCATTTCATAATGTTCCTATGAGGAACAAGTTAATTATTATGTATGTAGTTCCTATACAGTAACCTCAGTATAGCAAATATAATTAATTTAGAATTAGCATACACTCTACACACACACACACGCATTCACACACACACACACACACACACACACACACACACACACACACACTAAAGCAGGGGTTGCAAATTTATTTTGAATAGTCCAGAAAATTGAATGAGGTGAACGAAGAAGATATATGTGAGCATATTCATTTTGGCTGTTGAGTAATGTCATTGGTTGTTTATGAAGCATCAATGATATAAATACAGTATTTGAACACAGAAGACCTTTAACTCCAGGTTGGAGACATGACTATGCTATAGACCTTATAGAGAAAGGCAATGCTGATCTCCTGTAACATGTGAAAGGCTAATTAGCTTTAGTGTGTATGAGATGCAATGTTAAAGCCTAGAATAAGGAGAAGGAAAGAACATATAATTGAAGGTGAATGGAAGAGCCCTTAAAAAAAGATTAAATCTGAGAAACTGCTTGAGAGATTGATTTTGATGCTAAAAAAGGAAAGAATCAAGCAGAATTTTTTAAGTCCTCGTATTTTCTGAAGAAAATTTAACTTTCCTCCTAATTAAATAAATTTGGAGTTTACCAAGAGACATTCAGAGTGTTTTTTTTTTCTCTAAACTTGGAAGCTGTATTTGTCAACTTTATAACTTAATTGGGCTTTGATGTTGACAAATTGATTTTTCTTGCTTCTAATTTATTTAATTCAGTTTTCACAATTAGGCAAGCAATTAATCAATGGTGGAGTCATTAAGATTCATTGCATTGAAATGGTGTCCTGACAATCATCTTAACTAAGAACTGTGCAATTTATCAGAATGCAGACACTTGGGAAGATGTTAAGCAGAACACATTTAATATGCTTTTATTAATAGTAAACATTTCCAGTTCTTCCATTGCTAAAACATAAAGGATGATGTTGAAATCAATACTTATGACTTAGTTTGGCTTACCATACAATCTTATCTAGAAATAAAGCAATATTAACCTGTAATTATTAAGACAAAATGTGAAGCCGACAGTTACAAGAATAGAAAAGATTTTCTGTCTAAGCCACTAATATTTTTCTTTGCTTTAATATGGAAGGATAGAGATACTAGTCAGTGAGGATTTTTAGCTTTATAAACTGAATATAAGTGTTTATAACTATATAACCTGTATAATATTAAATTCATGAGTTTTTTCTTCTATTTTACTTAATGAGTATATTGCATATAAAAAAGTAACAGTTTAAGATCAATGATCCTGTATTTCTGTGAATTTTCTGATGTAGGTGATACATGAACCTTCCTGTATTTAATATGACTAATATTAAATTAAAACAAGAAAATGGAGTTACCTATGTACAAGGACAATACGTCAGACTCACAGAGGCCCCACATGCTGTTGAAATTCTTCATCTCTGCCAAGTAAGTGTAACCCAGCCTTAGAAGTCTGAAGTCAGACCACATGAACCAGCTGGGCATGATCTTTGGAATTCAAACTTCATCTTTAAGCTAAGGTGGTACAGTGGTTTAGCTGTCATGTTCTCGCTCATAAGCTTTGCCAAATTCCAAATTCTAGAGGACACTTCATTTGGGGATCCTGAGTAAGGAAATGGGACCCATGCCTATCTAGAACTGACAATTCTTTCCTGTCTCAGGTTGTCTGTATCTGCTATAATGATAGCCTATCTGCAGAAATCCCAGGTAAGGATGATCTGGTATTTTCCATCTTCTGATGTCACCTAAAGGGATTTGATCTTATACTTTTTTCCTATCTCCTTCTTTGGCATGCACTTTGTTTACCTCCACCTCTTGTTTTAAGCTGCTTTCCTAAAGATTCATGAGTGAGGTGCCATCAAGACTCACAATTGAAAAAGAAGTTTTGTCTTTTTCCTTATAGTCCTGCTTCTGTTGCAACATAGGATGAAAGCAATTGACCTCATCATCAACTTCTTCTTTGTCTTGTAATGTGGGAGATTTGTGCATCTGTCTTTTCTTATTAATTACTTGCCATTTGAAATCACTTTAAAATAGTGGTTTCTACTCTGAAAAATCAAGAAAAGAAAATTTGAGGGTTTTTTTTTTTATAAATCATTATCAATTTAGTGACATAAAGTTATTTTAATTGTTTTACACTTTGAATGTTTAAAATATTGAATGAAACATATTTTAATATATTTTACCCTCTGCTAAGCCCTCATATATCCTCCCTACCTCCCTATCAATTCAATTTTGTATTATTTCTCTCTCTCATACAAACAAACAAACAAAAAACAACAAAACCAATAAAAAAGAAAAAAGACAACAAACCAAAGAAAAACAAAACAAAATACAATAATTTAAAAATAAATCTCACCAAACCATAACAAAAAAGGACAGACAGACAGATACAGACACACACACACACACACATACACACAAACAAACACATACCTACTACCCCTACTACTACTACTACTACTACTACTACTACTACTACTACTACTACTACTACTACATAGAGAGTACTTATGTTCTCTTTGACAGCATCTATAAATTGTAAAAATGTTTCTAGTTAGGTGTGGAACTTTGTTTCCATTACTATTTTCCATGCTGGGTTTTTTATCTGGCTTATTTGTATACAAGTCTTGTGTATGGATTCTCAATGAGTCTTAGCTTTTAAAGATTCTATATTGTGTTTCATTTAGAATATCAACAGAAGTTTTAGAGCTAGTAATGGACCAGAAGGGAAGGGATGTTAAAAGGTAAGGGAAAATAATATAGTGTTAAAACAGACAAGTTGGAAGCTAGAATATTAAGATTGAGAGGCATGATAAATGAGGGAAAAAAGGATGGACAGCTAAAATGTAAATATTTTCCTCTGAAAATTCCTATAGAAGCCAGCTACTATAGAAGCTTCCTACAGTATATACATATATAAAATAATTTAAATGGAGTTACCATATAATAGGTGAGACAATGTCTCAGTTAGATATTATTTTCTATGAAGAAAAATATCAGAGTACCAGTAATGGTTTACATTTTATTGAGTCATTGACCAAAGTTGTCCTATAAATCCAACTTTCTCAAATGTACAGGCTTTTGACATTCCTATTGGTTACTATCTAAAAACTGGTGGTAAGGCCCCATTGTTAAGGCACTAATTTCTTATGTCAATAAACACTGAGAATTCAAGGTGGTGCCTAAATAGAATATAAACCCCTATTGAATATTGCACATGATGCTATTATTAATGGAGAAAATTAATCATTAAATCCATTTATCTACAAACTTACAGCCTAGAACTGTGACCAGTTTGCAAGGTGCACTGGTACCATAGTGATATAAATGTTATGAAAGTAAATGACTTATTTTATTGACTGTCATGATATGACATCAATATATCACACATCTTGTAATGAAACCTTGATGCTGTTAATCAGTTCAAGAACATGTGAATATTTTGGACATGGACACTATAGGAAAACATTCTACTATTTTTTGGTCAAATGTACATTACAATAAAATTGTTCCTAAAAAGACTCTACTATAGCATAGCCTTATTCTGCCCTCACTATAGCTTCTTCTCCTTGTAGTAGACATGAATTAATGGAGATCCACACCTGAAAAAAATGGGCATACGATGGAATATCTTAAACACTTACAGAAAGATTCAAGAATTTATGTGGAAGAAGAAATGGAAAAATATCACCATAGGAAGTTTGCTCTAAGAAAACACTGTCTTCCATTCATAATAGGACTGATGCACACATAAATTGCAAATTATAGAAAAATCAAGTATTTGTTGAAATAATAAACATTTGCAGTATTATTACAATCCATTCTCCATTAAGTTATTTTTTCTATATAAATATTTAACACTTACATTTTACTGCATTGAGTGTAATCTTTGTGTGTATGTGAGCACATTTGCATTAGTGCCAGTGTGGATGTCAGAGGACAACTTTTAGTGTGGACTCTTCTTTCATCCAGTGGATTGAAGATAGTACTCATGTCATCAAGTTCAGTGACAAATGAGCCATTTTGCTGCCCCTTAAATATCTTTTGTTAACATATTATAGCACAGAAATAGGAAAAAAAAATTGAGACAGAAACTGTAGGACCTTGCTGTAATAAACCTATATCGTTGGGAACTATTTAAAAAAAAAACACTCTGTAGGTGAAATGTGGAAGAATTTTAATCTCTATGTTCATCAAATTTTTTAAATGCTGGATATAACACTTAATCAACCATATTGGTGGGAGATTATAGTACAAGGTTGCCAAGAATCATTGCTATTGGACATACTGTATCACAGCAGGAAAAGTGCTCTATCTAGAACTGGATTACCAGCTACTTATGTGATATTTTCACAGAGTCTTTCTTCTAGAGAGACATGAACAATCTAGTCTGTTGGTCATGTCTTTCATTGCTGCCCAGAATTTAAATGTTAGGTTTCATTATCCTAACTGTAATTTCAGACAGGACTTGAAGGAACAAACTAGGTTGACCCAACAACTGCTTCTCTGAAGACTGGTTCTCATAGTACTAGAAGATACTATGCACACTTCCAAATGAGAGGAAAAATGGGTAGTCTTTATCTATCTTGACATGATAGGATAACTTGGTAAGCTCAGCCACATTGTACCATTTTAGGAGGTATTATGGAGACTGAGCAAGTTTCAAACACTTGCTGCCTAATTTCCTGGAATAGATGAAGCCAGGTTGTATGACTAAGTAAGAATCCTCATTAAGAGGCTCTGTAAGGTCATTGTGTGAAGTTGTGAAGGCAAAGCCAAAGTTAGATTCCATTATATTAGAGATGCTAGAACCATGAGATGGTGCAGACAGTCCAAGGAGAACTTCAGGCATGAGACGCTGAGGACAACTGTGTGCCCAAAATGGAATGTTGTTCTTTTTATAGTTAAGTAAAAATTCATAATGTATGACTTCAAATCACATATGAGACATGTAAAGTAGACATATAAAACCATAATAAAGACATTTGAATTAATAAAGAAATAAAGAAATTAAAGCCATCATCATTAACTTCATTATAGGTGTTTAAGAATAGAAGCAAAAAGATATTTTCTTTTTTTTTTTTAAGAAGGTGAACTCTTTCTTTTTTTTTAATTTTATTTTCTAAGTTTTTTTATTTACATTCAAAATCATTTCCCCTTTCCCATTTCCTCCCTCCCTGAAAGTCCCATAAGCCCCCTTCCCTACCTCTTTTCCCCATTCAACCCCCTCTCGCTTCTCTGTCCTGGCATTCCCCTACATCCAGTCTTTCCAGGACCAGGGGTCTCTCCTTCCATCTTCTTAGAAATCTATTGATATGCGAATTGTGTCTAGGGTATTCTGAGATTCTGGGTTAATATCCCCTTATCAGTGACAGCATACCATGTGTATTCTTTTGTGATTCGGTTACCTCACTAAGGATGATATTTTCAAGTTCTGACCATTTGCCTAGGAATTTTATGAATTCATTGTTTTTAATTGCAGAGTAGTATTCCATTGTGTAACAATTTCTTTTATTTTTTGAGATCATAATATAATTATCTTTTTCCCTTATCTTCTGTCCACTGTACACTTTCTGATGTTGGCCAGCCACAGTATCTAGGGTAGACTGAGGCAGGCAGCAAAGGGTGGCATCAGCTGCAATCCCAGCCAAAGCTGCTTTACCTTGGCAATTTTTCTGTTTTTAACACTTTGCTATTTCATGGTCAAAAGGTGTTTACTTTTGGAGAATCTGCCCTTAACTCTGCTCTAGCACAACCAAAATGCCTCTGGCTTCTTGCAAGTTCACTGATAGCAGCATGGAATAAAAAAGAGAAAGAAAAAGAAGAAAAAAAGCTTGGTCTCTGGCTCAGGGGCCCCTCACTGGCCAGGCAATAGGCTTAGAGTTTGCTAACACTTTGTGAGATAGTGAGAAAAGAAAGGAAGAAAGGGAGAATTCAAGCACACACATAGACTCTCACAGACACATACTTTGGTCAGACCTGTGGTCACATGTCTCAATAATTCTACAAGTGTTCATGTGTTCACGCATAGTTATACATATAAACATATACCTATAAATGTATGTATGTATGTCCATACATACAGAACAGACATACACATAAATTAAAGTGTGTGTGTATAATTTGGTGAATGGAGCAGAGCCACACAAGCTACACTTTATTTCCTTTCTCTGGCAACTTACACCTTCTTAGACAAAAGCTCTTCATAAAATTGCCTCATAGATAAAATGTTATACAAAACAGGCATTACAGAAGGATGTTGATAGTATGTTCAATCAGTGTTTCATTTTATAAGCTCATTAGAAGTTCAGAGAAATAGTTTCACATTGCATTGCTTTATCATAGCACATACCTGTGTCTTCATCCTTGGACCTGACCTAGAATGAATGTTTTTCCTTGATCACAAATTCGTTTCACGCCTACTTTCTTATTCTAGTGCAGTTAGCCTGTGACACATGAAGGTCTGCAGAAATCTATTTGTAGCTTTATCCTATAGGGGATTTGAGAGTACTTTTATCAATTTAAGAGTTCTATAAATTCATTATCAGAAATTGTAAAATCATCAAAATATCTAAATAGCATTAATACAAGAGAATATATCTTCATGTTGACCTACAGGAAATATGTCCAATAGGATGGGCTGATGCCCAGGAATCATTAGGCTTTGTAATAGTGACAAAAAAGGTCATATCAGCAGCAAGAAGCAATCCTGGGAGGCAATTTCAGTTGACTTTGCATTTCAAGCTTACCCATAGTAGTCATGCAAAATGGTGGGTCATCTCCCGAAAGCTCAATTGCCTGCCTTAGATTTTCCTAGATGGCTTCTGTCATTTGTCATATACCCTTCTTTGCTCTCAAATTTAAGTAATCTTTAGTCATTAATTATTTCTATAAGGGTCAGAGGACCAGAGTTTGCTGGAAGTTTATGTCTCCTAGTAATATCAGAGGCTATACACTTAAAGGTTTATCAACATTTTTGTGTAAACGTTTACTGAACAAAGATGATACCAAGAGACACGCTAACGCTGACAGGAGAAATTCCACTAGCTCACACCTAAGTGAAGAGCTACAGGCAGCTAAAAATGCAGAGAATGGATCTTCCCCAGGGAAAAGTGGAATTTTAAATACTAAATCACTTTGTCAATACTTAGAGATGCGAACCATCACATCTGAAACTGAAAATCACATAATAAATACAAATAATTCCTTACACATAAAATAAACTAAAAGAAAAGACGTTGAATTTCAAATTAAAGAAAAAATTCTATCCCAAAATAAAATCAAGAGAATGATAAAAACAATATATTAAAGGGACTCAGCAATTCTTCTGTCATTATTCTATTTGGCTTATTCAGATAATCAAATTTTCAAAGAGAAAGGTAAACTGCAATATTTTTAAGAAATTGTCCCTAGATTCTAAGTTTGATGCAAACTGTATTTTCATTTATTCAAGACGATCTGTATTTATCAGCAGTATTAAAGATATGTGAACATGCTCTCTCAGAGTCTTTTAGATGAATATATATTTTGTTCTTAAAAGTAAACCAGACTGTACTGGACAAACTCTAGTCAAACTTTAGTGAAAAACATGCATGATACTGAAGAAATTCTTGAAGGTATACAAGATTTTGATTTCTCTTTTATATAATTACAATCAAAACGTGATAATTGGTATAATCTCATTTTATGTTAAAGAATCATTTGAATTTATAACTATTGTATAATATATCCCTTTGAGGGGTTTAAGCATGACTCCAGGTCTAAATTTGGCCTTATAACACTACTATTATCTCATAGCTTTCTTTAGATTGTCATGATTTTAAAGTGAAACCTAAGAGATATATCTCCCAAATACAGAGGAAAAAATTAAAGTGATTTAAATAAGCAGATCAAAACACCAAAACCAAAGAGAAAAGAATGTACTCAATAGGGTTAAGATAATGTTTTCTAGTTTGATTGATGTAAGATTTGATGTTTCTGTGAAATCTTTCTAATAGGTTACCTTATCTAACAGTCTTCAGAAGTACAGAGCTCTAATTAGTGTAACTGTGTATGGAAGTGGACCTGTCTCGGATTGCCTAATCAGTGCAGTGAGGATTCTGACATTAAAGCTATAGTCTTCTACTTTAGAATTTAAATGTACTAGGTAAAAAATTATTTTTATTTTTTAAATTAATTAATTAATTTTTTACACTCCATATTTTATTCCTCCCTCCAGTTATTTCACATCCCATACCACTGCCCCAGCCCCTGACTACGCGTGGATGTCCCTACCCTCCACCCCACTTGACCTCTAATCTTCCTGGGGCCTCTAGTTTCTTGAGGGTTAGGTGTGTCATCTCTGAATGAACCCAGACCCGGCAGTCCTCTACTTTATGTCTGTTGCGGGCCTCATATCAGCTTGTGTATGCTGCCTGTGTGGTGATCCAGTGTTTGAGAGATCTCAGGCAGGAGTCCGTTTTAATTGAGACTTCTCTTCAGTCTCTTCCAACCTTCTCTAATTCAACAACAGTGGTCCACTACTTTTGTCCATTGTTTGGGAACAAGCATCTACATCTGACTCTTTCAGCTGCTTGTTGGGTCTTCCTGAATGCAGTCACGATAGGTCCGTTTTTGTGTGCACTCCATAGCCTCAGTACTAGTATCAGGTCTTGGGACCTCCCCTTGAGCTGGATTCCACTTTGAAAGTTATTTTTTTTTTTTTTTTTGGTTTTTCGAGACAGGGTTTCTCTGTATAGCCCTGGCTGTCCTGGTACTCGCTCTGTAGACCAGGCTGGCCTCGAACTAAGAAATTCGCCTGCCTCTGCCTCCCAAGTGCTGGGATTAAAGGCGTGCGCCACCACCGCCCGGCTGAAAGTTATTTTTAAATTAATAGATTTTCGGTAAAATTACCATTTCTTTGTAAATAAATATTATAAAGTAAAATTAATAAATATATATAACAATTTTATTATTAAGTTATGAAATACATTTTAAAATTAGTGTATAATTATTGAAAACTTCGTTTCTAACTCTATAACACAAAATTCAGACATGAATTTCACACAAATGATTTCCTTGCTATTTCATATGTATACTTATAAAATTTTTTCTATGCTATTTTTGGGTTCTTGATATCAAACTTGACATTTATCGTATGAGTCATCACATTGACCCTGAATATATTTTTCAGTGATCATTATGTTTATAAAATCCACTGTATTGCAGCTTCCTAAAATTACTGCATTCTCTATCTCTGCCAATCACAAGAAAAGAGCATTGTATCATCAAAATGTGAGAGAATTGTTCATGGCAGAGTCTATAAACATAAGCTCGTAGGAAATAAATGCCATTTGGGAAAATAATTCACAGCAGTATATAGCAATATATAAAATGTTTACAAATGTCAACTGTTATTTATATGTGGCCAAGTAGTTAATTGCATTCTATCCAAGCAGCTATTGCTGCCTGCACCACAAATCAATGTAAACCTTGAACACTCTGGGTCTGGTAAGTATAAGCATTATTACCAGATCTTCCTCAGAGATTTAGCATCATTTTCAATTTACAGTCATAATAATGCTCTCCATATTTTTAAAATGGTGGTTGAATTTATTTTTAAAGTTTAAATAATAAGCATGTGTTTATACGTAACTGTATATTACATTCTTAACTCTATTCAATTTTTTGAGGTACTATTAATTAAACAAATCCCAATAATTAAGGTGTGTCTATTGTAACTATAGCATCTAGTGTTCCAAAATTATACTTTTCATAGATAATCAAAAATAAACTGTGACAAAGTAACATGAAGATTGGAGTCTCAAACCTTCAATCTCAAATTGTGTGGATACACTTGGATTGCAAGCAAACACAGTGTTTTCCTTGTTCACTAAATAAAATAATGCTAAGTATCAGAATGTACAGCTATTACATGACAAACGCTGTCATTTACATCATGAAAACGTTTGCAATGCACAAATTGAGTAGAAGATATCCAGAGAAATGAGTTCTTCTAGTGATACAGCAAACTAGTATAATACCTGTCAAACTTTAGTGTTCAATATTAGAAAGAGATAGGGAGAACTGAATAGATTGTTCTCTGTGGGGATGACCCTAGCTGACATTCCTACCAGAGGGTGATATAGAGACTGAAGTGAACACCTCCTATAGCTGGGCAGAATTTCCAGAGGAGGGAGGGGGACATCAATCCCCCTATAAAATCTTCAACCCAAAATTTGTCTTGCCTGCAAGATGTTCAGAAATAAAGATGGGGCAGAGATTGAGGGAACAGCCAACCAAGGACAGCCCCAACTTGAGACCAACCCCACGTGAATGAATCAACCCCTAACATTATTAAAGACACTTTGATGTGCTTGTATTCAGGAACCTAGCACAACTGTCTCCTGGGAGGCTTCATTCAGCAGCAGACAGAGGCAGATGCAGAAACCCCCAGCTAAACAGCAGGCAGAGGCAAGGAAGTCTTGTGGGAGATTGGGGAATAGATGTGAACAAGTTGGTGAGGTCAAGGACATAACAAGAAGATCTACAGAGACAACTAATGTTGGACCATGGGTGGCTCACAGAGCCTTGGCCACCAACCAGGAAGCTTGCAGGAGCTGGACCTTGACCCACAACATGTGTACCAAATGTGCAGCTTGGTCATCATATGGGTACCTAACTATTGGAGGAGGCTTGTTTTTTGTTCTCTGCCATTGTATCTTCTCACCTCTACCTGGAGTTCCTGGTTGGGCTCAGTGTGAGAGGATCTCCATAGTCCTGTGGGGACTAGATAACCCAGGGTGGAGTGGTATCTAAGGTGTAACCCCTTCTCTGAGGAGAAGGGGAGGGGATAATGGGGTGGGGAAGGATTTGTAAGGGTGGAATTGGGAAGAGAGGACAGAGGGGTTGTGATTTCATTGTAAAGTGAATAAAAAAAAATAAATTATTGAAAAAAAAATCAAAATGATCAACAACTCACAAAAGGAATGAAAGAAATAAAGAAGAAAAATAGAGGAAAAAAAGAGAGCAGAGGACCTTGAATTCAATGCCAGAACCAATGTAAAAAGTCGGGCATTATGTTTGTTAAGTCGGGATGTGATTATAATCACAACACCGGGGATTAGATACAAATACACCTCCAGGAATTTTGCAGCCAGCCTAATCTGCTGAGAAAGTTCAGTGAGAATCTCTTTCTTAAAAAATAAATAAAACTAAAGAAAAAAAGCAATAATTGTACATAATACCCAGGGCTACAGAAGAAGAGTGACTCTGTACTATACAGGCCTTCATGTCTTCTCTCTCTCTCTCTCTTTCTCTCTCTCTCTCTCTCTCTCTCTCTCTCTCTCTCTCTCTCTCTCTCTCTCGATCGCTCGCTCTCTCTCTCTTCCTCCCTCCTGATCCCTATTCCTCTCCCGTGTGTGTGTGTGTGTGTGTGTGTGTGTGTGTGTGTGTGAGAGAGAGAGAGAGAGAGAGAGAGAGAGAGAGAGAGAGAGAGAGAGAGAGAACACACATTGGTGCTTGTGAGGGAAAAAGCCAAAATTTAATAGAAGTTTTCCTGATAGAAAAACTTAAACAATTAACTGTCTTTTCAACAGAAAATGCTAATATGATTATTGATTAATAGTTGAACTTCACATTGTCTTGATAGAGAAGAATTATATTAGCTAATCACGAGAATTAATAGGGCATAGTGATATGATAATTCCTTTTATATACATTTGCAGAGGTAAATGTCAAGAAAAAGTTTTTACCAACTCCTTTAAAGGATAAATTATATGTAAACATGAATATATTTTAGAAACTTGTGTAATAACATAGACTCCAATGAGCTACAGTGATAATATGTTACAATAGAATTATTACTTTAACCTCTACTTTCCGAAGTATATTAATGGTAAGAAAAAAAAAATCATTCGGTTGGCAGTTGCGTAGATGTACAAGGAAGCAGGATTCTTGGTTACCCACCTGTTGCCAAAGATTTTTGAAATTTCAATAACTAAAACCACACCTTGCTTCTCCCTTTTCTCCAACCTGGAGTGAGCTGAGACTACAAGCAATAATCTGCCATCGTGTTGAACTTACCCATCATTTTGACTCTGAAAAAAAAATAAGTGACTTCTGGATTTTGAAATAACAATAAATTCTAAGAGCTGGGAAAAAGTAGTTGCTCAAGTTGTTCATTAGCAGTAAGTGCAGGGCAAAGTTTGCAAAGCTCTTAAATTCTGGGCTCTCCACACCTGTGCCGTGGAATGATCCCAAATTATTACTGATTTGCAGCAGCTGCTACAAATCACGACTGCCAGGAGACAAATTTGTTGTTGGTAAGGAAATCTCCTGCCAACCTTCCTGTCTAAAAAAAGAGATTAGGTGATTTCAACAGTTGCCTGCATTACTAAATCAGGACTGGGAAATCTCCTTTTCTTTCTTTTTTTTTTTTATTTTATTTTATTTTTTTAATTTACATTCCAAATCACTTCTATTCTCACTACTGTCTTTCAAGGGATTTTGACTCCTCGGGACCTCTGCAAATAAGTTGTTTTCTATGGACTGTATTTTCATTCTAAAGAATAGCTTTTTCCAAAGTGTTTGCAGTGTTGGAGCCTTCCTTACAATGTAGCATTAAAAAAAAACAATCCACAATCGGATATTTTATTCTTCCCTATCAGGTGTACATGATTTAAAATTAAACTTGCTCTAATTCTGTTTTAAAATAGAAACCTGCTCTGGTTTTATATCCGTGTCAAACACAAACACCTACTTGTTGAGAACACTGAGCAGAAACAGTGGTGGATTCTCATGTATAGGTTCAAGATGGGTCTCACCCACCTAATATGCTTGTCAGAAACAAATACCTTAAAGGCTTCAACTACATTAGTAATGTCATGACAAGCTAATACCTCTGAGATATTCTAAAACTCTACCTAATCAAGTTTCCATATGTGTATTAAGCCATCTCTTATCTTCCACACATTGTGGTATAATAGTGAGAACTCACTTTGATTACTGTTATTGACTATGTAATACAGTAGGTTACTCTGTGTTCTTTCCAGTATTATTATTATTATTATTATTATTATTATTATTATTATTATTATTATTTATATTCTTTTTTGTTTTTTTGAGACAGGGTTTCTCTGTGTAGCCCTGCTGTCTTGTAACTCACTCTGTAGACTAGGCTGGCCTCGAATTCAGAAATCCACCTGCCTCTGCCTCCCAAATGCTGGGATTAAAGGCATGTGCCACCACTGCTGGGCTTACTCTGTGTTCTTTCTTCCTCCCAGTTTCTGTGTTGCCCAAAGAAACTCCATTTTCAAGCAGATTTTTTACCTCCATTATTAAGTTAGTGTACTTAATATCTGCTCCATCTGTTAGACATTGCCCGTCCAACACAGACTAATAAATTATTCTTTGGGTTAGAAGTATAGCCCTGCTCTAAGTTTTCTGGGAAGAATTGAAACCATGAAAGACTTGTGAGTATACTAAAAATCATATCAGACTAACCAGGCCCAAATACTTATTAGATGAACTGACTGAACACCCAGACCTGGCTGTGATAACTGGTATGTTGATCAAAGACTAAGAACTCCACAACTGTCTGGGCTCCCCACTGTCCATGCAGTCTCCTATTTGTGAATCCACCAGTACAGAATGGTACTAGACTTGACCTTGGATTCCTGCCATTACCTATTTCCAGCTCCAAACCCCTTTGGCCTTTAACCTCGAAGCTGAACTCTGTAGCTTTGTTATGATACTTGACTTCTCTTTAGCTCCCTCCAGGCACTTTTCTCATTCATTATTTTATTTAATGCAACTCTTTCTAAATCCTTTTTTGAGGCCTGCCTCTTGTATCTGCTGAAGCCCCTCTAATTTGTGTTCATTGTGTTACTCAAAATAACTTGCATGGATATGGAGATGGATATGGAGATATATTAACTGTGCAATGTGTGATTTCAGAGATAATGTTAGTAATTAAGTTTGGAATGATGGAACTTATATTCACCTTTACCAAGCTATCAAAATAGCTAGATTACATGAAAAAATACTATCATTCAAACACCAAAACTTTCAAATTTATAGTTACTAAGTAAATTATGATTTTATGGAAAGACACAAACATGACTGTCTGTAATTCTGGCTTAATATACTAGACAAAGCTCTTCATGTATTTCAAGGCTTCTAAGATTTGTAAATACTTATTTTCTACTCAGTTCTCAAGCCTGAGTACAGACTATTGGCAAAAAAATTGACTAAAGTGCTAAAGGCTCTAAGTTCAAACCACCAACAAACCGATCAACCAACCAATCATAAAACAAAAAGAAACCAAAAAATACCTGAAATGCAGATTGCACTGTTTTTGGAGGGGCGGTAGTGCTGATGGTGGGTGGGTGTCTTCATTTCAGATAATGAATAAAAATAAGTTTGTTTGCTTTTAATGTTTCTTTTTAATTTACAGGGTTAAAGCCATGAACACTGAAAGAACCAATAAAAGATATTATTCTTCCTTACAAATTAGAAAATGACATATCTAGACCTACTAAATCTTTCAAATTATATCATAACTTCTAAATAATAATAATAATAATAATCAAATAATTAGGAAGATTAAAAAATATATGTCAAATTGAACTGAAGTAACTATAATCCAGTAAGGTCTAAAATACCTATATCAGTTCTATCTTTAAATGGTACAACTTTAAAATTATAGTGTATTTTAAAAGTATATTTTAATTATCTGAGCATTTATCTTATTTCTGTAAAATAGTGTAAATAACGGAAAAAATATGATTTAAAAATTAGAGAAAACTTGAATAAATTATATTTAAAAATCATACATGATTGGTTAAATATTTTATTAAAGGTGAATGAATATGCTCAATATTACAAAAAGGAAAACAAATCTATATCTATGTATCTACATCTCTCTATATATACCCTATATATATCTGTATGTACATGTCTAAATATATGTAGCAAAATGAGTATCATCACTGATTTGAATAATTAAACAAAGAACAGACAAATTTTGGTTTTAATTTATGATATAATCAATAATATAACTTTTAAAAGTCATATAGCAACAGATTAAAATATAGCTTTACAATATAGATGCCAGTTTAAAAGAAACAGTATTTCAGAAGAATTATGCATTTGTATTTATTACAAAACTTTATTTAACAAAATATATTTAAAGATTTTAGGTGTAGGTTATACCACAAAATTATCTCAGCTCTTCATCAAGAAAATTGAATAATAATATCCTTGAAGTATTGTAGAAGTGAGAAGCAACTACAATGATGAAATATTCAATTTACAAATATATCAAGTGTAAGACATCATTATATTTTAAAGGTTTAAATTATCTTTTAAGAATCTTGAATAAAAAGGAATACTTAAACCATGTTTATCAGAACATGTGAAATGTCTTTCAATAGCTGAACTTAAAGATTCATGTGTTTTGTGTTGAAAGTATTCAACTACTCTAAACTAAAAGAGTTCATTTAAATTAAAAATGTATGTACCAAAATATGCTCAACTTTTACATGGCTTGAGTATTATTAAAGAAATGAATTACAACATTCTCATAATAAAAAATGGAAATCAGAGTAAAATATTGCAATAGTTAAGTTTACTTGGCAAAGACTTGCAAGACAGGTTTTTATTCCTAAAGCCCAGAATCAGTATTATTACCAAGGAATACAGAGTGCTTAATAAATCACAAGGTGTATGAAATTAATGACTCAGAAAAAGGTTTAAATCCTCAACTCATTTAAAAAAATCTGTCGTTAACATGAAAAATGCAAGAACAGTGGATAATTTGGAAGTGAGGAAGACTTTGTTGAATTATTTATCGACAAACCGAAGATAACAAAGCACTTGGCTCATGTCGAAATGAATGCAAACAAGCAGGATACATAACTTGCATTGCAGAGAAAATTAGAAAAATCTGCTTACTCTGTTGAGTTGTATTTTAAAAGCCAGAGGAAGTGCAGTAATGTACTAAAAGATAACTGGGTAAAGGAGACATGGAATAGCTAAAGATTTTAAGTTTGTATGATGATGTGTAGTAATAGATTCTTATGTTTAGAAACCACATAGTAGTTCTTAATTTTCCACTAAAATAATGGTAACAACCTAGAAGGACGGAGCATCTTCAAATCCTAGAACATAAGCAATAATATAATTGCAGAATAGATGTAATATTAAAAGGCATAGGATTAGATTATGTTTAATTTGGGATACTCAACTGATTTAAGAGATGTCTGGAGAAACAGATATATATTCTTTATGACTTATTTTCTGAGGGAATTTGCAGATATCAGCACATTAAGTATGAGTGAGTCTATTTGGAAGGTCCATACTCGAGGCAAACAAGTACTAACCACTTTATGGTGGATCAAGTATGAACAGAAACAAGACAGGAGGATCAATCTTTTTCCTGGAGCTGATTACAACAGTGCCCCTACAAATCCTCAGTTCTTCAATTTGGGATGGGGATTGACTTGGCAGCTATGGATTGGGTACTAGGACCTAACCACACTATTGGCATACCAAGAAATCAGTTTTATAATGACTTACTGTGGCAGTACTTGGACCCCATAAATGAATAAACCTGTGTCTGCACGTGTATACATATTTTCCATGTATCATCTATCATGTTATCTACCTATTATTTATCTATTATCTATGTATCATCAACCTATTATCCATCTGTTTCAGATATATAATATGTGAAATATATAATATTATATCATTCATACTCACATGCAGTATACACAGCATAAGAGTGTACATAGAAATCAGTGTATTGTGTTAATTCCCTAACCTGATAGCGCATTAGATTGCATTCTGAGTGTTAAGAGGAAAATAAAATGCTACGTAGATCAGAGATAAAGCAGAATCAGTTTTGTTTTTTTTTTTTAATTTACATTCCAAATCATTTCCCCTTTCCCGTTTCCTCCCTCCCCGCAGAATCAATTTTAAGTATTTAGTCTAAGTCTCTATTTTATACTTCTCAACCTCTGTTTTTCTTTTCCTATTTTTCCTTTTCTCCTTCAGTCCTCCCCACCCTCCTGCTTTATTTGCTTATTTCTTTCTTTTCAGTGAATCAAGGATTCCAAGAATATTAGGGAGAAACTAAAATTTTCCACTGTACATTGTAACATTTTGTATTGAAGACCTTGAATTCAATAATTACCTGATGGTCTATTTACTACACTCTATTACTATATTGCTATTTTGTATTACCAGCAAAAATTATGCTTAGATATGTGATAAGTAAACTAACTAATGATAAAATACAAATTAATATTATTTCCTGTGCCTCTAATTGCAGACATCTTATTTCCTCTTCTTTTTAAAGAAAAAAGATGGGAAATATTTTACCAAACATTTTTCATTTATCTTACTAGAGAAAAGTTGAAGAACTGTAGCTTATTTTTCCATTTGGATATTTCTAGTCATTTTGTGTGGCACGGTGATTACAAATTTATTATGTTTTTCTACTTCTTAGATACTTCTAATTTATTCTTACAACCATGTCCTGACTTATTCCCTTGTCTTAATACTAGGCTCTCTTTGTTCTCTCATATAGCAATTCTTATATGATACCCTTCTCTGTGTGAGTGTATTACAGTTGTTTCAGATCTCTTGGAATACTTCATAATATTTAAAACAAAAGAAGGTTCCTTGTTCCCTGAGTTGGTGTATATTTGCTGTCATCTTTTGCTGTCATATCAAAACTCTAGAGATTGTAAAAGAACACATGGATACTATATACTAAGGGAAATTGCCTGATCAATGTTTGAGGATGCTGAAAGACTTGGTACAGTATTAGGGAATTTTTACATGCTTTCAGTTGGGCCTCTCTTCTGCAAACATTCTTGGCTCATGAATAAAGCAAACATAAATGTGAGAAAATTTTGGCTGTCTCTATACTGCTAATACTGCTAATGATAGTCATGAAACCAGAGTTGCCTCTTGGGTTACCTAATCTTATTAATATAATTTATGAGAAAACTCAAACAGAAGCCCAATTTCATTAGAGGTTAAAAGGAAGCCTACAGGTCAGGAAAGTTGTAAACCTTGACAGCAACCCAATTGAGGAGAATGGAAAAGAGAAGGGAAAAGGCATCACTGTTTTAATTGCACTGACATAGATGTCAGCCCCAGCTTCAAAAGCAGGTGGGTGGTAGATGGAAAGGAGATTTAAAGAAAGAAGGAAGCCCAGTATGATAGGGAAAACATGTTTTGAAAAAGCTAAAAAAAAGGAAAAAGTTATACTTCTCTGATTAATTCAGAAAATTTCTTAAACTTTAAAAAATTCTGTAGTTCAGTAAGGACTGCACTGAACTAGTTTGCAATCTCCAAAAAGGAAAAGAACAATATTTCATAACATGAATAATAATTACCCCCATTGCTTTAGCATTATATAATGTCAAACTACCTTTCTGAGAGGTTCCTTTTTCAGGTTATTGACCCACCGAACTGGAATGTCAGCTTTCCCTCTAGGCAAAAGACTTCATTTTCGTGGCTGTAGGTTTTGTCTCAAGATGAAGCAACTTTTGAAAAATTAATTATTTTATTTATGTATATATCAAATGTTGCCCCCTCCCCATCTGCCCTCATAGAGTTCATTCCTCCTTCCCTCTCCCCTTTGCCTCTGAGAGGGTACCTGCCAAATATTCCTCTACCCTGGGATATCACATCTCTATAGGAATAGGTGCATCTTCTCCCACTGAGGCCAGAAAAGGCATCCTTCTGCTATGTAACCAAACCAAAGAGCATACATGGGCTGGTGCATGACCCCGTCTCACCTCATGTTCTAGGGGTTGAGGTTATATGATAATATTGGTCTTTCTATGGGGTTGCCACCCCCCTTCAGCACCTTCAATCCATCCCTTAACACTTCCATAGGGGTCCCTGACCCCAGTCTAATGGTTAGTTGTAAGTATCTGCATCTGTCTCAGCCAGCTTCTGGTAGAGTCTCTAGGAGGACAGGATCCTGTCTGTAAGCACCAAATAGGATCAGTAATAGTGTCAGAAATTGGTGCCTGCCCATGGGATGGATCCCAAGTTGGGCCTGTCACTGGTCAACCATTCCTTGGGAACCAGACAAGGCATGTCTGGGCCTCTGCCAAGACAAGACCAGGGTCATTTTTCTTGCAATGGAAGAATAGTGGTTCCATCCCTAAATGACCTGTCCTATTTGTACTTCATCATTTCCCCCTCTGAAGTAGTAGCTCTGACTTTATTTTAGAAACTGGAGATATAGACAAAACCTGGTTTCTTTCTAATTGTTGTAGGTCATTGGTGTGGAAATTGAGGTCGCATTCCAGAGGGCTTATCTAGGAAATCTCAAAATAACATAAATATTTTATAGAAGATATAGGGAGGGAAGAAAATTATTTTCTACTGCCTGGAAAGAGAACAAAAGGGGGAAGTAAATCTAGAAGTGATTAAGGGAAAAGTAGAAGTTTAGTATCAAATGTCATGTTGAGAAAATCAGGATAAGCCAGAGTAGGGAATGTTTTAAATTGTTCAAATCAATGTTCATTAGAATGCCTGAAAGGGGTCTCAAGAGCACATCTATTCTTTGGGGTTCTAATGATCTGTGGTTTCCAAGGCTACAATTAAGAGTGATGAACCCATTATTCACTTTAAGTCACATTTATAGGTAAGTGGAAAGCAACAATCATAGTGTGACTTGATCAGTTGTAGGTGGTGGAGTAGAAAGAGTGTTATACTGCACCTTGCTTCTCTGATGGGAATGGTCAGACGTTCCCTGGCATGCGGCCTGGGAAAGGCCAATCTGGGGAGTTCACAGTCAATGTTTTACTTAGCTGGACTAGAAGAATCTGGGACAAATTCTGTGGTTTCTTGTCTCCTTTGTGCAAGGCTCTGTAGGGGTTCCTCTGGGAGTTAGGAACAGGGTACTTGTCTAGGAAATGGGACCCTGTTCATACTTCCCTTAAGGGTGCTCACACACTGGGCAGGAAGAGGAAGGCAGAACCCAGGACTGGCAGATCCTGGTCTGATCCTGGTCTGAGAATCCTGGAGAGGAAAGAAGAGGGGAAGGTCTTCCTAGGGAGTTTTGCCATGGCTCTTTAAGCCTTCTCCACTACAGTTGATCCTATCTTCCTTATACTGTTTTATTTGATAGGGGATGTAAATGCTGACAATGTATTCAGAGTGATCCATGGTTTAAATAACTTTGTGGGGAAGGAATGCCCAGGGAAGTAAGCCTATCATCTGGGAAATATGATTCCTTGAACCAGTGAAACAGCACCATTTATAGGTTTGTTTGAACATTTTTCTCAGGTATTTATGGCCATGCAGGTGACCAGAAGTAATGTGCTTGTATGTTTACTGTCTGGGACAGTTGTGAGTCTAGAATTCAAGCATTACTTGGACCAGGGAAAAGCTCTTGGTTCCTTAAACTTATTTTCTTTCTTTTAGGAAATTGTTCTGTGTATTAAGAATGAGTGAATAACCTTGCTTGACTTTGGTTTCTCTTAGTGTTTATCCTAACACATGGTGGTGGCCATCTTACCACAGTAGTATTACCTCTGCCTTACAACTTGGTTAATACTTAATTAGTGCAAAGGTTAATAGTTTGATATGAGCCAAGTCTCAGGAATGTCTGATAAACAGGCACATACACATCTATTTCACAAGATGAGAAAGCTTTATATAATACTGGCCCTTGGTGGCATGCTATAATTCATAGAAAAGTTTTCTCATAATCTACTTTATCTTTCTCATATTCATCACATATTTTCCTCCTTTAATTTAAAAATCATCTAGTAAATTCTGATTTCTGAAATCTCTAGAAATTGTACACTATTGTAAGAATGAGTGACTGGGAATTTGTGAATAAGAGTGGTGTCTATGAGCTTCTTGGTGTGGCTGCTAATGAAAGGAATTAATTTCTATGTCCATGTGTCATCACAGCTTAAGGTAACCCTTACCCAGATCAATATTAGATCAAAATGTAAGCCAGAGATTTTGTTTTCTTAACCAGAAGATATTATGTGTCTCCAGGGTCTTCACTACTATTCATGACCATCCCCCAACAGAGTAGATAACACTAATTAATTTTTGAACTTGATTAATTATCAGAGAGGACAAATTCCTCTGCCATCTTTGACTCTGGAAAGGATAACATAGTCAATAGACTCAATGAAATTTCTGGCTTTGAGCTTTAAAAATAAAAGTAGTTTCTTTTGTTTGCTTTTTTGTCTTTTGTTTGAGGATCTTACCCTAAGCTTCATCAACTTTTATCTGCTGCTTTTACCACTTCCCATCTGCAGAGGTTATCCTAAACTACAATTATGGACTTGGAATAACGTCTAAACTTCCATTTTTACAGTTGAGAGTATTTTGTCAGGTAATATAATCTTCTAGTAGGTTTTAAACAAACACATACACAGACACACACACACACACAACACAGTCATTGATTTTATTTGTATTACTGTTAGATTTCAGAAGTAAAAAAAAACAATCTTTGACTGGTAGGAGATGTGTGCAGAAAGAAGTTATTATCATTACGAATCCTAGGCAGGTGCAAAGGAGAATCCAGCATAGAATCTATTTTTAAAAGGTTCAAATCAAAGTCCATTGACATCCATTGATGAGTTCACAAGATACTACATCCCTATACTTTGGTTCCTCCTAAAGTTTTGTTGTTTTTCTGGTGTACAGGCGGGGAGGGTTGTGTGCAGGTGGTAGGAGTGCTTGTTTGTGTTTTAGTTGACCTTCAAATCTTGTCTTGAAAGACTTAAAGCCAGGACCAGTTTCAGGCATTTTGATAGCTGATGGAGTAGATAGAATTATGTTATCGCTTCTGGTGAGGGAAAAATAAAATATTAACCACCACTTGATTTATAGGTTAAAATAATGGTGGTCCTGTCTTTCTTGTAGGTAAGTACATAATGTAGGTGAGTTATGCTGAAGTTGGATGGCATTTTTCTCACCAAGAAATAAAACCATTATTATTAAGCAACATTTATTTAGAAATATGAAGAATCAAATTTTTACTGGGAAACATCTTTTTAGGAATAATATGAATTGGACCAATTTTAAGCAGAAGGCATAAGGTACACCAGGGTTGTGAGTGTCTTCAATGCCAGCAGTTGGTGGCAGAGGAAGATGAATATCTGTGAAATCTAGGCTAGTCTAATCTACATATAGAGTAGGTTAGCCAGAAATACATAGTGTTTTCCTGTTGAGAGGTCACATCTACTCCATCTTGAGACCATCCTCTATCTTAAAGAAAAGTAAAAAGAAAGAAAAAAAAAAGCCTGAAAACTTAACCTGCAGCTGCACCCAAGCTGCACCCAAGTACTCCCTAGCTACTTCCTAGAAACAATTAACCAAAGATTAGTCTGATAATTTCAGATGTACTTTCAGACCCTTTTCTTTAATTAGATGTTTTCTTTTTTTCCTTTTTTTTAAATTAGATATAGTCTTTATTTAAATTTCAAATGTTATTCTTTTTCCTGGTTTCCCCTCCCAAAACTCCCTATGCTATCCCCCCTCCCCCTGCTCGCTAACCCACCCACTCCTGCTTCCCTGTCCTGGCATTCTCCTACACTGGGGCATGGAGCCTTCTGTGGACCAATGGCCTCTCCTCTCATTGATGTCCAAAAAGGCCATCCTCTGCTACATATATGGCTGGAGCATATATGTAGCTTCTTGGATGGTGGTTTAGTCCCTGGGAGCTCTGGTTGGTTGATACTGTTATTCATCCTATGGGTTGCAAACTCCTTCAGCTCCTTCAGTCCTTTCTCTAACTCCTCCATTGAGGACCCCGTGCTCAGTCTAATAGTTGGCTGCCAGCACCCACCTCTGTATTTGTCAACTCTGGTAGAGCCTCTCAGGGACAGCTATATCAGGTTCCTGTCAGCAAGCACTTCTTGGCAACCACAATGTGTCTGGGTTTGGTAACTGTATATGGGATGGATCCCCAGGAGGGTCAGTCTTTTGTGATTGTATGTGGTCTTGCTTCAGAACACCTCCCTGTCAGTGTACAAAAGACATTTAGTTAAAGACTTGCCAGGATAGACCTCCCAACTCCCAACTTACTTCAATTTCATATAAAAACTTGTCCTATTGAGGGTTTGAGGTTGCTCATCCTTCCCTTCCTGTCCTGCTATATCAGGGTTAGGTTGGAGAAGAGTCCAAGCTCATAAAGAGACCCTAATGCTATTACACCGGAAAATGCTTCTTGGTGGTCTTTTTGGGATTCGTGAATACTTCCTGGCACAAAACTGTCTTACAAACAAAAATTAAAATTAACACAACAACAACAACAATAATAATGAGAGCAACTGCTCATTTCCCCCACACACAAGGAAAAAGCAACAACAAGAACAACAATAAGAGAGTGTATAAGAACATTGGCCACTGGGGACAATAAAGTGTATATAAGGATACAAATGTTCAGGGATAAATTTGAACTAAACTCCAAACTGTGACAGTTCCTGTTAGACTGCTTTCCTCCACAATCTGCCCTCTGCTTTGTCTTGTGTTCCAGGTATGTCTTATATATATTTTATTGATTCTATTCACATATCTACAAATGTTCGCCATGATAGACTATATCATGTAGTTAAAACATAAAATCTACCTTCTAAAACGAATTATGGATGAACTTCTTAGGTATAAACCATTATTCAAGACACGGTAACTGTGCCAGCTAGTCTTATGTCAACTTGACCCAAAATTAGAGTTAAAGGAAAGCAGGAAACTTTAGTTCAGAAAATACTTCCATAATACCTGCCTGTAAGGCGTTTTTAATTACTGATTGATGTGGGAGGGCCCAGCCCACTACGGGTGTTTCCATCTCTGGGCTGATAGTCCTGGATTCTAGAAGAAAGTAGGCTCAGTATACCTTGTGGAGTATGACAGTAAGCAGTATTCCTCCATATCCCCTCTATCAGTTCCTTTCTCTATGTTCCTGTCCTATTTGTGTTCCTGTCCTGACTTCTTCTAATGAAGCACAACAATATGAAAGCATAAGTCAATTAAACCCTTTCCTCCCCAATGTGCCTTTTTGGTCATGATGTTTCATTGCAGCAATAGACACCCTAGCTAAGGCAGTATCTGCATCAAAAACTACAGTCCACAGTTTTGTAAGCTGTATAGGATACTTGTTTAAAAGATTTATCCCCCAGAGCAGGACTGTGATATATAAGAGAATCAACCATGCAAAGTAAGTCCCATATTATTTTTACTAGTTTTTACATTAACCTGTTTATCTGAAATGTTTTGAAAATTTCTTTTAAAAATCTAGGTGTTGCTGTGATGGATTTCGTATGTCACAAACACTACTGCTGTACTCATGGAGTGAGGTCCCCTAATACATACTTCACATATCATTTGGCTGCTTTGTTCTCCTGTACTTCTCTCAGAGTGACAACCAGGATTTGTACTTCTGCCTCTGTGATTTATGCCATGTGAACAAGAAATCTTTTATTAGATTATACCTTCATTTTAAAATGTCTAGCCTCTAAAACATAAAGAAATACTCTTCCAATCTAGGCAAATTACTGAGTTTTAGCTTTAGCCGTTTTTTATGAAAATATCACACATGCATACTCAAACACACACTCATATACATGAAAGAGAGAAAAGCAATATCCTCAATGGGTTAATTGATAATTAAAAACTCTTGGTTTTTAAAATTGTAATAATCACAGTTATATCCTTATGATTCCTAAATATGCAAATTAAGGATAAAAATTCTTGTGAACAAAATAAACACAGAAGCAGATACTAAGACAAAGTATGGAGCAGAGACTGAAGGAAAGGCCTTCCAGAGACTGCCCCATGTACAGTCCATCCCATATACAGTCACCAAATGCAGACACTGTTGTGGATTTCAAGAAGTTCATGCTGGCAGGAGCCTGATATACCTGCCTTCTGAGAGGCTCTCCCAGAACCTGACAAATAAAGAGGCAGATGCTCCCAGCTAACCATTGGACTGAATGCTGGGTCCCTGAAGGAGGAGTTGGAGAAAGGAGTTAAGGAGCTGAGGGTTTTTGGAGCCCCATGGGGGAAGGAACAGTGTCAACTTGCCAGAACCCCAGGAGCTCCCAGGAACTAGACCACCAACCAAAGAATACACATAGAGGGACCCATGACTCCTCTGGCCACATATGTGGCAGAGGATGGCCTTGGTGGACAACAGTGGGAGGAGCAGCACTTGGGCCTGAGGGTTCCATGTCCCACTGTAGGGGAATGCCAAGGTGTTAAGAGAGGAGGTAGGGAGGGAGAGAGGGATTGGGTGGGTGGGTAGGTGGGTGGGAGAACACTCTCATAGATGCAGAAGGAGGGGGATGTGATAGAGGGTTTCCAAAGGGAAGACCTTGAAAGGGGAAAACAATTGAAATGAAAATAAAGAAAATATCCAATAAAAAAAGAAAAAAGAAAAAAATTGCTATGGACCTGTGGATGAGTTGGTTCATGGTTTCAATATATTTCATGACACTTTTGTGTATCTGCCACACCTGGAGCTATGCTGTACTGTAGGTTATCTATTTGTGTCACTACTGAAGCCAGGGTGTCATTTTCCCCCACTATGATTAAGTTCTATTGAGTTTTGTTATTGTCTCTTTGTTTTAGGAACTCTGGAAATTTTAATAAGCTCAATTGCTGTACAAGACAAAGACAGTTTTGTTGAGATGTCATTTTTAGAACTAAGAGTTTGTATTAAAATAGAAACCTCTACATTACAGTAAGAATTGTTCTTTATCAACCACTGAAGCAAGTGTACAGTTGCAAGAAAATAAAGTCCTTCTGTTCAGATGCCATTTTATGTATTCAGATAATTTTTAAGGGTTTATTTAAAGCAGCAAAGTTGAAACAATCAAGCTATTTAAGAACATACGGTAATTGACATTATATTTAGTAAAGAAGTTAGTTCCTCTCTGCATCATGTTTTAGAGCCAGGACATTTTAAATTTGCACGAATATTTAGGTAAAGTATTAAGTATAGACTCTAGAATGGTTACTACTCATTGCTCTTTTCTGATATTATGGGGAGAGGAAAAAAAAACAAAGAGGAGAAAGACAAGAAAGATGTAGAAAATTTATGAGGGAAGGAAGTAAGCAAGTTAAAATTTGCAGAACAGATAATACAGAAATATTTTTCAGTACTTAATGAGATTATTAAAAAAAATGAATAAGAGTCCTCAGCTTGGGCTCTAGCACAAAGCAAACTGTCACTAGAACAAGATCCCTCCCACGGAAGGCTACATTTGTCCACAAGGAAAATTTATTTGATGAGGAAAAGCAAGGGATAATGTTCAGTCATTCTGTTAAGGGACATCTACAGAAGTGTTTCATCAAGGTCAGCCTTTCAGATGCTTAGAGGCCTGGAAAGGACTTGTAGAGGCTCCAGAGCAATTTTCAGGTTGGCAGAATCATTTACCATCTGCACATAGTGCTGGTTTATAGGTTTTTCTGATACAAAAATTGGGACACCTGGAGGTCCAAGTCAAGACTTCTAGAGAGCTGCTAAGTCAATATGTAGCAGGACCAGTCTTACTGCACACATCCCTGAACAGGCTATAGATGAAGGAGGGGAGGTGGTGTTTAAAGTACAGTGGTGAGTACAGGTTCTCTGGAGATGTCAAGGACTCAGTATTTTCACAGAATCTACGAGACAGGGTGTGAATGTTGACAGCTCACTAAAGAAGGCATGTGAGGGTCAGGCAACAGAGATGGAGGGAGAAATGTACTCATGGTAGTTTATGCCTAGGAATGTCATTATTTCCATAGATGATGGACATGTTTTGACCTTCTGTTTCTGACACAACATAATGAGCAAGAAGTTCCTCAGCATACAATGCCTAGATTTTAGATTACTTACTATGTAGACAATTGTAGGTACACTTAAGAGTTTCATGCTTCCCAGCCAGATTGTCTTTCAGTCTTGCTTTTGTTTTGATATTTTCTTGCTTTATTAATGTTAGAGTATAACCTATTCATCCTTTCATGCCATGAACCAGCCATTTGCTCTGTAAAAGAAGAAATAATGTTAGCCTTTATTTATAGAAATAAGAAAAGCAAAATGGTAACAAATGGCAGCTAGGCTAATGGCTTTGTTAGCATTCACTAGTGGAAATAGAAATAGAATAGAAATATTCATTAAAAGTTTATAGGAAGCAGAAAGTTGACTGAAGGTAGATTCCATTTTGCGACTTTTATGAAATTTTCATATGATATAGTCAGCCTTTTAGAATGAAAGCTCTTTTTCCCTTTGAGTCATCTAAAATGGTCCTGATAAGTAATTTCTCATACAAACTACAATAAGTAATTTCAATAAATTAATTGTTTCAACAAGCTAAGCATGGGCCGCATCATTCCATTGCTCTGTCCTTAGTGTATTATCTGGGAAGCAGCATAGGATTCATATCACTCAGGAAAAGAGTGAAAATATTTCATTTTCCTTTTGTTCTCTTATGTGACATGAAAATATGACAATTATATATTGGAAACATCACTTTCAAAAATAATCATTTATAGTTAAGAGACTGCTTTGTTGTTCACAAAAGACTTTGGACACTGATATTTTGAAGTGTTTTAGAACTGAAAAAACTGTGGGAAAATATGAAGCTGAATTGAATGTAATTTTTTGTTAGTAGATTCCAATGAAACTACAGGGACAAAGGTTGAAATACGGTTTTAATATAAAATATGTTCCATATGGTCAAGTGTTTTAGCACTCAATCTCCTACTGGTTGGGATGATTTGGGTGGTTCTGAAAAATTGAGAAGGTAGAAGTGAGTTGGAAAGCAGTAGACCTGTAGGTTTTTAGCTCAAATGTGTTCTCGATCCTATATGTCTGTCTACTTCCTATTCTGCTGAGATGAGAGAAAGCAGACTCTAAATCCTGCTGTCAAAGTCAAGAGGTCATCTTTCTAGTGTTTCTTCTCCAAAATGATTGACTGTGTGCTCAAACCATGAGCAGAAATGCACCTTACCTTCCTTAAGAGTATTATTTTCAGGTATTTGCTCCAATAGTAGAAAAAGTAAAAGACACAGGTACTATTGAAAAGAAAAGTCCTTAGTATTAGAAAGTAGTATACATGTCATATGACAGAATATAATTTAATACAAGATAGATGAAATAAATAATACAGTGGTGGATAAAACAGAATCTTAAGTACAAAAAGTAATTTTGCTATTTGCACAGCTACATATATTTTTGGGGGATTCCCTGTGCCTCTTTACAAGGTGGCCACCTTGATCAAATTTTGTCTTTGTTCTTTTTAATTTTAATTTGGCTCATTTAATTTACTCATTGAAGACAGGTGGTCAGACCTGATTTGGGGCACAGGTTGTGGCCCACAAGCTTTATAACTCGCAGGTTGGCTATTATCAATAGCTCCTTTTAATGTCTCTCCTATAGCCATGCCTGGCTACAAAGACATTTTGCTAACCAACCACCCTTGATTGATATTTTGTGCAATACATAAACTCTAGATACACACCTATATGCATTACTAATCAGGTACATAGAGCATTAAATGTACTAAAATCAATTAAACATACTTGCTTACAAAAGCAGTCACTTAGACTTCTTTAAGAAAAGTTGATCCTTAAATGAACCTCAACTTTAAAACAATTTTCTAAGTAACCAGAAGTCTGAAACACAAAAGGCAGAAAATCTGAAACATTTTTCATAATAAAAAGCAGAAAATCATGTGTTAGGTTTATCACATAAAACAGTTTCTTTAAGAAGATGGAAAGCAGACTTTTATGAGATATAAATACATATAGTCCCCAACTGTTAAATACCATACAAAGCACGAAGACTACTTTTCAAATAACCACCCAGATACATCCATCACATGCCAAAAGTTAAGTAACTTAATCTAAGAGGAGCTGTCCTTTTCATAACAGTAACCAGATGAAATTTCCCAAGGTTAGAAAAAAAGAATTTACAAAACTATTTCATTAGCTATCCTGTGTCATCCAAATCACACTACATATTAAGATGCTAGATCAACACACACAAGCAATCACATTTTAAAATCAAGTAGCCAGTTGAAACACTGAAATGTTAGCTATTATTAAGGAACAGTGATCATACTATCTACTGTGGACCACAGAGAAAGCATTTGCTATCTCCTTGCCACCTCTCTCTTTCTCATTCTTCCTTCCCATTCCATAAATGTAAAAGAAATGGAAGGCATCCTTCTGAGAATCTCCCTTTTTGTCCCTGCAACTTAGTTTCTGATAGCAACTGCTCTAAACCGTAAAGCAGTCAGGTGCACATTGTGTATAATGGACACACACACCAGCTAAACTAAACATTTCTTTGTGTGCTAAGTAAAAATTTACATACAGGTCAAAAAACATCCTAATAAACTGTCTCATAATAGAAGGAACAATGCCCTACATCAGGTTTTTAAGCATACAAAATATTTATCACAAACTACAGTTAATAACATGCCAAGTATTTTTGTTTTTGCTTTTTATGCTGTTGCTTGTGTTGTTTTAAAGTCTCAGTACTCCAAAGGAAATATAAATATTTGAACAAACTGGAAAAATCAAAAGAAAAAAAAAACCTCAGGTAAAGATGGTGAGTTCAACTCACTGTCTTTATACAAAAAGTCAAAATGTGAAAAAGAAATTTTCAAGGATCTGGACAATGATATTGTCACTTACATCATAAGAGCAGCTCAGCTATCAATATTCACAGTGAGCTTAATAATTGAATGAACATTGCTTCTAAATCTAACATTATACCTTTGCGAATCATACTGTTTTTGTAGTAACAGAACAAACTAAAATATCTCACAGACAAAAATAAATTTTCAAGAAAATCTGCCTAATCACAAAGTAAGTAGCATTCTTTATTTCTTTCTTTAGTAGTTAACAGGGATGCAATATTTTGTTAGGCAATAAATAAATAAATAAATAAAAATTAAAAAAAATCCAGGAGAGACAGAGACAATTTCTACCTTTCAAGAAACTTTAACTGGAGAATGAAGTATTTATCTAAGGAAGGATGACTCTATCTATTTTTCCCAAATAGCCACAATATTGTGTATCACCTTGAATATGGTGCCTGCATGTATTCTCTCTTTTTCCAGCCAGAACTTAAATAAAACTATGTCCTATACCAATAACTTTCTCTTTTCTTTTTTCTTTTCTTTTCTTTTCCTCTCTTTCTTTTCTTTTCCTTTCTTTTTTTTTTTTTTTTGCCTAAGACAATAGGTAGTAGGACCTACAGACCCCCAGCCCCACCATAGCCTCAGTTTCATATATCCTAAAATAAAAGCCCTCCAAGCTTCTTGAATCCTCATTTAAAATCTCTTAGGAAGGAGACTAAACATCAGTTAAAGGGAACATCAGCAAAGTATTTAGGTGTTACGAAGCATTCTTGACAACAGAGTATAATATGTCTTAGCAAGCATTTTAAAGCAAGTTAGCTCATCTCAGCATTGTCAATATGCATACTCTTGAAATGAACCAAGGTAAATATATCTAGATACAGGTCAATCCTGAAATTAATCAATTTACACTGTAATTTTTTCTATCAAAATCAATTAAGGTATTTTAGAAAACTTAACAGAAATGTATGTTTTAGCTATCTTTGGGTTGTCCTTCTTAATTTGTAATCAGGTATTTTTCTTAACCCAAATTTTAATTACTGATATTTAAAAGAAGCAGACCTAAAATATTTCAAAGAATTAATATTAACTTCACAATTAATTTTAAATAAATATGCCAGAGTAAATGTCTTAAAACCATTTCTTTAAAATTTCAGAAGCCTTGGATTTTGTCATTTAAAAAACGGCCAAAACCAAATAGTCAGCCATGATATCATAATACATGTAACATTATACAAACTACACAGGTTATATTTAGAATTATATTACATATACATATACATATACATATATATGTATATGTATATATACATATATGCATGTGTATATATATGTATATATACATATACATATATGTATATATACAAGCATGGTGGTGTTGGCTGCTTCTTTTCTTGCTCTCTTTTTATTATTATTATTATTTCACTTGTTTTTGACTGACATATGTATATATGTATATGTATATATACATATATGCATGTGACAATATTAATACATATATATGTATATGTATATATACATATATGCATGTGTATATATATGTATATATACATATACATATATATGTATATGTATATATACATATATGCATGTGACAATATTAATAAAAAAGATGCCATAAATTTAAAAGACAATAAAAAGAACTATGAAGGGCATTCAAAGGAAGGAAAGTGGAGATATATATTGTAATTATTATATCAACAAATAATAATGATATATTCAGAAATTGTTCATACAAACCATCTCCATGCTCTAGAAAATATATATTTTTTTTTCCTCCTCAGTGAAGTTTAGCTGAGAGCACTGCAAATTTAAAAGTGAGGCAAATCCTATTAAAATTTTTCAAATCTGCTAGTGTTCTATGCACAGGGATCACTGTTTACAAGCATGGTGGTGTTGGCTGCTTCTTTTCTTGCTCTCTTTTTATTATTATTATTATTTCACTTGTTTTTGACTGACCATTGTAACTGGATAATCAAAGCGTATGTTTTTTCCCTAAAGTAGCCTATTTCTTCTTCTCTTGACCTTCCTTTGTTGACTGTGCCTCTCTGTGTAGAACTGCCTGATGAAAGACAAGGAGAGTGTAACTTCTTAATCTCTCTTCACATGGCTCATGTAAAGACACTGTCAAAAAGACAAAGCGGCAACCAACTAACTGGGAAATGATCTTTACCAACCTTACATCCGACAGAGGGCTAATATCCAAGATATACAAAGAACTCAAGAAGTTAAACTCCAGAGAGGCAAGTAACCCTATTAAAAAATGGGGTACAGAGCTACACAAAGAGTTCTCACCTGAAGAATATCTAATGGCTGAGAAGCACCTAAAGAGATGTTCATCATCCTTAGTCATTAGGGAAATGCAAATCAAAACAACCCTGAGATTCCATCTCACACCAGTCAGGATGGCTAAGATCAAAAACACAGGAGACAGCAGTTGTTGGCGAGGATGTGGAGAAAGAGGAACACTCCTCCACTGCTGGTGGAATTGCAGGCTGGTACAACCACTCTGGAAAGCAGTCTGGCGGCTCCTCAGAAAACTGGGCATGACACTTCCGGAGGATCCGGCTATACCACTCCTGGGCATATACACAGAGACTTTACCTGCATGCAATAAGGACACATGCTCCACTATATTCATAGCAGCCTTATTTATAATAGCCAGAAGCTGGAAAGAACCCAGATGTCCCTCAACGGAGGAATGGATTCAGAAGATGTGGTATATTTACACAATGGAATACTACTCTGCAATTAAAAACAATGAATTCACGAAATTCCTAGGCAAATGGTCAGAACTTGAAAATATCATCCTTAGTGAGGTAACCCAATCACAAAAGATCACACATGGTATGAAGTCACTGATAAGGGGATATTGACCCAGAATCTCAGAATACCCTAGACACAATCAGCATATCAATAGATTTCTAAAAAGATGGAAGGAGAGACCCCTGGTCCTGGAAAGACTGGATGTAGGGGAACGCCAGGACAGAGTAATGAGAGGGGGTTGAACGGAGAAAAGAGGGAGGGAAGGGGGCTTATGGGACTTTCGGGGAGGGAGGAAACGGGAAAGGGGAAGTGATTTGGAATGTAAATTAAAAAAATAAAATAAAATTAAATTAAAAAAAAAAAAAAAAAAAGAGAAATGTCAATGACTAATTTCTCAAAGAATTTTCCATCAGTCTTAGCTAATTTTGACCTTCACAATGAAGAAGAATTATCTTACAAGTTTGTTGTTTGTTTGTTTCATTTCTGAGATAGGGTTTCGCTATGTAACTTTGTGTGTAGACTTCTGAGCTTGCTTTGTAGTTCAGTCGGGTCTTGAACACATAGAGATCCCCCCTTCCTCTTCCTCAGGAGGGCTAGAATTAAATCAAATTAATTTAAATAATACCAAATTAAATTAAACTAAGTTGATTATGTGCATTGTCACACCCAGAAAAGAAGCAATGCTATACGTTTTATATGCTCTGACTTTCTGAGTTAAAATAAATATAAACCTAACTTACTATCAGTATGTAAAATACTTTGAATATATTTTATAAAGTATTTAAAAGAAACACATTTAAAAAGTTATTTCTTACATTTCATGTACTACGCTGTGTATAGTACCCAAAATATTGTGTCAAATCTGTTAACATTTTAGATATAATTAAAGATATGATTGAGTAATTAAATATTTAATTTCTTTCATATCAATGTTATTCATCATTTTTAAGAAAAGCTCTTATACAACAGTACAAATTAAGTATCACGTATCTACAATGGGAAATAATGTTTAGTTTTTAAGGCATCTAAGATTTTATTTTATTTCTGTTTTCTTAATTTAAATACTCATTAATGTTACACAACCAAAATCATACTTTAATGCATGACTGGTGAGCCAGTCACCAGTCAGTGAGCTCTGGGTTCAATGGAAGACTGTGACTCAAAGACTAAGTTAAGGAGTAATTGATAAATATATCCAATGCTTACCTGTGTTCTACACACACATATGCACACATGTGTTATACATGCATACATACTTGTTCATACATACATACATATGCACACACACAGTAAACACACAAATTATATATACACACATGCATCACCGTCACACAAAGAATTTGCTTTTATGACAATTTTCCTGAAAACTTTTCGTGTGTTTCTTACTTTGTGACTTTTCACCTTCTTTCTTTCTTTAATTGTAATTAAACAATTGGTTTGAAACAAAAAAAAAAAAAAGAAAAAGAAAATTATTTTTATTTCATTTCATTTAAGCTGTTGGAAATGTTAATGGTTATATTATTTCCCAAGGAATATATGATTTTATTGTTTCTTCAGTAAATTTTGAAATGAGAGAGGGGGATAGAAGAAGGAGGAGGAGAAGAAAAAAGAGGAGAAGAAGATTAGAAAGAAAAAGAGATGGAAAACAAAAGAAAGAAGGAGGGAGAGACTTGGACTTTTCTCCTATATATATTTTAATTTCTACCTAATATGCCTTCCCTCCCTCAATATAAGGTCTACTCATTAGTTTTAATTCACTCAACTTCTCGACACTCAGTCCACTTTTCATAAGTTTGAACTGAGTCAAAAGCTCCATGCTGTAACTTTATTAGTTTCCCCATGGCTTCCAAAGATCAAGGAAATTTTCAAATTTTACCTACGGATTCACTATTAACCTTCATGTCACATGAAGCTGCAGGCCTATTGAGTATCTGTGCTGGCAGACATAGGGGCTAATGATTGATGAACTGAGGCTTTACAGGCAGAGTGTCCTAGGAGTAAAGGCATCCTTAGACTCACATTTAAAGAGGTAAAACTGAATTTTGTTATGCCTAAAGGGAAAATAAAAGATCTTTGTCCAATTTGTAGTTGACCTTACTTTCACAGGGACCTGCAGATTGCTTGTTCTTCATCGAAAAAATATAGATACAAGCAGACAGACTTTTGTCAGACTTTTAGAAAAAGAATGTATTACTTTGTTTTATCAGACATTATTTTGTAATTTTTGAATATATTGAAATAATTAAATCACCTATTTAAATTTATATATAATCAATACCATTATATCTGCATTGTATTTTGAAACAGGGAAGGGTGTGGTAAATGGTGAGCAGGAAACATGTATCTGAGATTTTAAATATGTCTCTTTGAGTATGACATCCCTTTGACCTTATCTGAAATCCATTCTGGGGGGGTCTCAGTAGGAACAGATATCTATTGTAACTGACATGCATTTCTCTTTGGCTTTTGATTCTCAAAACTTTAGAGTGACTTTTACTGTAGTGGAAAGGATGTTTTTGAAGGAGAAACTGACTTTGTATCAATGTTGTATCTTTCCATTCTATACTACAGAGTAAAGAACAGAAAAAACTTTTTGACCTAATTTTTTGGAAACTCAGAAAAAACGATTTTAATTTCCCCATAGTGTTAAAAATTTCTACTCTGAGTTACTGTTTTGTATTTGACAAAAGGTAAATAATTTTACATGATGTGTAATACAATAAATATGGTGTGCTTTGTTCACATCTTGAAATATTTCTGCAAACAATTTAAACATACTCTTCTGAATAAGCCTTTCAAAGTTTCAAACATTAAAATAAAATAACTTGCCAAAGTGTACATTAAATAGATTAATGACAAAATAAAAGCTCACTCTTTCTTTGTAACTTTTGCCTAATGTGTCTCGTGATAAAAATAGATAGGTCATTAAGTGAGAGAGCATAATTCCACAATTGTCTCACATCTCTGCCTCTTAAATAGACTCCTTTAATTTTCTTTTTATTTCTTTAAAAGTAATTTATTTGTGGTTTTGGTTTGCATGGACAGGTGGTAGGGTACCTGTGACAGTCAGAAGACAATCCCATATTCTCTGGTGCTGTAGGAACAGGGAGTTGTGTACATCCCTATATAGATGTTGAGAACTAAACCTTGATTTTCTGGAGAGAAGCAAGTTCTGGACGACGTTGCAATCTCTCTTGCCCCAGTTCAATCCAGTGTCTGTATCTCATCAGTCCACTTTCAGCAATAGTACCTCTTTTCAGGCTTCTCATTTTCAGGAACAGCCCATTCTCTTGAACAACTGACATTGGTAAGTCCTCTACAAATGTTTATTGACATTTATAATGGTGGTAGCCTCAGTGAACATTTGCACATCAAATTATATCTACTACCTTTACCATTTTCATGGCTATTTTAGTAATCCACATAAAAGCAAAGCAAGAAAGAATAATACGGATTTGAGAAAGCAAATCTTGAGCTGTATTTATTCACTGCACAACTGTTTTACTCTATAGTGTTACTATATTGCTTTATAAATGATATAATGCAAAAAGTAAATTAACAGCTGTTGGTCCCAGGATTTAGACACTGAACTTAAAGATTCTAATTTTCAAAAACATATTCTCTAGAGCAGTGCTTCTCAATCTTCCTAATGGTGTGATCCTCATGTTGTAGTGACCCCAACATTAAATTTTTTTTGTTGTTACTTCATAAATGTTTATAACATTTGCTAATGTTATAAATTGTAATGCAAATAGTTTTGGAAAAGAGATTTGTCAAAGGAGTCATGACTAACAGATTGAGAACCTCTGCCCTAGACAAACATTAAAAATCTACTTAGCATCACCTTTAGGTAGTAACTGTAGGCCACCTTCAGTCCAGGTTACATTGTGGTCAGTAGTAATAAATGTGATTAATTTTATTTTACTTTTTTATTCTTGCTTTTTCTTATGTATTGCTATTTAACACAATAAAAGTTAGAGAGAAGTTAACAATTAGTTAACAATTTTACACATAGTGATATTAAAACATATATAAGCTAAGAAAATTTCACAGAGATACACCATCCAAGAGACATCAGTCTTACATCTGAACTAAGATATGTTTGTCTCTGTGCCTATAGCTCTTTTTATGATTAAGGAAGAAAAGAAAAATCTTTAATAAAGCTGTGCTTTATTGAACCTTTTCTGAAATATATCTCAAGATGTGAACAAATTCCATAGAGTATAAATATTTCTATTTTAATTTCTGTATTTTAGGAATTACAACATTTAAAATGTAAATAAAGAAAATATTTAGTTCTAAAAAAACTAGAAGAAAAAGAAAAAATATTATTTGGTATTCCTAGATATTTCTTGAAATATATTCATTTAAATTATAGATATTGTATTCTTTACTTTTAAACTAATTTTTCAAATACTTATCAGAGTTTCACCTACAAGTACTATATTTACATATAGTACTCTCTCCATGTACCTCCCACTTCCATTCAAAACAAGTCCTCATCTTCAGCTTAGTACATATATGCATATATACAACCTATGGAGTCCACTAGGTGATGCTTTTATGGACATGTGTTTAGGACTGACTATGTGGGGCTGAATAACCTGTCAGAGAACTCTCCGGAACGAGCTGATTTTCCCCTCAGCAATCATTAGCTGTTCTAGAGGTGAGACCTTGTGAGATGTTTATCACCCAGGTTTGTATATCCATTTGGTCATTGTCCATGATTGGTATAGTCAACCATAATGCTGAATTTTTATGGGTACAGGTATCCTGTCATGTATAGAAGACACTCTTTTCTAGTAGGCTTCTTGGTCCTCTAAATCTTAATAATCGTTCAGATCCAACTTTTGAAAAAAATCTTTTTTTCTGAGCCTTAGAGGTAGGGATTGCATTGCAAAGAATTACTTGAAGCTGAGGACTTATTCTCTGTAATTTTGCCCTTTTTGACATAATTTACTGTTGTGGGAAACATAAAAGGAACAGCAAGTTTCCGAGCTATACCCAGCTATCTCAGCCCCAGCTGTCTCACAAACCAGCCCTTATCTTGTGGAGACTGACTCAGAGCTCCAAAATCTCTCCACCTAGTTCACTAAATTCCCTCTGGTGGGTCGCTACCATGGTAGCCCCATGAATCAAAGCCCCCCACAACCTTTGTGGTGCACATCTGACAAACCCATGCTTTGCCACTGTACCTATCTCTCTTGAACCTAGTGGAACTGCCAAATGAAGGAAATCACCACACACTTAGTTCAGAAACAATGGTAACTCAATCCCTGGGCACAACAACTAGAGTCCTAACCTTGTAAGCCATATTAAATAAATCCTCCGGTGGTGAACCTTGCCCTCTCACTATCCCTATACAAAAAGCTCCTAACTCTCTCCTGCTTCCTCTCTTCCCCAGTCCTACCCAGAGAACCCGCCTACTTGCCTAGTGATTGTTCACTTTATTCATGGGAAGAGGGTGGGGTGTGTTAGGAGGTGCACAAGAAGTCACCTGAGTAGGTGACTCATTCCTTTTCCAGACAGCCCTTCCTAGGAAAGCAGAATTAACTTCAAAATACAGAGCCATCCATAACAATATACCCTCTGTAATAGTCTCTATCTGTAGCAAAAAGGAGCTTCTTTGATGACAGGCAAGAGTAATTTTCATCTATAGGTATAAGTATTTAGAAAATTTTGGCAAACTCTATTGTTTAAGAAAAGCAGTGTGGTAGGTTTTCCCTTTGGGGTCTGTGTCCTCACTCCCACCCCCACCCCAGTTATTGGTAGTTGGTTAGATTTTCAGTAGCAGGCATAAATTCTCCTATTCTTCAGGGCTTAAGCTCAAGGAGATTGCTGTTTGATACAACCCTTTTCTTTCAGATAAAAGTGGCAGGATTGTACCATTGGGGACATCTTGCCTGGTCACCATTGCTATGATTCCTAGGCTTACATTTGGGTAGGACTATTGATTGCTTTTCTCCCTAGGTAGCTTACACGAGACCTTTGGGTTTACTGCAGGAGCTAATCTTCCTGGAATAGGTTTTTAGGTCAGAAGTACAGACATAATACTATTTCTACTTATAATTCTAACATAATTCTAGAATCATCATGTTATGCGTTTAGTTCATAGGTTTAAACATTTAAAAACATATCTCAATAATTATATTGAAAATCTATGATGTGATAGAATTTTAAGTATGCTAGTACATATTTTATGGAGTTTTGTATGTATGCAATTAGACAGTAGCCTGATCCTATGAATGATATCTGATTAAGAGTAGTTTCAGAGGGGAAAAGGGACTGAGGTAAATATCTTACATATTTACATATTACATTACAGACCTGGTGTCCTGGTTCTCCAAGCATCCCTTAGTTCCCATCTGACTTACCCTGTTCCCAACCCTGAACTTTCCAGCTCAGGGGCTGGGTTGCCATTTCTCCAGAAGCTCTTTCCCATACAATCAATAAATCTGCCCACCCCTCTCCTTTTCTCCTTCTCTGCTCATGCATCCTTTCTCCTGCCCACTCCCCCATCTCTCCTTGGCAGAGACTTTCCTGGTCTCAATCCTTGTGGTCAGTGAACTAGTCCAAGATCAACTCCCTAGTAAACTTGCCTTTAATATAATTTAATCTGGCTTGTATTGGCTCATTTCACCAGTGTCAGAGAAATAACCTATTGAAGAGAGAACATGTAATACTTTAAAAAATTATTCTGTAAATCCTGAATTGTCTTTTAAATCTTTTACTCTTAATTTGTCAATAGTATAAAGTAGCATTAAATTATCTATGTTAAAATATATGGTAGAAGTTAACCCATACAGTTATTCCATTTATTTGTGAATTGACACAAAGCCACATATATTAGGGGATACTTTGTGATGCTTTGATTCATGAATATGTGATTTGACATTTCAGAAAGGGTAAAATTAGCTGTTGCAGACAATATTTTTTTATAATTATAACATTCAAAATATTTTATGTAATTTCTAAATTTACAGTATGATATCATTGTGTGTTGTCATATTTCTGTGTGCCAGTAAACAGAAGCCCTGGTTCTTCTTAAATCTAACTTAATGTACATTGATAAACCTCTCAATGCTCCTTCTTGCTTTTGACATCTCTAATACCTGAGAAACAGCATTGCATTTTCAACTCCTAAGAACTCAAACTTTTATTTTTACCTCTTTTTATTGCTGATTTTCTTTCTCTCTCTTCTGTTCACTCCTTCCTCATCCTGTCTTTCTGTATGTATATGAGTGTCTCTGTGTGTGTGTGTCCATGTGTGTGTGTGTGTGTGTGTATGTGTACATGAAAGTCTGACTATGTTTCCAGACTGTCCTTGAACTAACTCATCCTCCTCCTGCCTCAGATCCTGAAAAATAGAATCAATGGAATGTCAACTTTGTTTGGATTATTCACCAAATGAACTACTGTGGCATTTGTCCCTTAATGCCAGACTTATTTCAATAAGTTTCACTGTGCCCCAGGTTTGATTTCTTTTGTTTTTACAGTATTTTATTATTTTATTACTTGTTTTCTGACAATATTGGAATAAGTTATATCTCTTTAAATGGTACATGGTCAAGATATAGTAATGAGCTAATGCAAAGTTTCAAAATGCAATGGAATTTCAGATTTCATTGAGTTCCACTCTGTATCCTCAATCATTACTTCTATAGTTCTTGTTATAAAGTCTAACAGCCCTGATGATATTTTCATTACTAATTTAAATATTTACTAACACATGTTTATCTGATTTGCACTGTTTTCTAACAACATTAAAATATCTACAATTCATGCATTTAAACTTTATATGAATTTTCTAAATGTTCACTTTCCTGTTCTATCAGGTTTAATAACTATATTTCTATTTACATGTTATTTATAAATAATAGTAAAAATGTAGCATGTGAAAGTTACTGTTGAGGTCTATGTAAATTAACAGTAGTAAATTAGAGACATCAGACACTCAGTCATGTATACTTAGAAGCACTGAACAGTAAGCTAAGATGAGGAAATGTTACCCACTTGAAAATCTGCCTACTCATCCTTAAAACTGTTCTTAGATTTGACCCTGGTCTGTGGATGGTATCCACGGGAAGATGAGAGTTAATAAACAGAGATACAGAGAAAGAAGAAAAGCTTGATTGTTGCACATATGCTACTCTTAGTGATGATGAAGGTTTGCTGGATGAATACACATGATAAAAAACTTTTAAATTAGAGCCATGACATGCTTATAGTACATGTACTAAGTAAATCATTGGTCCTTCAATTCAGTAAAATGTATTTAAGCTTATACTGACAGAGGGTAAATTTAAGAAATTATGCTATTTAATATTAGGGGAGCTAGATCATTTGATAAAATGCTTTCCCTGTAAACATGAGGACCTCATTTTGATTGTCGGCTCCCATGTAAAACCCTTGGCATGATGGCATATGCTTTTAGTATAAGCATTTGAGAAGTGGTTACAGGGGAATCTATGGTGCTCAGTGGCCAGGCAGCTTAGTCTAATCTGTGAAATCCAGGCCAATAATGGACAAAAATGTAAGCTATAGAACAATAGCACTTTATGAAAAGAGACTTTCTGCAATTCAAACAGCACTATTGGACGAGACTGCTCAACAAAAGTTTATGAGGGAGTAAACATTTAGGTCTCTTTTAAAGAATATGTAAGATTCAGAGACACTAAAGAGAGCCAAAATCATTTATTTCTAAATAGACATGTGGATTTAAAAAAAATTAGAAATAAAAAACAAGATTTGTTTTTAATATTGAGTTTTTAAATTCACCAAAAACCATTTACTACTCTGAAATATTTTATTGCAGTGACTATAGGTTATAAAAATTGGTTATTTATTTAATTGTATTTTACCAATTGAAATTGTACTTCTTCCTCAAATAGACTATATCTTTGAGAATGTTGTTTGTTTGTGTGGTTGGAGGAGGCACAAAACCTCAGCTTTTGTTTTTCTATGTATAAGATACAAAAGATTTTAAACTGTATTTTCAAAGAAGGCTTTTATAGAAATATTCTCACTGCTCAACTTTCCCAGGCTGTTCAAAGTCAATCTGAAATGTAATCCCTTTGTAAAGGAAACTAAAGTAAGTATCACATACAGTTTAAGAAAGCAAACAAATGAATTTCATTTTGCTTTCAGTTGACTTTTTTTTTCACAAAAATACTGATTTATGCTACTGTCAGGTTTCAATGCATATAATACAACTTTCCCAGATTGAATCCAATTGATTTTCTATAACAATGTCAACCATTCAATACATCACAGGAGCATTGAGACTGCAATAAATAATTCTTTCAGGAAGAACATGATTCTTCTTTCCTTAAACACATGGGTAAATATTGTTTGCTTTTTCACTTTCTATCTTTAGAAATTAATGTGTTCCAACTCCTTATTTTTTGCAATCCAAATAATGTCAAATCATCTCTTGTAAAATTTATTCATGATTTTGTTTTCTTGTATTTTCTTTTTCTGGGACTTAGTTAATGCTTGTCAGAATTTATTTAATATTGAGTAAAAGTTCATCAATGACCTTTTAAAAGAAAGTATAATCAAATACAGCTATTACAGATGATGTTTATAGAGATAAGCCTATAGGAATATTGTTTTAATTTGCAAAAAAAAATAGATTAAGATGAATAGCTGATTGACTCCAAATCCTATAGTGATTTTTATATTGCAAATGAAGCAATACACTCAACATTATATTATTAGGATGTGTGAAGAGTTAAAATCAGGTATCAGAATCAGCTTTTTATATACAGAGTGGCAACTTATAAAAGTAACAACCGTTGTTCATAAACACCTTAGTATGAATTCTAGAAACACCACTGAAGTTACGGCATGGGAATGGTAACAAGGGAGGCTCTGACTGTGGTGGTTTATTGGCTCCTTTAGTTTTATTTATGTGTATTCATTATGTATAATCCTGGATTCCATAATTCATTTTTTGAAGTATGTATAATTATTGCTACTTTGATTTTCAACTTGATTTGATGCAGAGTCAACTGAGCGAGACACCTTTTGACAATAGGATTGAGGGCATTTCAAGGGGAGATTAACTGAAATTGACAGACCCCAATAAAGGGCAACAACTTTCTAGTTGCAGCTTGAACAGAAAGAGATCCAAAGAAATAGTAGCAATTCTGTTTGCTTGCCTCCCTTCCCTTTGAACATCTCACTGTTGTTTCTGTTATTATTCTTTGTTGCAGTTAGAACCTAAATTCCTCTGTATTTCTAAGTGGACTGAAGACAAGTGGGTTCTCTTCAAATCCTCTAGGCCTTCAGTACTAAAGAGTGATGATGCCTCATGAGGTGAACATCTACTGCACTTGGTTTTCAGGTTCTCCAGCATGCAGATAAGCATTATTGGACAAACCATCTCTTATAGCATAAGCCAATATTACTAATCCTCATCATGTGCATTTATTTTATTGGTATCTTTCTTATAGAGAAACTTATTACATAAATATTGTATTTAGGCCATATTCATTCCTATACTCTTCTCTGACTTCCTCATCCTATCAGCTTAATTTTGTGCCCTTTTTCATTCTACTATTATCTCATACATATATATAAGAGGTTATGTGTATCTACTGAAAATCTAGTGTCAAAATGAAAGAAAGCATGATGTGTATTTTTTTATGTCTTATTTTGCTAAATATGATGTAGTCTAGCTCCACTTTGTTACAGCTATTTTCTAGCAAACAACATCATTTCATTCATTTTTATGGCCAAATAAAACATTTTCTGAATATCTACTATCATTGCTTTATCCATTTGCCCAATAGCAGCTGCTTTAAAGCATCTCTTGAAGGTGTGGTCTCTCTCTCTCTCTCTCTCTCTCTCTCTCTCTCTCTCTCTCTCTCTCTGTCTCTCTCTCTCTCTCTCTTTTGATACCATAATATAATTGCAACATTTTGCTTTTTGTTTTCTCTTTCTCCAAACCCTCCCATATACCTTTTCCTGAATTCTTTCAAATATATGGCCTCCCTCCACCAATTGTTATAGCATTCATGTAAGAATATATGACACTTAAAATAACATTGGGTTATATTAGACAAATATGTTCCACAAACCAAAGAAATGAGAAATATTGTTTATAAATATATTATTCATTATATTGTGTAAAATATTTGTCATATGAAAGTCTAGTTTACTTGGAAGACTGCTCCTAAACAAAGATGCATAACACTGAAGCAGAAATGTTCAAGACAGCATGTTAATCACAAGATAGAATTCTAAATCAAAACTTTTCCACTATTGCTATAGTTGTGTAACACTGTGAATATATTATAAAACGTTGTCTTTTACAGTTTTAATGGGCGAGGTTTATGCTATTTGAATTAAATTCCAATAAAACTGATTTTAAAAGACAAAAATGAGATTGTAAATCACTGCTTGAATCAAAGTTTACCATTTTAAAATGACCACATCCTATCCATTCAATATTTCTGTCTCTATGTTGATGTTTCAATTTATGGATAGCTATAAGCAAGTGTACTGAGTAACTTAAAATCTTATTATAGAAGATGGCATTGTGGTTAACTCATATATAGTACATTGGAAGGTGGTAGATCTTAGTGGGGACAGACTCTCTAGTGAAATTGGGGGAACATCAAGTAATAAGTAGAACTTCAGGTTTCAAAATTGCTATGGTTTCATAGGTTAAAAAAGTGGGGTAGACCTCAGAATTCCCTATCACCTCATTAGTCAAATATTTATAATGTACTAGTAGACTCCAAAATGTTTGTATTATACTGGAATAAACTTTTTAAAATGTTTTCTTTGTTTTTCAGAAAACATATATAAAAGAATCAATAATATATATTTGTAAATGTGTGGAGTAGTATAATGAAAGTATATTTAGGGAAAATAGAATGTATGTAATTCTACAAATTCTATAAATAAATTTATAAGTTTAATCAGCTTACCTTCAAATTTGTCTTTCATGCAAAGTATTTAGGGATAATGTAACATCAGATTCGTTAAAACAATACAGAAATAATGCAAGCTACAGATGACAATTAAGAATCAGCAGGATTCAAGAGCTTTTATGTCTTTTTGCATTTTATGTGTTTAAAAAGTTGCAGCCTATTGGCATTTAATTCCATATTTACTGTCTCATAGCACAGCAGGACTCAGAATGAACCATAAACCTGTTATTGCAAGTATTGTGTCAAATGAAAATTTAATTAAGTCACACGTTTTTAAGGTTTCCTCTCTGTGTCACCCTTGCGTCTGTCATTCTTCGCTAACACTCATTTTATTGCTTTATCTACAATGAATTACAAACTATAGACAAAACTAAATTGATGAATCTGTCAACTATTTGGAGATAAGTGACTTTTTTTCTGAAGCTATAAGTATATTAGACAAAGTTATTTAATCTTACTGAGTTGAAAGTTTAAAGTAACATATAGTTTAAAGTGCTGAGGGTCCATCTTATAAAAATTGTACAGTTACATGACAAGGACATTTTTTAAAAAGTAATGCACATACTTCATTTAAATTTCACTGTAAGCTAAACACAGTGGTATACAATTGTCTCCTGGTACTTGACAGATGAAGGAAGAAAGATTAGTAGTTTAGGGTCTGTTGCAAGTTCTCAGCAGGTTTGGTAAGTTTGAAGTATAATCACATCCTACCTAAAAGTTATGTAATTCTGTACTTGTATATTTTTAATTCTTATGTAAACATACATGGTCAAATTATGTTTTGTATGGCCTTAAGACCAAATGATTTTTATACTAGCAAATCATGCACTTCTTAATATATTTGGCTAGAATTTGTTTACTTAAGATAGTCATTTTTTTTTCAAAAGAATAAAATATAGTTCTTCACCTCGACTTGTGTAAGTGAAGTGAAATGGTAATTATGATAAGTGCACTGTTTCTTTGCAGCAGTTGAGAACTATCTGGGGGGAAAGGGAGGGGTGGAAAGGTGAAGAACCAGTGCATATAATTTGTTCACATCAGAGTATTGTAAAACTCTGAAGACTTCATTGCATTTCCATTTTAAAAGTGAGAAGAAAATTAGCAGAAAGAAAAATGATTTCTCATTAGAATGTGGAATAGTACTTAGAATTTCACTTGAAAATAGTAATAATTAAAGAAATGATATGACAAAGAGAGTTCAAATCTAAAGAATTTACAGCAATGCGAGCCAGGAAGATTTATAATTGATCTAGTTGAGAAAAAGTTCAAACCACTGTTCAAACATTAAAAACAGTTAATACAGTTCAATCCTTCCTAAAGGTTCAGGTGAAGAGGTACCACCTTATAATGATGAGCAAAATTAAACCACAGCCCAATTTTTGACATAATCATGTGAGATAAGAAATTACATCTAATAACATGGCAATAGTAGCTAGGAAATGTGGTAATACATTTTTATTGTAAATATTAATTAATTTGCTTACTTTACACTCTGACCTCAATTTTTTTCTCTCTTATCCTACCAGTCTCCCCGTGAACCTCTCCTTCCTTCACCTATTAACTCCTCTTTCCTTTCTCTTCAAAAAAGGGTAGATTTCCCATTGATATTAACCAGCCTTGACATATCAAGTTGCAGAGGGAAGAGGGATAGACATTTCCAACTCTTGAGGCTGTACCAGGCAGCCCAGTGTCCTGGTACAAAAAGTGATACAAGTGATAGAGTGAGAGACAGCACCTATTCCTACTGTTAGACGTCCGACACGGAGATCAAGCTACACAACTGTAACATTTGTGCAGAGGGCCTAGGTCAGTCCCATGCATGATCCCTGGTTGGCTGTTCATTCTCTGTGAGTTTCAGTGGGTCCAGGTTAGTTCATTCTGTGGGTTTTCTTGTGGAATCTTGAACTTCTGACTCTTAAAATCCTTCATTCTCTTCTACATCATTCCCCAAGTTCTACTTAATGTCTCCTGTGGGTCTCTGCATCTGTTTCTATCAGTTTCTGGGTAAAGCCTCTCAGGTGGCAGTTATACTAGGCTCCTTATGCAAGTATAGCAGAAAATCATTAGCAATGTCAGGGATTAATTCCTTCTAATCATATAGATTTTAATCTGGACCAGTTATTGGTGGCTATTCTGATAGAATTTAAAAAGAAAATAACAGTAGTGAATTTGGCAATAGATTTCAAAAAGAATTTGAAAGCGTAGCCTTCCTATACTCAAAGGATAAGCAGGCTGAGAAAGAAGTAAGAGAAATGATACCCTTCACGATAGCCACAAACCATATAAAGTATCTTGGCGTGACTCTAACCAAACAAGTGAAAGATCTGTATGACAAGAACTTCAAGTCTCTGAAGAAAGAAATTGAAGAAGACCTCAGAAGATGGAAAAATCTGCCATGCTCATGGATTGGCAGGATTAATATAGTAAAAATGAGCATCTTACCAAAAGTAATATACAGATTCAATGCAATCCCCATCAAAATCCCAACTCAATTCTTCATAGAGTTAGAAAGAGCAATTCAAAAATTCATCGGGAATAACAGAAAACCCAGAATAGCTAAAACTATTCTCAAGAGTAAAAGAACCTCTGGGGAAATCAGTATCCCGGACCTCAAGCTGTACTACAGAGCAATAGTGTTAAAAACCGCATGGTATTGGTACAGTGACAGGCATGTAGATCAATAGAACAGAATTGAAGACCAAGAAATGAATCCACACTCCTATGGTCACTTGATCTTTGACAAAGGAGCTAAAACCATCCAGTGGAAAAAAGATAGCCTTTTCAACAAATGGTGTTGGCTCAACTGGGGGTCAACATGCAGAAGAATGCAAATTGACCCATTCTTATCTCCTTGCACTAAGCTCAATTCCAAGTGGATCAAGGATCTCCACATAAAACCAGACACACTGAAACTAATAGAAAGGAAGCTAGGGAAGAACCTTGAACATATGGGAACAGGGGAGAATTTCCTGAACAGAACTCCAATAGCTTATGCTCTAAGATCAAGAATAGACAAATGGGACCTCATTAAATTACTAAGTTTTTGCAAGGCAAAAGACACTGTCAAAAAGACAAAGCGGCAACCAACTAACTGGGAAATGATCTTTATCAACCTTACATCTGACAGAGGGCTAATATCCAATATATACAAAGAACTCAAGAAGTTAAACTCCAGAGAGGCAAGCAACCCTATTAAAAGATGGGGTACAGAGCTAAACAAAGAGTTCTCACCTGAAGAATATCTAATGGCTGAGAAGCACCTAAAGAGAGGTTCATCATCCTTAGTCATTAGGGAAATGCAAATCAAAACAACCCTGAGATTCCATCTCACACCAGTCAGGATGGCTAATATCAAAAACACAGGAGACAGCAGTTGTTGGCAAGGATGTGGAGAAAGAGGAACACTCCTCCACTGCTGGTGGAATTGCAAGCTGGTACAACCACTCTGGAAAGCAGTTTGGCGGTTCCTCAGAAAACTGGGCATGACACTCTAGGAGGATCCCGCTATACCACTCCTGGGCATATACCCAGAGGCTTTACCTGCATACAATAAGGACACATGCTCCGCTATGTTCATAGCAGCCTTATTTATAATAGCCAGAAGCTGGAAAGAACCCAGATGTCCCTCAACGGAGGAATGGATTCAGAAGATGTGGTATATCTACACAATGGAATACTACTCTGCAATTAAAAACAATGAATTCACGAAATTCCTAGGCAAATGATCAGAACTTGAAAATATCATCCTTAGTGAGGTAACCCAATCACAAAAGAACACACATGGTATGCAGTCACTGATAAGGGGATATTAATCCAGAATCTCGGAATACCCTAGACACAATTCGCATATCAATAGATTTCCAAGAAGATGGAAGGAGAGACCCCTGGTCCTGGAAAGACTGGATGTAGGGGAACGCCAGGACAGAGAAACTAGAGGGGGTTGAATGGAGAAAAGAGGGAGGGAAGGGGGCTTATGGGACTTTCGGGGAGGGAGGAAACGGGAAAGGGGAAATGATTTGGAATGTAAATAAAAAAAAAACTTAGAAAATAAAAAAAAAAGAAACTATATTTTGATAAGAACCAAAAATGCTAAATCATCATAATACATACTCTTCTCAACATTGAAATATGTTTGTATTAATATGTTATGAACCATTCTTGACTCAGTAAAATAAGATATATATGAGAATTGAGAGAAGATAATTTATTTTATTTTTTTTTATTTTCTAAGGTTTTTTTTTTAATTTACATTCCAAATTTGGCTATATGGCAACTTAACAAAAAATGCAGTGACTCATTTAAGGCAAGGAAAGTAGGATTAACTTGTCTGAATTTTCCCCATTTCATTCAGTTACCAAACAGAGCAGTTGTGTGATCTGAATTAATATTATTGGGATAAAATTGCTGTACTATCCTTATCCTAACTACTGTGCATGTGATCATTGCTTTGTCTGATGTGTCCACCGTGTAAAGAATAGAAATTACTCAACAGATATAAGCCATCTTCTTTTCTTTAATCAGAATGACTGTCCCCTTGTATTTTGATGCTCCAGTAACTCTTATTCTGTGCAGTAATGACTCAAAAGCAAAAGAGTAGAAATTTTGAAAATCATTTAAATGCCAAAGAACAGCGGAAGTTCTTCAGCGAAGGGAAAAAATGTCAAAGTTATCACTAAAACAAGGGATTATCTCTACTTTCATGTATTTAGAAGATCTTTATAAAACAGAAAAACATCATATTGAAGTATATTTATAAAGTTATTATGATTTTCACATGAAAATAAGAACACACAGCAGGGTATTACCATTTAGTAATACATTGAATATGATTTGTTTGAATGATAATTTTTGTTTTAAGTATTTGAGTGGGGTTTTAGCAAAAGTCAAAAACATCAGGTAATATCAGATTCAACAGAGAGTCAATTTTAGGTCCAAAGAAGTCACAGATATATTAAAGTAAACTTCTGCATTTATAATTTATTTTATGCCACTAATATTCATGGTGCAGCCCATTTTCTCTTTCTTTCTCATTCAGAAAATTTAATATATGATTAATATCTTGAAAGTACTATACTGTACCTTAGTGAAAACTTGAAAACATTCTGAATATTTTATTGTTTGGAACCTGAATGGTAGCGATACAGAAACCTTCCTGCAAAATGGGAAAACTCAGGCGCAACTCCTAGCAGCCTGAAGAACTGTAAGTGGGAAGTCTCTGAACCCATGTAACTCATTTTTTTCCCTTGCTGCTATGAGCAGAAGTTAATTGCTAGAAGTCAACAGCTTTTGGCCCCTGAAAAGTGAGAGAGAGTTAAATTGCCAGAAGTCATCAGCTTTTGGTCCTGATCCCGGAAGCCATACACCTCGCTGTCTTACTCAGCAACCTAATAGTTGGAGTGGGACATTGGCAGCTATTTTGTCTTCAGAATAAGAAATAAAGTTCATTTGGAATAAGTTTTTCCCAACTGAAGGATGTGATTAATATTTCTCCCCATTTCTGTCCTCTGTACAACATTTATTATCTTCATACATTTTCCCTCTCAAATTCATGGCCTCTAGTTTTTAAGTGGTATTGGTACATACGTTAAAAGTATTATATATACATATAATATACTTGGACATTCTCACAGAGCCTGCTCAGTCCATATTGTCACTTGTATGTATGTGATTTCAGTGATGGTAATAGATAGGAGTCTAGGGTGTCTCATCCAAGGAGATGACTATTTCTCTTGCTTTTAGAATGTCTTAATTGCCTGTTGCTGAACCTACCCTTAACAATGCCTTAGAGTTGATTTTGGCTATTGTATCTACTTTCATATGCAAATATTAAATTTGTAATTTAAAAGATTAAAAACTGGAATTTATCCTTTGTTTAGTATATGAGTTGCTTTATAAAAAATCATGATCCTTGAAATATCTTTCTGAGTGTTGTGACAAGGAAAAGTAAAAAGGACCTCACCAAAATTTTATTAAACCAAGGTAATTTCAGTCTTTTAAATATTTATCACAAAGTATTCTTTATGATGCATTCTTTATGTACAAAGTATTCTCTACATAGATTTTATTTGCATGTGCCAAATAAAAGACAAAGCATTGAAAATTCTTAAAAAATGTAATATTTAAAAAGCAATAGAAATATGACATTTGTGTTTGGTGTGTGTGTGTTTGTGTGTGTGGGGGTAGGTGTGTGTGTACATGTGCATGTGTGCGTGTGTGTTCAGGAATGTGTCTGTCATGGAGCACATGAGGATATATGAGGAAAACTTGTATCATTAATTCCCCACTTCCATCATGTCTTTTCCAAAAACCAGAACTCAGATCCTCAGACTTGTGGAAAATGCACTTAGACATGAATTCACAACTCCTTTGGTCACTTAAAAAAATCTTTCTTGTTAGTACTTCAACTCTAAGAGAGCACAAAAGGCCAATAACTGTAATAATTGGTTATCAGATTTTTCAAAATTTCCTTCTCCTTTTACTAATTCCTTATGAATTTTGTACAATGTACTTTGATCATATTTGACTTCTCCAATTTAATCATCCTTAATCTGTATCCATTTCCCTACCAAAGCAAATTTGTGTTCTCTTAAAACCTATAACCAAACATGCACAAGCATCAAGAATTATTTGTGCTGAAGATGTATCTTGCACTTGTCTTCTTCACTGAGGATGATGCAGGCGACAGTGGCCACACCATCAAACATGACTATCCCTCAGGAGCTTTCTTTGCCAATACTTCCTTAAACAGAGGTGAAGTTTCATGCCTACCTCTGCTCCCCTTGTTGGAATTTTTCTCTGGCTTAAGCTTTAATAGATATTGTGTATTCTTTAATAAATGCTGTGAGTTCCTATGTGTAACTGTGCTGCTATACCCAGAAACCATTCACTCATTGCATTCATGTACCATCTATGGTACATGAATACACTCTTTCCAATGTTCTGTCAGACTTATAGAAGGGTTTGTAGTGCAGAGTATGGATGAGCATTCTACAGACTCATATCTCTGAAACTTGAGCAGGTGTGAGTCACTCTGTTAAAAACTACTGCCATTAAACTGATAAATGGACACAGTATTAAATTGACTCCTACTTGCTTCCCTTATACCCATAAATTCATTTAACTCTTATTAAAGAAGATTCCATGTTGAGTACTTGATGCTTGACATGATGTAAACTTTTTAAAAACAAATTCCTAAATATCTTTATTTCTTTTTATTTTTTATTTGAATTTATTTTAGATTATAATGAAATTACATTTTGTCCCATTTGCCCATCTATCTCCCTGAACTCCCATATATCCCTCCTTGCTTTTTTTTTATTCAAATTCATGACCTCTTAACCATTAAGCCATCTCTCTAGACTCCCTATGTGTAATTTTTATTGTATTATGCTATGCAGTCCTTACAATTTATGTTACCAAATGTTTTACTTGCCATTATACTTACAGTTCAGAAATGCTAATAAGATAAAACAACTAAACCTAAATTAAGAATCTGAAACCTGAATTTTTTATGGCATAAAATGTGTTCACTACTGCTTCAAATGCATTATTTATATTAAAAAAGAACACAGCTCCCATAGTATAAACTTGAATTTAGATCAGTAAAAATAAATAAAATTTTAATGTTGCCTTGGTTAATATGTTTTCATAGAATGCTATATTTAAGAATCATCAGCATCTTTATACCATAATAATAATATTTACTATGAGCTAAGCATTTGGGATTCCTCATCTTCTGAAAACTCCAAAACAAATGATATGGTAGGTGTTCTCATAAATGTTGGAAAATCGCTGCTGAGATTTGTAAGTTTAAGATAATTTGCTGAAAAGTCCAAGGGATTTCAAGAGCAAAGGTAAAATTTAGAGTTTTCACATCACTTTATGTAACTTTAAAATACATTTCATTTGTGTGTGTGTTTGTATGTGTGTGTGCATGTGTGTGCGTGTGTGTGTGTGTGTGTGTGTGTGTGTGTGTGTGTGCATGTGTGTGCATGTGTGTGTGTGTGTGTGTGTGTGTGTGTGTGTGTGTGTGTGTGTGTGTAGATGTAAAGACAAAGACCAGAGGAAGAAATCTGGGTGTGAGTGTGCTGTTCTCTCCCGCTCTACCATTTTCTTGAGAAAATGTATCTTATTCAATAGGTAGAGAGAAACTGGCTGATCAGTCAACAAACCCTGTTTACTCCCCTGTCAACACACACATGAGCTTTGAGTAACATGCACAGACATTCTTTGTTTCGCATGTGGCAGCTGGCATTTGATTTGCAGTTAATGAATTCCAGGACAGTTACATAGGTTTGGTTTTTTAATAATTTTTTTTTATGACCCACTGATGTTTTTAATACGAACTGTCTGAGTGACTACTGATTTGAAATTATTCTTTGAGACTTTGTAGACTCATTAGTGGATACACGGATGAAGATAATGACTGTCCTTCTAGAATTTACTTCTAAGCTCTGTTTATTAGAGAGGTGTATACCTTCCTGAGCAGCTTCCCCAACCCGTGACTGGCTGCCGGGATACTTAGACTTACATAGATCCAGTGCTGTCAAAATAGTTGCTGGGAGGCCTGGATTGCAATGACTGTTGTGTCTTGAAGACATCAGTTCTCAACGTTGCTTCCTTCCTTTTGCTTCTTCCAGAAATTGCCCTCAAAGTTTAGGAGGAAACCATGACATTCTTGTGTAATTGTAAATAGTTAACCTTCTGTTTATATTCTGTGGTATGAACCAACTAAAAACTATAAATGTAAGGAAAATAGAGTTAAGAAGATAGCTGATTCTAGAAACCACTATATCTTAAAGAAAAATATCTCAGGATCATATTTATTTCTGATCTTTGCAGGTAGAAGCTCTTTATTTAAAATTAGAGAAGTATTTATCTATGGTTATAATATAAATATTTTGACTACAGTTTGCTACCCTGTTTTTTGTTTTTGTTTGTTTGTTTGTTTTTTAATGACATTAGTGAGTTTCTCTCTAGAACAAATCATCCTCAACCATGGAACTTTGGCTAGGTTTAAAGTAGCAAGCATGCATTCCCTCTTGTGGAACAGGCTTCAAATCCAGTCTTTGAGGGTGATTCCTATCATAGCAGCCATGCCACTACCACACTAGTAGAGACAACTTCTCTGGCAGATGGGTGTTTGAATTCACAGGATTTAATTTAATCTTACTCACTGTCCCATGTAGCATCTTCTCCTTCTTCCTCCTCCTCCACCTCCTCCTCCTCTTCTTATGATTGCTGTTCTTCATGTTCTTGTTCTTGTTGATCTTGTTGTTGTTGTTGCTCTTCTTCTTCTTCTTCTTCTTCTTCTTCTTCTTCTTCTTCTTCTTCTTCTTCTTCTTCTTCTTCCTCCTCCTCCTCCTCCTCCTCCTCCTCCTCCTCCTCCTCCTCCTCCTCGACCTCTTCCTCCTCCTCCTTCTTCTTTTTCTTCTTTTTAACCTTTAATTTTGATATTAGAATATAATTACATTTCTCCTCTCCCTTTTTCTCTTATACCCAACTCATGCAACCTTTCCTCATCCCCTTTAAAACCATGGGCTCTTTTTGTAGTACCTTATAAGACTATGAAATATAAGAAGCAAATAGGAAGCTTCAACTTCAGTTCTAACATGATTCCTTTATATCATGCAATGAAGGTATGGAGTGTCTTTAGCATCAGGGTCTTGTCAATGAGTTTTTGTCAGATACCAAGAGAAAAATCAAAAACTTTTATTGCTCTAGTGCCTTCAGTATCCTCCATGACTAACAAGTCTTAAGGAAATACCACCCTTGCCTGGCAATAGGAGTTTATTTAATAATAATAAAAATGGCTTATAGGAATAGTATTGTCCAGTCATGAAGAACATACACCTTATAGACCTCTCTATTATTCTCACCTCCTCTTTCTCTCCTGTATCGATGAGTGTTTCTATCTGCACCCAAGTTCCCAAAATAATGATGCTGAAACTAAATTGTTTATGGTTAAATGCCTAGACCAAAATCTTTTGCTTGTTAATGTTAGATTGGAACTCAGTTATTCTATTAATTCTATTCTAAATCCAACCATGGGACTAGTTAACTCTCCCCAGATTCATGTAAACATCTTATCAGCATTCTGGGCAAATTTCTTCAGTGCCCACCTCCATTATAGAAACACTTCTCTTTACTTGAACTCCCATCTAGTGTTTTTATTGACAGGCTATACTTCCACACAGAGCTTTCAATCCATCAAAATACAAATGGAAATTGAAAATGTAATAAATAAACCCAATGAAGGGTAGGCCATTGCCCTACCCTCTCACTCTCTCATTAAAAAAATTGCTTCATCCCAGTCATAATGACATCTTGATTTTTTTATTTTGTATAGTTTGTTTATTATATAAATTTCAGATATAAATTATATAATAAATATATATGAAATTTATATTTATTATAGAAAACCCAATAAATTCCCATGATATTGTAGAAAAAACAAACCTAAAAATTCACTGTTGTTAGAAGCTTTTACTAATACAAAACTTGTGGAAATAAGTATATAGGCTACTCACAAAACCAAAATAAACTACCATCTGACTCAACCAGCAACTCCTGGTCTTGTAACTAAAGAAATCTGTATCCTATTACAGAGGTATTTACTATGGTCATTGCACTTCTATTTACAATAGTTAAAAGTGTAGCCTGCAATTCATCAAAATATGAATGGTTATTGAAAATGTAATAAGTATACCCAATGGAGGATTATAATATAAAAATAAAAATAATAAATTTGCATGTAAATTATGGAACTAGAAAAATATACTGAGAGATAAATTAAGTCCAGATAATATTTCTTAATATGTTTTATTTTACAGTTTGGGATACATTCTTGAGAAATGTCATTCTTGTTTATCAATTACTCCCTAAATCACATGGCCAATATGTGTGTAATAAAAATTCCATCACTTTCTTAAAATATCAAAGACTTGCTATGTTACAATATGTGTAAATAAACGTACCATAGACGTATTTCTTTAAAATATTGTTCTTCTGAAATTCTTAGAAATTTTGAAATCTTTAAAAAAAATCAACCCAAGTCCTCATTACATTTTTTGACATGCATTTCAAGTACAAGTCTACAAAGTACTAAAACTAGAAGTTGATATATTATTTCAAATAAACTCTTCTGAGACAGAATACACTAGTGCACTCAATCCTCCTGGACAGTTTGCTTTTATCAATTCCATACTGGTAATTATATTGACCTTCTTTTCAATAAAGTACTTTCATGATTTTTATGTAAACTCCTGACAAGTCCAATCTCTCCTCTTTCTGGTGCTCTTAATGATTTCTCCATAGATTTTTAAATACTGCTTAAATCAATTCAAGTTTTCATCAAGGTTCAGATGGTCATTTCAGAATGTCAGTAATTTATTTTTAATGAGTGCCATGCACCTTCCAACTCCACAGGAAATTTTTATATTATCAAGTATATCACAACTTCAAAACAACAAAAATTATCATTTATTCATTATTATAGCACCTGGACAATTTTGTAAAACTTATCAACCCATAGTTCATGTAATAAACATTTTTGCTTTTATAACTCTTTCTTTCTATTTTATGTACAAACATAGTTGGATGAAGTATTTTGATTAAAGAAAATTACACCCTCCCTTACCAATTTCTGGCTTCTGCTTTATTGGGTAATAAGGAATTCAGGTAACTATTTATAATATCACAATAGTTAGCTTGAAATATCTACACTTTTGAATTTTTACTTTAGCAAATTTTTATTTTTAATTGAAATATAATAGATTATCTATCTACTTAGCAACCTTATGCCTGCTATTATAATAACATTGACATTGTCTTTTTTTTCTTTACATATTTTCTAACCACTTTTTATCAGTCAGTTGTTTGTCTTTGGGATATATTTGAATTGTTTCTTGTCATGTGTAAACATCAAAGAGACACCTCCTCTGAAAAGCTTCAGAAATTTTAACTGCTCATGACCTTTACTCTCTTTTATAATTTGTTTTGTGTCACTCTTTTTAAAAAAATTGAACATATAAATAGAAATCTGAAGACAATCTTAGGTATATAAAATGTTATCTCTTAAAATTACATTGCATTAAAACTGCAGTTTGATGAGTAACTCAGATTTTTCTCAACAATATACTGTAGCTTACATCATCCTTCTGTGGATCTGCAGGTATGCGAATCTCTATCATTCATCATTTTACTGTTCATTTATCTTTATTTATAGCAATTGTCTACTCATTTGTTTTTAATTTATGTGTATTTATATGCACCACATGTGTGCAAACATAAGTGGAAGCCAAAGAGTATCAGATACCCTCAGTTTTGCAGAGTTATTAAGACCAAATTCAGGATCTCTGAAAGGCAGTAAGTGCTTTAAAAAACTGAACCATCTCTCCAAGCCCTTAATAATTCTTGTTAATTAAGATATAACAGAAATATATTTGAAGATGTGAAACTTGCACATTTATTAAATTCACTACTTTAGCACTTTAGTAATATTTTTACACTGAACTCATCAATACTAAATTTGATATAAATTAAAGAAGAAATTGTCCTACTTATATTTTCTTTAAACATGGCAAAAGTCACCTTGTATTGTATTAAACACACATGTTCACACACACTCTTTGATTAATTCTCAGCCCTTCTACATAATGATGAGTCTCTTTATTCAAATCAAATTAACTCTAATATTTTCATCAGAGAAAGTAAAACAACCCTTTAGAGTTTTATGATATTCAGGTACATAAAGTACATGCAATTAATTCTGATTTGATGACACATAGCACATTCCTATTATAATGATGTTCTAAATACCGCAAAGAATACTAATACAAATAGAACTTACAAAAATATGTGTAAATATGAATATTCAGAGATAAATATTGGATATATATAATATGTGTGTGTACATGTACATATATACATGTATGTGAATAAGCATACAGATTATACAAAGCAGTGCTGTTTGACCCATGACAGGTTTATATTATGTACTGACAACTTAATTGTAATTTGATAATATCAGAAGCAGAAAATGATTTTATTATAATTAACTCACTAATAATCACACATATGAAGTGCTCACCAAATATGAATAGTTCTTGCTTTATTTGTCTGGTTGGAATTGTACTGTATAGATTTTAATGATGAACGCGTTGATTGCATATCTTTCTCTAGCATGTATATTTAACTTTTACTGTATTGCTTTACTTATATCTCTCTATATATCCACAAGCAATATTCTTAGATTAATACGTTTTATTTTAATTTGGAAAAACCATTGCTATAGATTTTACAAAACCAATCAGTGTCTTTACCAAAATTTTAAAAACTGTCAGTTTTTCAGTAAACACAATCCAAAAATTAAAAAATAAAATTGCTGAAAATTTATTACTGATTCTTCGTAAATTTTATATCATACATTCCAGTCCTGTTCATCTCTTTGCCTCCTCATTTACTATCCACCCTTTGCAATCTCCCTTGAAAATAAAACAAACAAAAATAAACAAACAGCACCAAAACAAAACATAGAAAACCTCTCATTGTGTGTGGAAGCTGTGGTATGTCACAGTGGGGGGGCTCCCTGTCCCCTTAGCTTCACTTGGAAATGTTCATTGCAATGAGTCATGAATCTGGTTCGAAGTCTCTGACTTATGTGATATCATCGATATTAGATCCTTACCTGGACTCCTCCCTGTAATTCAGTTATTACCCTGTGTCATGGAGTTCTTCCCAGATTTGCCCTTTCATGTATTTGCAGATGCTACAGATTTGGGGGGTGAGCCAATTCAGAACCTGAATCAGAGTGCTAGCTAAGGTGCTTAACCCACTGGCTCTCTCTTATCCCCACCACTAGGGAAAGTTCTCCAGCAGTGTTCAAGCTAGGCCCTCCAATGCCACTACAGGCAGGTGGTAGGGTCAGCGCCCCAGCTCTCACGCCTTTAGGGCCTCCTCACCCACAGATATGACTCTCCAGCTAGCTCCACTCTACACTGAAGTTGCAGAGTCCACTCTCCAAGTGGTACAACCAACAATAGGCTAGGGCAGCTCTCTTGTCCTGCTTTTAGTCATCAGGGCCAGTCCCACTGTGTTGCTTCGGTAAGGTGCAGGGCCTGCTCTCTTGCTGCTACAGTCCGTGAAGGTGGAGGGCTAACTCTCCTCCTTTCCTGACTCCAGGGCCAGTTCTCCTGACTACTGCAGTTGTAGATGTAGGGAATAGGGGAGGCACCATGCCCACACTCGCACCACCTCACCCCCAATGAGTAGCAGGGGACCTGCTCTCGAATGGCCACACCTTCAGAGCTGGATTACCTGGCTCCCCTGTTCTCATGACCCTGGGGCCAATTCTCTTGACTGCTGCAGGTGGCAAGGGTGTAGTGCGAGGGGGACATTATGCCTGGAACCCTGCCCTATCATGGCAGAAGAGTGGCAGTGGCAGGGCCAGTTTGCTCTGGAGTTCTTAGCCTCTTGGCTTTCTCACCTGCCTACCTTTTCCCAAGTGAGCTCTGCTGTGCTGTTCAGACAAATTGCAGGGCCCACTCTCCTAAGTGCTACAGCTGGTGAGAGCCAGGGCTAACGTTCCTGAGATCAGGACACTGTGGACAGCTTTTCTGACTGCAGGAGGTGATAAGGTACACGCAGAGGTGGAGAGACATGGCATCACACCTCCACCTGTACCACCCCTTGGCAAATAAGTGGCAAGGTCAGCTCTTCCACATTTGGATCTTTAGGGAAGGCTAGCCCACACTCCTCTCACCTGGGCCAGCTCCACTGTGTTGCCTGAGTTAGAGGTGAGTTAGAGGGCAGGCTCTACCAAGTGCTACCTCCAGTGAGAAATTGAGGCAAGCTCTCCACAGCATGGAAGCCAGTGAGGGAGGAGTGAGTTTCAATAGCCTCTGGGCATACAAATAGTCCAGACCAGGGACAGCCTTGTGTTCTTTAGTGGTAATAAGAGGCACAGGCATCAACATCAAGGCTTAATACTGCATGGCCATGGATTCAGACCTTACCCTCATCATGGTCCCAGATGTTGAGTTATCACTGCCCCTGTTGGTGGTGTTAGCTATTCACAACAGGCTACTCCTCTCCATCTGCCAGTGTCTAGATTCACTTGTCTTTATCATGCTCAACCTGCACCACTTCTCTTTCTCTCCCATCTGACCCCTACATACACATGCTGATGGATTCCTCTGAAGGCTGGCCCCATGGTTGACAGGCCTTTGGCTAACATCCTCCATCTATGCTGCATGGCCTGATTGCAAAATGGAGTCTATGATCTACCTGGGCTAAGCACTGGACAACAGGTTTCTGGGTGTGTGATATAGTGGTCTTAAGTCTCTGTCTTCTTCTTTCCATGATGAGCTGTGTGGATTAGATTTGACTTGACTTTTGACTTCATGAGTCCTTGGCATAAGACAGCTTCAGCCAGCTGGCCAGGCATCAAGCTAGAATGAACAAAGGACTCCTATCTGCTTTGCCTCTGACTGGTATAAGAACACTACCTATGGTGTGAGTCAGTTGTGAAACGCAGGCTCCATTTTGTCCCTCAGGGTGTACAGGCACACTGTACAGTAGACTGGATGAATGAAGCAGAGCCCTGAACAGGTGGGATCTGAAGGATTCTGTTCCGGCTGAGAGTGGATGCTAAGTGGGAGAAGGTCTTCTCTGAGGATTTTACTGAAACAGCTCTCCTTAATCATACCTTTATTCAGAGTAGGATTGTACAATTATAATTTATTCTGGATGACCAAGGTCTATATATGAACTTTGGAGAGTGGGAATGAATTTTCAGGGTGGGTAAAGTCATTGGCTGGTGTTTAAAATACTGCGAGTGCCTCATTTGTATGGAGAGGCATTCAGGATTCCCAGGTTCTTTCTGGACAAGCTCTTATTGGAAAAGTAAAAGTTGAATTTATAGGTTTGCCAAGAGTTAATTAAGGTAAAGGGTGTGGAGTGGTGGGTTTCCCAGACAAGGTCAGAGAAAGGAAAGCATTTTTTGAAAAGATGAGAGGAACTATCTAGACATTGTAGACTGTGACCTTAGAGTAGACTACATTGTAGACTGCAACCAGAGTTTCCCCTATAATACCACCAATAATGTGTCTCTTTACCCATTACCATTCAGATGAAAACAAAATTGGAAAGACATTACTTGTGATGGTTTGATTAGGTGTGACCCTCATAGACTCATTTGTTTGAATGCTTGGCTCATGGGGTGTGGAATTCTTATGAGGAGTGGCCTTGTTGGAGTAGGTGTGGCTATGTTGGAGGAAGTGTGTCACTCTGGGTATGGGCTTTGAGGTTTTGTAGTGCTCAAGCTCTACCCAGTGTTAAGCAGTCTCTTCCTGCCTGAATTGAAAAAGATAGATTCCTGAGCTAGAACCTTTGGCTCAAGATATAGAACTCTTGTTTCTTCCAGAGCCATGTCTACCTGTAGGCTGTAAGATTTCCTGCAATGATAGTAATGGACCAAACATCTGAAACTCTAAGCCAGCCCCACATTATTCTTTGTTTTATAGTATCTTGTCTTGGTCACGCTATCTCTTCACACTGGGAACCCTAGATAAGACATTACATTATTCAACTTGAGAACTTCATGGCTTTCAGTTTTTTTAATGGTTGTTATTCTACGGAACTTGAGAATTATAATTGATAATTGAGGTTCATAATGGTATCGGTTAATGGGAATCATTTGAATTTATTTTAAGGAAAGAAAGAAGTAGAAACAAAAAAATAAAACAAACTAATAAATATTCCTATCCAAAAAGTTCACTCCCAAGTAAGGACAATCTACTCCTAAGGCAGAGGCATGCAATGGCAGGAATTATGAATCTTAGCCTAAGGCAAAGAGACATTATTCAGAAATGTATAGTCTTAATACTAGACAATTCACACAGAGGAGAGGAAAGAAAAGAGAGAGAGAGGGATATATGATGGATTGCATGAGATTGACTCCCATAGGCTCACAGATTTTAGTGCTTGGCTATCAGGGAGTAACACTACTTTAAAGGATTAAGAGGTGTGGCCTTGTTGGAGAAAGTGTGTCACTGAGAGAGGGCTTTGAGGTTTAAGAAGCCTAATCCTGTCCCAGTAGCTCTCTCTTTCTTCTACCTATATGTCTGGATGTATAACTCCCAGCTATGTTTGTAACACTATGCCTCCCTTCATGGTACTGCAATGATGATAATGAACTAAACTTTTGAAACTGTAGGCAAGTCCACAATTAAAGTTTTCTCTTTTACAAGTGTTGTCCTGGTCATAGTATCTCTTCTCAGCAACAGAACAGTGATTAAGACAGGGGATCAGGGGCAACTGTGTGCACCTAAAAGGCAGGAGTATAGTCCACAGAGGGAAGAAACAGATTCAAAAACACAATCAACACTGGATGCATCACAGAGAAGATTTGAAATCCAGTCTCTCAGGAAATGAATTATAGCAAGCCACATAGTAAAATTCCTGGGAAAATTATATTAACATTTTGGTGTACCAACTAGGAAAAGCAATTTGCAACTGAAGCTCATGATTGGCAGTTAGATGGCTCTAAAGTAAAAGGAATCTCAAGCCCAATCCAAGTACACAGGGCAATTGTAGGATGGTAATTCTTAGAGTACTGGTGTTAAGATTACTTTTAGCTATGCGATGAGGGATGGAGGAATGTTCAAGTAATAAGTATATAGTGCTATGAACATGTGCATCATCTGAGAGATATTGGGTTGAATGTTGTAACTGAGGTGGGAAGATCCAGCCCCTGTGTGTCATGACACCCCAGCTGAGAGTTTTGGACTGTATAATTAGAAGTAAACTCTACTGCCATAGGTTTTCATAACTTTCTACTTCATGAATGTGAATAAAACTTGACCAGGCAACTTTCTGGTTCTTGCTCTGCAACTATGTACATGGGCAGCTCCCTTCTAGAAAGGACTTTATAACTCAGTAATTGCCTTGACAAGGTGTGTTGGTCATAATTTTCATGGTGTTTTGTTTTCATGATTAATTTAGACCATTTGATATTTTCGTCTCAATCTTAATTTGTGTGAATTTGTACTGCATGTTTATAGGGTTTTTCATAGGTAATTCTCATTTCTCATCCATCGATCTGGGTTTTCGACTTTTGTTACAGAATTTTCTCTCTATGTCCTGAACAAATATGCTTTCTGGCACTGTATTTAAGATCGTTGATCAGTTTTGCTAGTAAGCTTTTGAAAATTTCAATGAGTATTTGAGTTATATTAGGATCTTTGAATTGATCAGTGGTATATTTATAATCTCTTGGCAGTCAGTCATGTTGCCTTGGTTTTCCATACTTCTGGCATTCTAATTTCGATATTTGTGTATTTACGGTTTTAGGGACCTAGTCTAGCTTTGATTAGGAAACTTCTTATTTAAAAGCCTACTCTTTATGTCTCAATCCTGTGTACTATTCAAAGGGAAGAAAACAAACTACTGAAAAGTAAAGTACTATAGATATGGAACTAGGGCTAGGGAGATAGTTCAGTGGGTGAAACCATTATTGCTCTTCAAGGGTAAGTATTTGTTACAAAAGGTCAGATGTGGTTGGTTTCTGTAAGGATCTCAGAAATCAGCTGATCTGACATATGAAGAAGCAAATGACAACACACCATCTCAAATAGAGATAATACAAGGATTATCATCTGAAGTTATAATCTGATCTCCATATGTCCATCTGGCAAATGCATAAACTCACACATGCGCATAACACATAACATGTTTGAAAAACAAAACAATTAAAATGTAAAAATGAAAAAGAGCATTTCTCAATATTATTCATTTGAAAAGAAAATTAAGAACACTGGGCATATCCACCCTGCTGGGAACATGTTTTCCTTCCAGTCTTCAACTCCTCCTTGGGCAGACAGGGCACTGCAGGCCCCTCTCCCACAACTAAATGCAGCCCGACTCTCAGTATGTACTCACTGATAAGTGGATATTAGCTCCAAAGCTCAGATCTTAACAAGAAACTTTACAAGAAGGAGGGCCAAAGTGTGGATACATCAATATCTCTTAGATGGGGAAACAAAATAATGACAGGAGTCAGTGGGAGGGCAGCACCTGGGTGGAAAAGTGGAGAGGGAGAGATAAAAAGCATAGCAGGATCAGGTATGGGAGGAGACAGGAGAAAAGTCCAGAAGGCCAGACAAATGAGAAACACATAACAGTGGGAGTTGAGAACTGGAGAAATATTAGTAAGACCCAAATGGCTGGGATGTGAGAGACTCCCAGGACTCAGTGAAGATGACATTAGCCAAAATTAGCAGGGAGATAGAACCTGAAGAGACCATCTCTAGTAGATAGATATGACCCCCAGTTGAGGGAAGGGACCACTCACCCATATCAACATTTTTAACACAGATTGTTCCTATCTAAAGGAAATGCAGGGACAAAAAAATAAAAAATGAGCAGAGACAGAAGAAAAGGCCATCCAGAGACTGCTCCACCTTGGTATCCATTCCATCAGCAAATACAAAATTTCTACACTATTGCTGATTCCAGATGTGTTTGTAGATGGGATCCTGGCAAGGCTGTTCCCTGAGAGGTTCTCTAGCATATGACAAAGACAAGTGCAGAAACTTATGGCTATCCATAGGACTGAATCCTAGTATCCCAGTGGAAGAGTTAAGGGAAGGACTGAAGGAGCCCAAGGGGATGGCAACCCCATAGGAAGAACAACAATATCAATTAATCTAATTTTTCAGAGCTCTCAGGGACTAAACCACCAACCAAAGTATATACATGGGCTGTTCTCTCTCTCCTGATACATATGTACCAGAGGACTCCTTTTTCTGGCATCAGTGGGAGGGGAGGTGCTTGGCCAAGTAGAGGCTTGAAGCCCCAGAGGAGGGGGAAGCTAGAAGGGAGGAGGAAGTGGACAGTTAGGTGGGAGAACACTCTCTTAGAGGCAAACAGGACAGGGGTTGGGTGGGAGACCAGGGGACAATATTTGAAGTGTAAATATAAATAAATATATAAATAATAATAACAAAAGAAAGTTAAATAACTGTAAGAAGAGTGATCAAACTTAAAAACCACTTTCTTAATAAATATGAACTAATAAAACATGGAATCAAAAAATAGCACTGATGTGTAGCATGAGGAAATATACAGATAAAATATAAGTAAATATAGGAAAAATAAAAATAGAGAGGAAAAATGAAAAAGGAAATAAAAGATGCAAAAGAAACATTGTTTAACTGAGATAAAAGATTTGTCAACAAATTAGATGAATTCATGAAGAGTGATAAAAATAAATTAAAAAATTATTTGATAGCATTAAAGGTGTAGGAAAAATAATAATAACAGGAAAGAAAAGAGATGAAATACTGGAACAGCTTCATGTTAATTGGAACTGTCTGACATATATGAAAAGGCCAAGATTGAGTTTATAAACACGGTTTTTCTATATTTACTAGGATATATTTTCATATTGGATGTGGATTAGGAGTATATCAGAACTGCCATCATTTTGAATAGGCTCCCTACATTGTCTACCACAGACTTTCACTAGCCACAATGAGATTTGTGGTAGGATTGTGGGCTATGCAGTCTCTCCACCTGCCTTCTCTCCTCTGAAGAACCGTGAGAAAGCATCTCATGGTCTACATAACAGGTGTTCAGCAACTGTGTTGGAGTGGGAGAAACTATCACAGCATTGAGTTCAGTACAAATGGATGATCTATCCTAGCACTTTCTGAACCCAATAAATATAGGTCAGCTTTCTATAGTGAGTCCCCTCAGGCTTCAGAATAATCAGACTACCTCAGTAAACAGGAGGCACATGTCTCCAGAGGTTGATCAACCCTTGGTCTTCAGGATCTTTCATTTATTAGGTCTTCATTAGTTAACAGGAAGCCTGGGGATTCTTTATGACCTTGGCTGTCTAAACCAGGCTTCTAGCTGTCTACACTCAGTAATAGAGCATCTTCACCTGCAACTGCTTCCAAGGGCTTTTATTCACCAAGAGTTACAGCTGGTGAAATTTAGGCTCCCAGACTTGTCACTGCTTCTTGTTTTCATACCTTCAGTGTAGCTCAATTTTAAAAAAAGGTTCTTCCTCAAGATGGTATTGCCCACTGAACTCCAAGTTAGAGAAGACAGTGACAGAGAGAGTGGAACGCGTTCCAACTGTTTGACACACACCAATGGAATCACTTCTTAGCAAACTTGAAGCTAGATTTAAAACTTGCGATGGCTGCGGATGTGCCATAAGTCGAGGACTGTCAGGGTCTTTACACTTGCCTTATTGTTTTAGAAGTGGCTCTGACTCTACTCAACCAGAAGGGGAGCAGACCTTGTAAGGTTGGCTTAAGTGCTTTATTTGTAGATCACTTGGAATTTCACCCTACAATTTCTTTTTTTTTTAATTATTTTATTTTATGTTCTATATTCTTTTACATTTCAAATGATTTCCCTTTTCCCAGTTCCCCATTCCCCAAAAGTCCCATAAACCCTCTTCCCTCCCCCTGTTCCCCATTTGCCTACGAATTTCATGAATTCATTGTTTTTTTTATTTACATTCAAAATCATTTCCCCTTTCCCATTTCCTCCCTCCCCAAAAGTCCCATAAACCCCCTTCCCTCCCTCTTTTCCCCATTCAACCCCCACTTGCTTCTCTGTCCTGGCGTTCCCCTACATCCAGTCTTTCCAGGACCAGGGGTCTCTCCTTCCATCTTCTTGGAAATCTACTGATAGGCGAATTGTGTCTAGGGTATTCCGAGATTCTGGATTAATATCACTTTATCAGTGACTGCATACCATGTGTGTTCTTTTGTGATTGGGTTACCTCACTAAGGATGATATTTTCAAATTCTGACCATTTGCCTAGGAATTTCGTGAATTCATTGTTTTTAATTGCAGAGTAGTATTCCATTGGGTAAATATACTACATCTTCTGAATCCATTTCTCCGTTGAGGGACATCTGGGCTATTTCCAGCTTCTGGCTATTATAAATAAGGCTGCTATGAACATAGTGGAGCATGTGTCCTTATTGCATGCAGGTAAAGCCTCTGGGTATATGCCCAGGAGTGGTATAACATGATCCTCTGGGAGTGCCATGCCCAGTTCTCTGAGGAACCGCCAGACTGCTTTCCAGAGTGGTTGTACCAGCTTGCAATCCCACCAGCAGTGGAGGAGTGTACCTCTTTCTCCACATCCTCGCCAACAACTGCTGTCTCCTGTGTTTTTGATCTTAGCCATTCTGACTGGTGTGAGATGGAATCTCAGGGATGTTTTGATTTGCATTTCCCTAATGACTAAGGATGATGAACATCTCTTTAGGTGCTTCTCAGCCATTAGATATTCTTCAGGTGAGAACTCTTTGTATAGTTCTGTACCCCAATTTTAATAGGGTTACTTGCCTCTCTGGAGTTTAACTTCTTGAGTTCGTTGTATATATTGGCTATTAGCCCTCTGTAGGATGTAGGGTTGGTAAAGATCATTTCCCAGTTGGTTGCCATTTTGTCTTTTTGACAGTATCTTTTGCCTTGCAAAAACTTTGTAATTTAATGAGGTCCCATTTGTCAATTCTTCATCTTAGAGCATAAGCTATTGAAGTTCTGTTCAGAAAATTCTCCCCTGTGCCCATATGTTCAAGGTTCTTCCCTAGTTTCCTTTCTATTAGTTACAGTGTGTCTGGTTTTATGTGGAGGTCCTTGATCCACTTGGAATTGAGCTTAGTGCAAAGAGATGAGAATGGATCAATTTGCATTCTTCTGCTTGTTGACCTCCAGTTGAGCCAGCACCATTTGTTGAAAAGGCTATCTTTTTTCCACCGAATGGTTTTAGCTCCTTTGTCAAAGATCAAGTGACCATAGGAGTGTGGATTCATTTCTGGGTCTTCAATTCTGTTCCATTGATATACATGCCTGTCATTGTACAAGTACCATGCAGTTTTTAACACTATTGCTCTGTAGGAAAGCTTGAGGTTGGGGATACTGATTCCCCCAGAGGTTCTTTTACTCTTGAGAATAGTTTTAGCTATCCTGGGTTTTCTGTTATTCCAGATGAATTTTTTGAATTGTTCTTTCTAACTCTATGAAGAATTTGAGTTGGGATTTTGATGGGGATTGCATTGAATCTGTATATTGCTTTTGGCAAGATGATCATTTTTACTATATTAATCCTGCCAATCCATGACCATGACAGATTTTTCCATCTTCTGAGGTCTTCTTCAATTTCTTTCTTCAGAGACTTGAAGTTCTTGTCATACAGATCTTTCACTTGTTTGGTTAGAGTCACACCAAGATACTTTATATGGTTTGTGGCTATTGTGAAGGGTATCATTTCTCTTACTTCTTTCTCAGCCTGCTTGTCCTTTGAGTATAGGAAGGCTACTGACTTGCTTGAGTTGATTTTATATCCGGCCACTTTGCTGAAGTTGTTTATCAGCTGTAGGCGTTCTCTGTTGGAGTTCTTTGGGTCGCTTAAGTATACTATCATATCATCTGCAAATAGTGATAGTTTGACTTCTTCCTTTCCAATTTGTATCCATTTGACCTCCTTTTATTGTCTAATTGCTCTAGCTAGAAATTCAAGTACTATATTGAAAAGATATGGAGAGAGAGGGCAGCCTTGTCTAGTCCCTGATTTCAGTGGGATTGCTTCAAGTTTCTCTCCATTCAGATTGATGTTGGCTACCAGTCTGCTGTAAATTGCTTTTACTATGTTTAGATATGGGCCTTGAATTCCTGATCTTTCCAAGACCTTTAGCATGAAAGGATGCTGAATTTTGTCAAATGCTTTCTCAGCATCGAATGAGATGACCATGTGGGTTTTTTCTTTGAGATTGTTTATATAGTGGATTACAGTGATGGATTTCCTTATATTGAACCATCCCTCCATCCCTGGGATGAAGCCTACTTGATCGTGGTGAATGATCATTTTGATGTGTCTTGGTTTCGGTTGGCAAGAATTTTATTGAGTATTTTTGCATCGATATTCATAAGAGAGATTGGCCTGAGATTCTCTTTCTTTGTCGGATCTTTGTGTGCTTTTGGTATTAGCCTAATTGTGACTTCATAGAACGAGTGGGTAGTGTTCCTTCTTTTTCTATTTTGTGGAACAATTTGAAGAGTATTGATATAAGGTCTTCTTTGAAGGTCTGATAGAATTCTGCACTAAAACCATCTGGACCTGTGCTTTTTTTGGTTGGAAGACTTCCAATGACAACTTCTATTTCTTGAGGGGTTATAGGACGGTTTAGATGGTCTATTTGATCCTGATTTAATTTTGGTATTTGTTCTCTGTCAAGGAAATTGTCCATTTCCTCGAGATTTTCTAGTTGTGTTGAATACAGGCTTTTGTAGTAGGATCTGATGATTTTTTGAATTTCCTCAGTTTCTGTTGTTATCTCTCCCTTTTCATTTCTGATTTTATTAATTTGGATACTGTCTCTGTGCCCTCTGGTTTGTCTGGCTAAAGGCTTATCCATCTTGTTGATTTTCTCAAAGAACCAACTCCTTGTTTTGTTGATTCTTTGTATGGTTTTATTTGTTTCTACTTGATTGATTTCAGCCCTGAGTTTGATGATTTCCTGCCTTCTACTCCTCTTTGGTGTATTTGCCTCTTTTTGTTCCAGGGCTTTCAGGTGTGCCATTAAGCTGCTGGATAAGTAAACAGGACCCTGCATTTTGCTGCATGCAGGAAATGCACCTCAGTGTCAAAGACAAACACTACCTCAGAGTAAAAGGCTGGAAAACAATTTTACAAGCAAATGGTCCCAAGAAAAGAGCAGCAGTAGCCATCCTAATATCAGATAAAATTGACGTCCAACCTAAAGTCCTCATAAGTATGCTGTCTCCCGTTTATTTTTGGCGGCACTCATGGCTATGAATTTTCCTCTTAGCACTGCTTTCATTGTGTCCCATAATTAAGGTATGCTGTGCCTTCATTTTCATTAAATTTCAAATAGTCTTTGATTTCTTTCTTTATTTCCACCTTGACCAACTTATCATTGAGTAGAGCATTGTTCAGCCTCCATGTGTATGTGGGTTTTCTGTACTTTTTGTTGCCATTGAAGACCACCCTTATTCCATAGTGATCTGATAGGAGGCATGGGGTTAGTTCGATCTTCTTATATCTGTTGAGGTCTGATTTGTGACCAATTATATGGTCGATTTTGGAGAAGGTATCATGAAGTGCTGAGAAGAAGGTGTATTCTTTAGCTCTAGGATGAAATGTTCTATATATATCTGTTAGTTCCATTTGGTCCAAGGCTTCAATTAGATTTATTGTGTCCCTGTTGAGTTTCTGCTTTCCTGAGTGATCCATTTCAGAGAGCCGGGTATTGAAGTCACCCACTATTATTGTGTGAGGTGCGATGTGTGATTTGAGCTTTAGTAAAGTTTCTTTTACGAATAAGGGTGCCCTTTCATTTGGAGCATAGATATTCAGAATTGAGAGTTCTTCTTGGTGATTTTTTCCCTTGATCAGTATGTAGTGTCCTTCTGTGTCTTTTTTGAGGACTTTAGGTTGGACGTCAATTTTATCTGATATTAGGATGGCTACTGCTGCTCTTTTCTTGGGACCATTAGCTTGTAAAATTGTTTTCCAGCATTTTACTCTGAGGTAGTGTTTGTCTTTGACACTGAGGTGCATTTCCTGCATGCAGCAAAATGCAGGGTCCTGTTTACTTATCCAGTCTGTTAGTCTATGTCTTTTTATTGGGAATTGAGACGATTGATATTAAGAGAGATTAAGGAATAGTGATTATTGCCACCTGCCATTCTTGATGCTATTTTTATGTTTGAGTGGCTATCTACTTTCGGGTTTGATGCAAGAAGGTTACTATCTCATTTTCTCCAGGGTGTTGTTTCTCTCCTTGTATTGGCAGTTTCTTCCTATTATCCTTTGCAAGGCTGGGTTTGTGGAAAGATATTGTGAAAATTTGGTTTTATCATAGAATATCTTTGTCTCTCCATCTATGGTGATTGAGAGTTTTGCTGGGTAGAGTAATCTAGGCTGGCATTTGTGCTCTCTTAGTGTCTGCATGAGATCTGCAAAGGCTTTCATAGTCTCTGGAGAGAAGTCTGATGTGATTCGGATAGGTCTTCCTTTGTATGTTACTTGGCCCATTTCTCTTACTGCTTTTAGTATTCTTTCTTTGTTTAATACATTTGATGTTTTGATTATTGCATGATGGGAGGTATTTCTGTTCTGTTCCAGTCTGTTTGGAGTTCTGTAGGCTTCTTGTACGTTCATCAGCATCTCTCTCTTTAGGTTAGGGAAGTTTTCCTCCATAATTTTGTTGAAGATGTTTACTGGCCCTTTAAGTTGCAAATCTTCACTCTCATCTATACCTATAATCCTTAGGTTTGGTCTTCTCATTGTGTCCTGGATTTCCTGGATGTTTTGGGTTACACGTTTTTTGCATTTTGCATTTTCTTTGACTGTTGAGTCGATGCTTTCTATGGTACCTTCAGCACCTGAGATTCTTTCTTCCATCTCTTGTATTCTATTGTTGATGTTTGCATCTATGACTCCTGATTTCTTCCCAAGGTTTTCTATCTCCAAAGTTGTCTCCCTTTGTGCTTTCTTAGTTGTTTCTACTTCCTTTTTTAGTTTCTGGATGGATTTGCTGAGATCCTTCACTTGTTTGTTTGTATTTTCCTGTATTTCTTTAAGGTATTTTTGCATTACCTCTTTCAGGATTTCTGCCTGTTGACCCACACTCTCCTGCAGTTTTCTGAGCGATTTTTGTGTTTCCTCCTCATGGGAATCCATCTCTTGATCCATCGTCTCCTGCATTTCTTTAAGCAGTTCTCGTGTTTCCTTTGTAAGGGCATCTATCCGTTGATTCATTTCTTTAAGCAATTTTTGTGTTGCCTCCCTATGGGCATCCATCTGTTGACACATATTCTTCTGCATTTCTTTATGCAATTTTTGTGATTCCTTTGAAAGTGCATCTAACCGTTGATTCATTTCTTTAAGCGATTTTTGTGTTGTCTCCTTGTGCGCCTCCATCTGTTGATCCATGTTCTCCTGTATTTCTCTAAGCGATTTTTGTGTTTCCTTTGTAAGGACTTCTAACCGTTGATTCATGGTCTCCTGTAATTCTTTATATATTTATTTGTGTCCTTCTTGTGATCCTCTAATAGCATCATGAGAAGTGATTTTAAATCCAGATCTTGTCTTTCGGGTGTGGTGGGGTATCCAGGACTTGCTGCTGTTGGAGAGTTGGGTTCGGATGGTGCCATATTACTTTGATTTCTGTTAATAACGTTCCTACGTTTGCCTTTTGCCATCTGGTTAACTCTGTTGTTAGTTGGTCCTGCTGTCACTGGCTGTTGGTTGGACCTCCTGTGAGACTGCAAAGCTATTTCTTCCCCCCCCTCCCCGGATTACCAGGATTCCCCTTGCACCAATTTCTGGGGCCTGCCCTGCTCCTAAGTGACTTTGGAGCCCTGATGTGCCTTTCTCCAAGTGATGTTATATTGGGGAATCCCTGCACATCCAAAGGCTCAGCGTAGTGGATTCCTGGAGCAGACGTCACCAAAGGGAGGCTGGTAGGCTCCTGCCCTGTGCAGGAGTGTGTGATCTCTCGGGAGGAGGGGCGTGAGGGGGCATCCCTCTGCAGGGCAGAAATCCCACAGCAGGGCTGGCGCGTGGATTTCTGCAGACCTGCCCAGCTCTTGGAGTAGGGTACACACAAGCTGCCTGAGACCGAAGCCATATTATGCCTGGCTGTCTCCGAGCCTGACTGTCCCAACTACCTGGACACTGGAGCAAAGATTTCAGAGTGCACTCTGCACTCTCTCGGTGGTGCAGGTCACCCTGCAGGGGGGGACGGCCCACAGCAGAACTGGCGCCCAGACGACCACAGGGCTGTCCAGTTCTTGGGAGCAGATGGAAGCCCCAACAGGCTGTGTCCCAAGCGATGTAATATTGGGGAGAACCTGGGTACCTGTCTCCTCAGTGCGGTAGATCCTGGAACAGAGGTCACCACAGGGAAGCTGGTAGGATCCCGCCCAGTGCAGGGGGAGGGGGGTTCCTCTGCAAGGCAAAAGTCCCACAGCAGAGCTGGCAAACTGGTTACTGCAGATTTGCCCAGCTGTTGGAGCAGGTTACACACAAGCTGCCTGAGACTGAAGCAATATTATGCCTGTCTGTCTCCGAGCCTGGCTGTCCCAACTACCTGGACACTGGAGCAAAGATGGCGGAGTGCCGAATTCATTGTTTGTAATTGCTGAATAGTATTCCATTGTGTAAATATATATGGAAAATGCCTCTGATAAAATTGAAGAAATATATAGAAAAACATGTGAAGATTCACTATTTCATGGAAAAAATTATACAGATAAAATGGTAGACATAAAAATGTTCCTAAGTTGATTGAAAGTGGAATTATAAACATTTTCTGATAAAATTGAAAATCTACAAAGAAATATTTCTGATAAAACTCAAGAAATATATAGAAAAATAAGTTAAAACTGACTATTTCAAGAAAAATTATACAGATAAGCTAGTAGGCACAAAAATATTCCTAAATTGATTGAAAGTAGAGGTAAAAACATTTTCTGTTAAAGTTGAAGATTTACATGGAAAATACCTCTGATATAATTGAAGAAATTTATACAGATAAATTGGTAGAAATTAAAATATTCCTAAGTTGATTTCGCTGGTTGTGGTGTCACACGCCGGTAGGATTTGCTGAAGGAGGCACAGGCAGGAGAATCACGAGTTCAAGGCCAGCCTGGGCTACACACTTGTGTCTGTAGTGTAGTGGTTATCACATTCGCCTGACACCCTACACTTTCAACTGTCCAGTCTCAGTGTTTGCAAATTGCTGATGCCCTCCCTCTTTATCTCTTTAATGTATATTTTATTTTCTTCTTCTGACATTTTGTCACCCAAATCATGTAGTAGTTGCCTCAGGTGTGTAAACTCCAGTTCTTACCTGGAAGTCCATTGAAAGTTTTATTTATTTATATTTTTGTCTACCAGAGAGTGTATTGAAATGTGAAAGTGTTCTATAAAAGGTTTCACACATACATAACAAAAAATAATTTAAAAACTAATTACTGAAATTATATGCCAACTACAAGAAAAACACTCGTATTGTTTATTCTAAGTTTTTACATAATGTGTTTGATTTTCCTTGATAACACATGCTAGAAAATATATTTAGTGATAAGACATGAAAATCATTACATACATATTAAGGAAAACTTGAATATATATATTCAAAACCAGAAATACTTGTATATATATACATTTCTTTTTTTTTTCTTTTCTACATTTTTTAAATTTACATTCCAAATAATTTCCCCTTTCCCGTTTCCTCCCTCCCCAAAAGTCCCATAAGCCGTCTTCCCTCCCCCTGTTCCCCATTCAACCCCCTCTCGCTTCTCTGTCCTGGCGTTCCCCTACATCCAGTATTTCCAGGACCAGGGGTCTCTCCTTCCATCTTCTTGGAAATCTATTGATATGTGAATTGTATCTTGGGTATTCAGAGATTCTGGGTTAATATCCCCTTATCAGTGACTGCATACCATGTGTGTTCTTTTGTGATTGGGGTACCACACTAAGGATGATATTTTCCAGTTCTGACGATTTGCCTAAGAATTTCGTGAATTCATTGTTTTTAATTGCAGAGTAGTATTCCGTTGTGTAAATATACCACATCTTCTGAATCCATTCCTCCGTTGAGGGACATCTGGGTTCTTTCCAGCTTCTGGCTATTATAAATAAGGCTGCTATGAACATAGTGGAGCAAGTGTCCTTATTGGATATAGGGGAAGCCTCTGGGTTTATGACCAGGAGTGGTATAACAGGATCCTCTGGGAGTGTCATGTCCAGTTTTCTGAGGAACCGCCAGACTGCTTTCCAGAGTGGTTGTACCAGCTTGTAATCCCACCAACAGTGGAGGAGTATTCCTCTTTCTCCACATCCTCACCAACAACTGCTGTCTCCTGTGTTTTTGATCTTAGCCATTCTGACTGGTGTGAGGTGGAATGTCAAGGTTAATACACAAGTATTTCTAAAAAACACAATTCTTTGCATCTTTGTGAAAAACAAAATTTGTTACCTAATACAGATATGAAAATGAAAGCATGGACAGAATTCAATATATACCATTATACATACTAGATTAAATTTTAAATGTATATACATATCTGTGCTTGTATATATGAATAATATTGCCATTGAAGTAATGTGCATACATACATACACACACACACACACACACACGTATATATATACCACAGTAAATTGAAACTTGGTTTTCTCTAGTCTTCCAGCATGTTACTTATACTAAGACAAAAGTCAGGCATCTTGTTCATCTCTTGGTTCTCTTAAATAAAAAAATGCAGATAGCTGCATTATTTCATATCACTAATATTTTCCTATCCCTTGAAGAACCTAATGAAAATGTCATGCAAACTATAGAAAGTGTTTCTAGACTCACCAGTCAGAAATATATTATTCAGAATAGTAAATTTCAATATATACTTTTTCATTTGAAAATGTCAACCCAAGGATAAATAAATAGTAGGGTAGAAACTTAAATTAGTTGTAACTTTTCTTCTCTAATAAATAAAAGATTGATAAATTTGCAGTTGTTGAGTACAAGAGTAAGATGCAACTAAAAATCAGAATACTCTTTCACATTGTTATTCATTGGCAACAAGCAAAGTAAATGCTGATAACTTACACTAAAAATAATTTTGTCTTGATGTTGCCTGTAAAAATTTATGCTGCAGTGTCACACAAACAATACAATAACAATTGATGAGAAAATATAAAAATGACATTAACCAATTTTACACTTTACTTATTGTTTCATTCTATATTCCTATTTGTGTATCTAAACATGACTATTCATACGTTTATATGGATGATGCTCTCTGTTTGCACAGCTCATCCTGAACAGATCAAAGAATTTAGTTGACAATTCATATTGCCCAAAATGAAGCTCAGGAAGCTAAATATACATAGAAAATGGCATACAAATGGTTAAAACATAATGGCTGCTCAGAGGAGGATTGTAGGTTTCTGCCCTTTATATTTAGGTTCTTGTTCACAGAGTTAATGAAAAACACTGAAGTATCAGTTTGTGTCTGTGGCCTCATAGCAAATAAAAGTTCATCCTATAATGTTCAACATCATGTATAATAGCTAATGGTTAATTTGGTAAGCGAAAGTTTTTCATGTGGATGCTTGTGGTTTTATGTCTCATATGGAAATCACTTTCACACGGAAGCATTAGGGATGGGAAGGAATCTATTATATAAAGGATAAAGCCCCTGCAGCATAAATAATTGTCCCCAAAACGATTTAGACTCCACATCCAATGGACAGTTATTTTATTTTAAAACTTGTAGCAGATAAAGATTATACATGTTTGAATAGAAGAAATGTATCGCAAAGTGCTAGACAAATAGTTTTAGTTGAAAGTTATAGAATCATTCAAATTTAATGCATACTTAATAGTGATAGTAAGCAGTATGAGTAAATATTGAGTCTATAGTCAAATTTTCTCATATCAGAATCTCATCTGTATCCAGAGTCACAGACCAGCCTATGTATTCTCTTTGGTTGGTAGCCTCTGAGAGCTCTGAGGGGTCTGGTTAGTTGACACTGTTGTTCTTCCTATGAGGTTGTAATCCCCTTCTGCAAGTTCAGTTCTTCCCCTAAATCATTCGTAGGTTTTCCCAGGTACAGTCCAATACTTGGCTCTAAGTACCTACATCTCTCTCAGTCAGATGCTAGCAGAGGCTCTCAGAGGATAACCATGCCAGGATACTGTCTGCAAGGACATCTTGTCATCAGCAATAGTATTTGGGTTTGGTGTCTGGACGTGGGATGAATCCCAAGGTTGGGTGGTCTCTTGTTGTCCTTATCTTCAGTCACTGCTCCATTTTTCATTCCTCCAGTTCCTTTAGACAGGAAGGAACAATTCTGGGTGAAAAATTTTAAGATGGATGGGTGGCTCCATCCTTCAACTGGGGACCATGTCTTTCTACTGGAGGTGGTCTCTACAGGTTCTATCTCTCTGCTATTGGATATTTTGCCTTATGTCATCCCCATTGGGTCCTGGGAGTCTTCTGTATCCCTGGTGTCTGACACTTTGTAGTGGTTTCCCTGTACCCCACCCCAGACTGCTGCATATTTCTATTTATCTCCTGACTTTCTGGGCTTCTCTTCTGCCCTCCTCCATACATGATCCTGCCCCTTTTTCTTCCCTCCTTCTCCCCTTTCCAACCTGTGCCCTGCCTTCCCTCTGCCTTCTATGATTATGCTGTTCCCTCTTCCAAGTGGGATTGAAGCATCCACACTTGGGCCTTCCTTCTTCTTGAGCTTCATACGGTCTGTGAATTGTATCATGGGCATTATGAACTTTTTGGTGAATATCCACTTATCAGTGAGTAGATACCATGTCCTTTTGTGTCTGGGTTACCTCACTCAGGATGACATTTTATAGTTCCATCCATTTCGGTGCAAATTTCATGATGCCCTCATTTTTAATAGCTAAAGTGTATTCTATTGTTTAAATATACCATATTTTTTGTATCCATTCTTCCCTTGAGGGACATCTGGGTTGTTTCTAGCTTCTGATTATTATAAATAAGTTTGGAATAAACATACTGGAACATGTGTGCTTGTGATATGAAAGAGTGTCTTTTGAGTATATGCCCAGTATTGGTATAGCTGAGTGTTCAGGTAGAACTATTTTCAATTTTCTGAGAAACTGTTTGATTGATTTTCAGAGTGGTTGTACCAGTTTATATTCCTCCCAGCAAATGAGGAGTGTTCCTCTTTCTCCACAACCTTGTCAGCATCTGCTGTTCCTGAGATTTGATCTTAGCCCTTCTGATTGGTGTAAGGTGGAATCTCAGAGTCATTTTGAAAGACAATCCAGTGATTGGTCCAACTTGGGATCCTTTTCACCTCACAGGGAGGCAGCAAGCCCTGACACTAATGCTCATGCTATAGTGTGCTTACAGACAGGTGCCTAACATGACTATCCATTGAGAGGCTCAACCAGCAACTGACTGAGACAGACTCAGATATTTAACCCAATCATTGAACTGAATTCAGAGACCCCTATGGTTGAATTACAGGAAGGATGGAAGGAGATGAAGAGCAGAGGGACCTCAAAGAATAACTAGCAGTATCAACTAACCTGGACCCATGGGAGCTCCCTGACATCAAGTCACCAACCAGGGAGCATACAGGAGCTGTTCGGAGGCTTAGGACACATATATAGCAGAGGACTGCCTGGTATGACCCCAGTGGAAGAAGAGGGAGACCACAAGGAGTGGGGGGTGGAAAATCTGGTTCAAGAGGAGCATCTGCTCAAAGACAGGAGGTGGAGAAATGGGATGAGGAACTGTGGGAGGTGGAACTAGGAGGGAGAAAAACCTAGATTGCTAATTAAAAAAAATGTTCAAAATGCTTAGGCAACAGGGAAATGCAAATCAAATACAAATTCCTCCTTACACAAATCAAAATGGCTAAGATCAAAAATTCAGGTGACAATACATGCTGACAAACATGTGGAGAAAGAGGAACACTCCTTTCTTGCTGGTAAAATTGCAAACTGGATATCAATCTGGGGGTTCCTCCGAAAATTGAAATGGATCTACCTGAAGACCATAACCCTCTTGAGCATAAAGACAAAAGATATCCCACTATGCTAAGGGACAAGTGCTCCACTATGTTCATAGCAGCCTTGTTTGTAATAGTCAGAAGCTGGAAGCAATCCAGATGTCCCTTGAATGAAGAATAGATACAGAAGTTGTGACTTGTTTGCACAATTGCGTATTATTTAGCAATTTAAAACAATGAATTCATGAAATTCTTGGCAAATGGATGGAACTATCAAGTATCATCCAGAATGAGGTAACTCAGATCCAAAAAGACAAACAATGTATGTACTCACTGATAAATGGATACTAGGCAAAAAGCACAGACTACCAACGGAACTTAAGAAGTTTAACAAGCAGGGAAGCCCAAGTGAGGATGCTTCAATGCCAGTAGTAAAAGTAAAGAAAATAGTCATAGGAGGCAGAAATTCCACGTGTTATCTCCCTTCCTAGTTTTGACACCATAAGCCCACTATCCCCTTCCCCCTCCCTTCCACCTCTATAAGGGTGCTACCCCACCAGCCCACCCACTCCTAACTCAGAGCCGTAGAATTCCTCTACTCTGGGTCATCAAGTCTCCACAGGATGGGATGGTCCCTAGATGGGGTAGTCTCTGGATGACCTTTACTTCGATTTCTGCTCCACTCTTAGCTCCTGCATTTTCTTTTGATAGAGAAATACTGGATTACTATTTTTGAGGTGAGTGACCCTATCCCTCAACTTTGGGCTGTGCCTATCCACTGGGTATAGTCTCTACAGTTTCTAATTCCCCTTTGTTGCTTATTTGGGCTAAAGTCCTTCCTGTAGAATCCTGGGAACCTCTCAGGTCCCTAGCATCTGGAAGTTTCTAGTAGCTACCTCTGTAATACTTCCTACTCTGCTACACAACTACTTTCAATTCCTGACCCTCTACATTTCTCCTCTTCTCTTATATGTTAACTGGCCTTCCTGTTGCCTTCCCCCTCTTCTCTCTCTCTTCCAAATCTCTCTCTCCCTCCACTTCTCAGAGATTATTGTCTTCCCTCTGCTGAGTGGTACTGCAGCATCTATGCTTTGGTGTGATCTTCTTTCTTCTTGGGTTTCATATGGTCTGTGAGTTGTATCGTGGGTATTCCAAGCTTCTTTTTGGCTAATATCCACTTATCAGTGAGTACATACCATTTGTGCTCTTTTGTGACTGGGTTACCTCACTCAGTATGATATTTTCAAATTCCATCCATTTGCCTGTGGATTTCATGAAATCATTGTTTTAATAGGTCAGTAGTACTCCATTGTGTAAATATACCACATTTTCTGTATCCATTCCTTTGTTGAGGGACATATGGGTTGTTTTTAGCTTCTGCCTATTATAAATAAGAATGCTATGAACATAGTGGAGTATGTCTCCTTATAATATGATGGAACATCTTTTGGGTATCTCAGAAGTGGTATAGTTGGGTACTCAGGTAGAAGTATTTCCAATTTTCTAAAGAACCACAGACAGATTTCTAGAGTGGTTGAGGTCAAGAACAGTATTTCCCTGGGAATTTTTTTTTAATTATTGAGAATTATTTTCCATTAACCTGGGTTTGTTGTTATTTCACATGAAGTTGAGATTTGCTGTTTCTATCTCTGTGAAGAAATGAAAAACATCCTTTGTATATTTTTCTCTCTTCTTATCTGTCCTTCTGTATTGACCTATGTCTTATTTCCTATTTAATGTTATCTGCTATTATCTTATTCCTATAATTTATATCTTGTATAGTGCAACTTTCAGTAATATTTGAAAATAAATTGAAGTTTAATATTTTCTCTGAAATGAAATATTGTTAACTAAATGTTAGCTTATATCAAAGTAGATATTAAGTCTTAATGGGCTTGGTCCTAGAATCTTGGCTATGAGTAAAGAATGAAAAAGAACACACACACACACACACACACACACACACACACACACACACAATCACTACAATGTGGAAGGGATAAGGTAGAATTCTCTAAAACTACAACTATAACCTTCTACCTCAGGGTTTTCACTATGTACAGTAAGGAAGAGTGTATTATAGTCCAAGTACAAGGTCTCTGTCATTGAATGGTCTCAGGATATAAACATCCAGTTTGAAGAAGTCACAGCTCATAATCTTTCCACATACCTATCAATTGTGTATAAATATTCACTCAGAACCTTGAGAAAAACGACTGCATTTCTTTTAAGTTTGGCTCACGTGGTTAACATGTTTGCCAATTCCCATGAGCCAATTGATATTGTAATCCTTTAGAAGCCATATTCATTTCAAACTACACATCTACTTAGGTCATCATTCATTCACTCAAGGCATCCTCTGCTCTCTCTAAAATTTATTTTATTTATTTTTATCACTATATTTATAAGGGAGATTACTTTTAATATTTGTGTAAATATTTTAGATTAAGATAATACTGCTCCAAACAGAAGTTTAGATAAGTAAAATATTTTTTTCCTTTCTAACACATACCCTGAGATTTCCTAGACTTTCTTAGTATAGTCTATAATGAACTTTTTCACCTATATGCTCCTTTAACAATTGTATCCAAACAATTTAATTATAATGACAATCTGGTTAATTTTAGTGTGGGGGTGTTTTGTTATTTGCAACACTTAAAAAAAGGCTTCACATGTAAACTTAGAGTTGTAAATTACATATATTTTATCAGTCAGTTTTCCTGAAGAATAATATTCCTTTATAATGATTTTGTTATAATTCAAGTATGGAACATATTTTCAAGAATCTCAGGCAGTAAATTCAGTGTGATCACTCATAACTCAAGAATCAGCAAGGAACAATAAGAGAAAACTTAAAAATTTGAATTCTGATGTCAAAATAGTAAGAGCTCTTATTTGCACATTCACACAGTTAAGTGCAGCTTACTTCAAAATGAATGCCACTCCACCACCTTGGCAGACAATTTAATGTTCTTCACTTAGCCATCTCTGGAGTGGAAGGCTTGGAACCTCACCTCTACTCTTTCCAGCAAAGCAAAACTCTAAAAACAACAAAAATGTAATCTTCTTGCTTAGTAATAGGTACAGATAATAAAAAAAGTGTAGAATCTGAAAATACTGCCTGCAAAGTTCTTATAGAGGAGTGGAGATTTTTAGATGTTCCCCAAAACCTTACACAAAGTCTAATCTCATGTGTATATGTGTGTGTGTGTATAGATATAGATATAGATGATATAGATAGATATAGATATAGATGTGTGTGTATGTGTTTATCTGTACACACACACACACACACACACACATATATATATATATATATATATATATATATGTATATACATAGATATGAGTAGACCATTCACACAGCCACTGCCTCTTGCTTTTGAAAGTGAGGAGTACCTGAGCATAGCTGGAGAAGGATGCATAAGCCAGGGAAGACATAGGCATAATGCCTCCAGTTTAACCTTGCTTCTGGTTAGTTTAATATACATTTTCTAATTATGCTTAATAAATAGTTATTACACACATACATACACATGGGGACACATGCACTCACAGCATGTGTGCACATAAACATTCACATTTGCACATGCATGCACAGTTATGCATGCCTATATATCTCTAGGAAAGACAGAGTAAAGTTCAGATAACCTCCCACCAGTAAATACTGCAGGAATCATGATACTATGGAAATCATTATTACATGTACAGGGATAGAAAATTTCAGGGTGAATATACTGAAAATCACATGAATAATATGTTGGTACTTATGATCCCATAGTTTCTATTTCCATATATTACCAGTACCGAAAAGCTGCTTTGGTTCACTAAATTAAAGTCACTTAATAGAAGTAATTTTGAGTTCACATAGCGACCTCCCTAAAGTTCTACTGTAGAATGGTACTGGATTTTAACCCTACACATAGGTGCCAAGAAAACTGAAGTCTAAGGGCAGATGTCCTGCTGTAGGAAGTTCTGCTTCAGACATTGATTGGACAGTATTTGAATCCTAACTCCAACACAAGATGAATGTGGGTTAAACAAGTCACCTAGCAAATGCTGAACTTACTCACACTTTTGTAAAGATAAGAATAAAAGAATGAAAATGAAACATATCTAGCCATAATAAAATATTATTTGAACACTTAGGACTGCACATGCTACATTTCTTTCCCCAGGAACATCATTCTTATTTTCTAATTCAGTGACTTCTTAGACCATAAATCTATAGTACATTTATTTTTAAGCACTCAGTTTATTACTTTATTTTTGAGGTATAGATTTTTCCTAATTGTGACCTAACATATGCTCAAAATATTCTTTCTTTGGACCCCAAATTTAATTTCAAAATCTCCAGTTTAATTTTAAAGACTTTTGCATTTAACCATGTGACACAAAGGGATACTTAAGAAATGTAATGTTTAGCATGTTACAAATGTAAAGAAGACTGAGAATTACCAACAAAGCACTAAAAGAAGTAAAAATATAACCCTATTTTAAAAAAAAAAGGATTCACTTGGCGAGGTAAATCAGGTGTATAAATGGCCTCCAAATGTTTAGGTAATTGTTCTCAACTACTGAGTATGTGAGTGCATACTTTTCCACTTCCCTCTAAGATAGTTATTTTCAGCTAAAAGACTTATGTCTATAATCTTACCACACAAAATAAAATCACTCATTCTGTTTATCTCTCCCTAGGGGACTTTTAATATTGCTTTTACAGGTAGCAGTGTTCATCCTCCATCAAAATACAGACAGCCATATTTATCTCAACCATCATCATAAAAAGGTTTCCATGGATACGAAAAATTATTTTTCTGGATTTTTTTTTCACATATCCATTACCACTAGAGGACTAGAAGATTGGGGCCAGTAGGAGATTTAGAGTGCCTTTCCAGATCACAGTGGCATCCCCTAACTTTCCTTTCTGCTTCATAGTGTAATGATAAAGGCTCCTGTTTGCATCCTTTTACAGTTGAGCATTGGATTTGGAAGTGGTCTTGAAACTTTCTCTGAATACTGCCATCTGTTCAGTTATGGCTTTATTTTAAGATATTTACAACTCTCAATTGCCTCGCTGAGTAAGTCTTTGAGAATATGATAAACTCAAAATGCTTTTCTTCAGTGATTCTAAAGTGGTAATGTTTCATTCTGAAATCCATAGTAATATTAAATCATATCCTAATGCTGTTCTTTCATATCCTTAATTCATCAATGCATGAACTGCCATCATTCTCAACCAATTATCCATCTGCTCAGTCTCATTCAGCTCCTCTCTTGCTTGAGTCTGTATTCATCAATTAATTGACCCACATCTCATTTTACTAAGATATTTAAAATCATGTAGCTGTTTCTGTGTTAATATGGGTTAGAAGAGTTAGGAAATCCTAGCCATTGCCCAAATGTCAAGTGATGTGCTTGCTTTGTTTAAAGAGTCTATGTGATGGCGAGTTCAGTTTCAAGTGAAAGTTTCTAGTTACTTAATCCTTTCAGTTTATGACTATACAAGAAGTAAAACACAATGAGCAGTTTCTCTCTTTGTGAACAGTTAAAAGGGAATTTCCTTTATCAAGGAATTACATCAATACATTGTGTGAACACATTGTTTGAGAGTTCAACACCAAGGAAAATTGAAGTTATTCCCATAAAGAAGAAGAGACTGATGTGTGAGCTGAGAAATGAGAGTAAGACTTTCAACTAAGTGAGAAGGGATTAAGAAAAAGCCTTTTCCTGGAGAGAGCAACATGGCTAAAAGTCATGGGATTGAAAAGAGTTTGTTGTTTTTGCTGTTGTTGTGGTGGTGGTTATTGTTGTTGTTGTTGACAGTTAATTTTTGGTTGGAGAATGAATCATACTGTTCAGAAGCCTCATTAAACAATTGCATGTTTCATCTGTGTGAAATAGGATATTAATAAAGGACTAGTAAGATTTTGAAGCATTAAGAACACCCATGATTATCATTTAAAACAACAAAAACCTGGTGCTTTAATAAGATATATGTAGTTTATACTTAAGTGTAGGTGCTTAAAGTATAAAGCTTGAAGCATCATGACAAAGAGTCACTTCCATCTCCTAGCTACCATAATCAAAACAAAGGATCTTTTTACTTACAAACTTGCTTTCCTGCAGTGAACACTCATGTCACTGCAAATCTAGGCAATTTCTGATCTGCTTTCCTTCCAAAATAATCTAACTTCACATTTTAAGGTATTTTTATATAAATTGAAAAATACAGTCAGTGCTTTTTTAAACCTGATTTCTTTCATTTAGTGTACGTCTGAGATTCAGACTTTCACTATGCAAATCAATAACCCATACGTTCATTTATTGCTGAGTAGTATTTTATTGTATGAATAAAATATAATTTGTATATCAATTTACTTCCTCATAGGCATTCTGGTTATTCCTGGTTCAGAGTGCTTATGAATAAATATGCTATAAATATTGGAGTTCAAATATATTTTTAGACATTTGTTTTCATTTCTTGAAATCAAAGCCTCTTAGTGGGTATGGAAGAATGCCTCTCATGCCATCGCCTTTTGTAAAACTTTGAACTGAGTTGTTTAAGTAAGAAGACTTATATCATTCAAAATATATTTTAATATATTAACAAAGTATGATAGAATTCTTTTTACTTAACATAAAATCTAAAACTGTTAGGGCTGGAGAGATGGCTCAGTGGTTAAGAACACTGACTGTACTTCCAGAGGTCCTGATTTCAATTCCCAGAAACCATATGGTGGCTCACAACCATCTGTCATGAGAATCTGATACCCTCTTCTGGTGTGTTTGAAGACAGCTACAGTGTAGTCATATACATTAAATAAATAAATAAATAAATAAATAAATAAATAAATAAATAGTATTAAAAAATTCTAAAATTGTCATTCAGTCCTTTTCAATAATTTTATTTGAGTGTGTGTGTGTTTGTTTGAGCAGGGGCAAGTCTCTGTGCCTTGAATTGCACCTGAATTAACAACTCTTTTGTATCAGCTTTCCATTTCTGTAATTAAGCCACTCTAGATTTCATCATTCTTTAAACTGTTGAGTGACTCATTTCCATCTACATGTAAAATCTCCACTCCAATACCAGTGAGCCCGCATAATATTTAAATTTCCTAATTTTTATTCCATCAAATTTATATGTATTTAGAGACTTATTACCAAATAAACCTTGCCCAGGAGTCCCCTGCCATCCCACCCTTCTATCATGGCTATGTTTCTTCTTTGTTTCTTTTTGTTTTTTCAAACCTCGTTGAATTTAAATTCCATTATTCCATAAATTGCCATCTCAAACTAACAGTCTTCCTTCTGTATAATATAATGTTTCATTCAATATATTTTTATCACAATGTACTTGATTGTTTTTAATTTGGTTTAGAATGTACTACCTACCTGAATTAAAGCTCTGGGATAGGAAAGATATTACATGATGTTTACTCTTCTGGTTTGATCATTTGCAACATTCTTTAGCCTTTGGTTATTCCTTGAAAAACAATGTGAGAGTCTATGAAGGGAACACATGTTGATTTGAAGCTATTAGTAACTATAGTGATGAAAGGGATCATGATACATCTAGGTATTGTTAATACTTATCTTTAGGTTACTTTCATATCTTCATATCCTCTATGTGATATGGGCCACTTTGTATAAAACCTTGGTGTCTTTCTTATACTATTTTATTTGATATTCTGAGATAAATCTATCTGCCTAGAAACAGGCTACATTTCCCTGGCACCTTTGCTGCTAGATATAGCTATGTTACTACATTTTAGGTAGTGAAAAGTTAGCATATTTCAAAAGACATGTTACATGCAGAAGACTTTTTATTCTATATCCTCTAAATATATACTCACTTTAAATGATTTTGAAATATTTGTCAGAGGTTATATATGTAAAGCGTGGTGAAGATGGACTTTTGATCTGATTTCCTGTAGGTGTGCAAGGAAGAGAATCTTTTTACCTCCCTAAATATTATACTAAACAATGATATAACCAATTCTGCTTTGTGTAAGTTTCATTATTCTTTTTTTTTCACCAGATTGGTTAATAGCTTAAATGGCATTATAAAAAGACTATATGATACCTCTCCAAGATTGCCATTCTTCTTCCCTGATTTATCTTACAAAAAAATTGAACTTTTTCGTGTAGGACAGTTGTAATATTCTCATGAATTTCACTCTTTTCATTTGTGGCAACTATAATCAGAGCGCTAGCTCTCATTGAATGTTAAATCATTTTTAATGTTTTAGATGCTGTCCTAAGCCTAATGGACACCATTTCTGAATCCATCTTATCCATGGACATCCAGTCTGTTAATATTTTGATTAAGTGGCATCAGTGTAGTTAAGACACATGTGTAAAATTTCCATCCTTAACCAAATTTCCATTTCAAGTCGACATGAATTATAGCCCATGAATTTTCTCTATGCATCCCAAATTTCATAAGAAATGAAGCAACTTCCTTCCATGGCCTCTGCATCAGATCCTACCTGAAAATCAATGCCCTATTTGGGTTCCTGTCCTGATTTCCATTGGTGATGATCAGCAATGTAGAAGTGTAAGCCAAATAAATTATATCCTTCCGAACTTGCTTTATGGTCATGGTGTCTCACTGTAGCAATAGAAACCCTACTTAATTGTGGATTCACAGAACGAGCTGGGTAGTGTTCCTTCTGTTTCTATTATGAGGAATAGTTTGAAGAGTATTGGTGTTAGGTTTTCTTTGAAGCTCTGGTAGAATTCTGCACTAAAACCATCTGGTCCTGTGCTTATTTTTGTTGGGAGTCTTTCAATGACCGCTTCTATTTCTTTAGGGGTTATGGGACTGTTTAGATCCTGACTTAACTTTAGTATTTGGTCTCTGTCTAGGAAATTGTCCATTTCCTCCAGGTTTTCCAGTTGTGTTGAGTATAGGTTTTTGTTGTAGGATCTGATGATTTTTGTAACCCTCAATTTCAGTTGTTAAATCTCCCTTTTCATTTTTGATTTTGATAATTTGAATACTGTCTCTGCACCCTCTGGTTAGTCTGGCTAAGGGTTTATCTATCTTGTTGATTTTCTAAACGAACCAGCTCCTGGTTTGGTTGATTCTTATATGATTCTTTTTGTTTATAGTTGGTTGATTTTAACCCTGAGTTTGATGATTTCCTGCCTTCAATTCCTCTTCTATATGTTAGCTTCTTTCTGTACCAGAGCTTTCAGTTATGCCAGTAAGTGAATGCTCGCTCCAGTTTCTTTTTGGAGGCACTCAGGGCTATGAGTTTTCCCCTTAGCACTGCTTTCATTGTGTCCCATAAGTTTGGGTATGTTGTGCCTTCATTTTCATTAAATTCTAAAAAGTCTTTGATTTCTTTCATTATTTCTCCGTTGATATGACCAAGGTATCATTGAGTAGAGCACTGTTCAGCTTCCATATGTATGTGGGCTTTCTGTTGTTTCTGTTGCTATTGTAGACCACTCTTCCTCCATAGTGATCTGATAGGAGGCATGGGATTAGTTCGATCTTCTTATATCTGTTAAGGTCTGTTTTGTGACCAATTATATGGTCAATTTTGGAGAAGGTACAATGTGGTACTGAGAAGAAGATATATTCTTTTTATTTAGGATGAAATGTTCTATATATATCTTATAAATCCATTTGGTCCAAAACTTATGCTAGTTTCACTGTGTCTCTGTTTAGTTTGTGTTTCACTGATCGGTCCATTGAGGAGAGTGGACTGTTGAAATCACCCATAATTATTGTGTGAGGTGCAATGTGTGTTTTAATATTTAGTAAAGTTTCTTTTATCAATGAGTGTGCCCTTGCATTTAGAGCATAGATGGTCAGAATTGAGAGTTTTTGGTAGATTTTTTTCCTTTGATGAGTATGAAGTGTGTTTCATGTCTTTTTTGATGACTTTTGGTTGAAAGTCAATTTTATCCGATGTTAGAATGGCTACTCCAGTTTGTTTACTGGAACCATTTGCTCGGAAAATTGTTTTCCAGCCTTTTACTCTGAGGTAGTGTTTGTCTTTGACCCTAGGTGTGATACCAAAACCACAGAAAGTCCATCAAAGAAAGAGATCTTCAGATAAATTTTCCTTATTAATATCAATGCAAAAATATTCAAAAAATTCTTGCCAACTGAATCCAAGAACACATCAAAATGATCATTTACTACAATCAAGTAGGCTTCCAAGGATGCAGGTATGGGTCAATATATGGAAATTCATCAGTATAATCTACTATAGAAACAAACTCAAAGCAAAAAAAAAAACACATTATCATTTCATTAGATGCTGAAAAAGCATTTGACACAATTCAGCATGCTTTCATGCTAAAAGTCTTAGAAAGATCAGGAATTCAAGGCCCATATCTAAACATAGTAAAAGCAAAATACAGTAAACAAGTAGCCAACATCAAACTAAATGGAGAGAAACTTGAAGCAATTCCACTAAAATCAGGAACTAGATAAGGCTGCCCTCTCTCTCCATATCTATTCAATATAGTACTTGAAGTTCTAGCTAGAGTAATTAGACAACATAAGGATGTCAAAGGCATACAAATTGGGAAGGAAGAAGTCAAATTATCACGATTTGCAGATGACATGATAGTAGACTTAAACGACACAAAAAACTCCACCATAGAACTCCTGCAGCTGATAAACAGCTTCACCCAAGTGGCCATCTATAACATTTACTCAAACAAATCAGTAGCCTTCCTATACTCAAAGGATAAACAGGCTGGGAATGAAATTAGGGAAATGACACCCTTCAAAATAGTCACAAACAATATAAAGTATCTTGGTGTGACTCTAAACAAAGAAGTGAAAGATCTGTATGAGAATAACTTCAAGTCTCTGAAGAAAGAAATCGAAGAAGACCTCAGAAGATGGAAAGTTCTCCCATGCTCGTGATTGAGAGGATTAATATAGTAAAGATGGCTATCATGCCAAAAGCAATCTACAGATTCAATGCAATCCCCATCAAAATCCCAACTCAATTCTTCATAGAGTTAGAAAGAACTCCTACAGCTGATAAACGACTTCAGCAAAGTGGCCGGATATAAAATCAACTCAAGCAAGTCAGAAGCCTTCCTATACTCAAAGGATAAGCAGGCTGAGAAAGAAGTAAGAGAAATAATACCCTTTACGATAGCCACAAACCATATTAAGTATCTTGGCGTGACGCTAACCAAACAAGTGAAAGATCTGTATGACAAGAACTTCAAGTCTCTGAAGAAAGAAATTGAAGAAGACCTCGGAAGATGGAAAAATCTGCCATGCTCATGGATTGGCAGGATTAATATAGTAAAAATGAGCATCTTACCAAAAGTAATACACAGATTCAATGGAATCCCCATCAAAATCCCAACTCAATTCTTCATAGAGTTAGAAAGAGCAATTCAAAAATTCATATGGAATAACAGAAAACCCAGAATGGCTAAAACTATTCTCAAGAGTAAAAGAACCTCTGGGGGAATCAGTATCCCGGACCTCAAGCTGTACTACAGAGCAATAGTGTTAAAAACTGCATGGTATTGGTACAGTAACAGACATGTAGATCAATGGAACAGAATTGAAGACCCAGAAATGAATCCACACTCCTATGGTCACTTGATCTTTGACAAAGGAGCTAAAACCATCCAGTGGAAAAAAGATAGCCTTTTCAACAAATGGTGCTGGCTCAGCTGGAGGTCAACATGCAGAAGAATGCAAATTGACCCATCCTTATCTCCTTGCACTAAGCTCAATTCTAAGTGGATCAAAGATCTCCACATAAAACCAGACACACTGAAACTAATAGAAGGGAAACTAGGGAAGAACCTTGAACATATGGGCACAGGGGAGAATTTCCTGAACAGAACTCCAATAGCTTATACTCTAAGATCAAGAATAGACAAATGGGACCTCATTAAATTACAAAGTTTTTGCAAGGCAAAAGACACCGTCAAAAAGACAAAGCGGCAACCAACTAACTGGGAAATGATCTTTACCAACCTTACATCCGACAGAGGGCTAATATCCAAGATATACAAAGAACTCAAGAAGTTAAACTCCAGAGAGGCAAGTAACCCTATTAAAAAATGGGGTACAGAGCTCCACAAAGAGTTCTCACCTGAAGAATATCTAATGGCTGAGAAGCACCTAAAGAGATGTTCATCATCCTTAGTCATTAGGGAAATGCAAATCAAAACAACGCTGAGATTCCATCTCACACCAGTCAGGATGGCTAAGATCAAAAACACAGGAGACAGCAGTTGTTGGCGAGGATGTGGAGAAAGAGGAACACTCCTCCACTGCTGGTGGAATTGCAGGCTGGTACAACCACTCTGGAAAGCAGTCTGGCGGCTCCTCAGAAAACTGGGCATGACACTTCCGGAGGATCCGGCTATACCACTCCTGGGCATATACCCAGAGACTTTACCTGCATGCAATAAGGACACATGCTCCACTATATTCATAGCAGCCTTATTTATAATAGCCAGAAGCTGGAAAGAACCCAGATGTCCCTCAACGGAGGAATGGATTCAGAAGATGTGGTATATTTACACAATGGAATACTACTCTGCAATTAAAAACAATGAATTCACGAAATTCCTAGGCAAATGGTCAGAACTTGAAAATATCATCCTTAGTGAGGTAACCCAATCACAAAAGATCACACATGGTATGAAGTCACTGATAAGGGGATATTGACCCAGAATCTCAGAATACCCTAGACACAATCAGCATATCAATAGATTTCTAAAAAGATGGAAGGAGAGACCCCTGGTCCTGGAAAGACTGGATGTAGGGGAACGCCAGGACAGAGTAATGAGAGGGGGTTGAACGGAGAAAAGAGGGAGGGAAGGGGGCTTATGGGACTTTCGGGGAGGGAGGAAACGGGAAAGGGGAAGTGATTTGGAATGTAAATTAAAAAAATAAAATTAAATTAAATTAAAAAAAAAAAAAAAGAAATCCCTGGGTTGGCCAGGCATAGTGGTGAAATCCCAGCTTTCAAGAAGCAAAGAGGATCACGAGTTCAGACTAAGTTACATACACACTGGAACCCAGGATGGGTTATACAGCAAGACCTTGTCTGAAAAAGGCTAGGAAAAAGATAATAAAAGTCCTATGTTCAGTCTTTGTATCCTCAAACCCTGGGATTGAACCATTTATATAAGAGTTATACTTTGGGTCTGGGTAAGTTCAGTGTCTGATGTTTTTCTTGTTGTTCTTTTGTTTTGTTTTGTTTTTTGGAAATACATTTTATAATAAAGTTTAAAATAATGTTTAAAAAAAAAAAGAAAGAGTCATTCTCAAATTCATCTGGAATAAAAAAAAAAAGTAGGATAGCGAAAACCATTCTGAACAGTAAAAGAACTTCTGGGGGAATCAGGGTCCCAGACCTTAAGCAGTATTATAGAGCAATTCTGTTAAAACTGTATAACTGTACGGTATTGGTAGAGTGACAGGCAGGAAGATCCATTGGAATAGAATGAAGACCCAGAAATGAAAGCACACACCTATGAATACTTGATCTTTGACAAAGGAGCTAAAACTATCCAGTGGAAAAAAGATAGCCTTTTCAACAATTGCTGCTGGCTCAACTGGAGGTCAGCATTCAGAATGCAAATTGATCCATTCTTATCTCCTTGTACTAAGCTCAAGTCCAAGTGGATCAAGGACCTCCACATAAAACCAGACACACTGAAACTAATAGAAAAGAAACTGAGGAAGAGCCTTGAGCACATGGGCACAGGGAAAAATTTCTTGAACCAAACACCAATAGCTTATGCTCTAAGATCAAGAATTGACAAATGGGACCTCATAGAATTTCAAAGTTTCTGTAAGGCAAAGGACACTGTCAATAGGACAAAATGGCAACCAACAAATTGAGAAAAGATCTTTACCAACCCTACATCGAACAGAGGGTTTATATCTAATATATACAAAGAACTCAAGAAGGTAGGCTCCAGAGAACCTAATAAGCCTATTAAAAATGGGGTACAGAGCTAAACAAAGAATTTTCACCTGAGGAATATCGAATGACTGAGAAGCACATAAAGAAATGTTCATCTTTAGTCATCAGGGAATTCAAATCAAAACAATCCTGAGATTTCACCTCACACTGGTCAGAATGGCTAAGATAAGACTATCAGGAGATAAAGGTGCTGGAGATGTTGTGGAGAAAGAGAAACACTCCTCCAATGCTGGTGGGTTTGCAAGCTGGTACAACCACTCTGGAAAACATTTTGGCAGTTCTTAAGAAAACTGGACATAGTACTACCAGAGGACCTGGTATAACACTCCTGGACATATACTCAGAGCATTCTCCAGCATGTAATAAGGACACATGCTCCATTATGTTCATAGCAGTCCTATTTACAATATCCAGAAGCTGGGACCAACCCAGATGTACCTCAACGGAGTAATGGATACAGAAAATGTGATGTATATACACTGTGGAGTACTATTCAACCATTAAAAACAATGGATGCGTGAAATTCTTAGACAAATAGATGGAACTGGAAAATATCATCCTGAGTGAGGTAATCCAATCACAAAGGAATACACATGGTATACACTCACTGATAAGTGGATATTAGCCAAGAAGCTTAGAACATCCAAACCCATTTCACTTATCAAATGATGACCAAGAAGAAGGAAGTACAAAGTATGGATACTTGGGTCCTATTTAGAAAGGTGAACCAAATGCCAACAGAAAGAATTACAGAGACAAGAGGGGAGCAGAGTCTGAGGGAAAGACCATCCAGAGAGTACCCCACCTTGGCATCCATCCATACAGTTACAAAACCCAGACACTATTATGGAACCCACAAGTGCTTGCTGACTGGAGCTGGATATAACTGTCATCTGGGAGGCTCTGCTAGTGCATGAGAAGTACAGAGAAGGCCACCCTCGACCAGCCATTGAACTGAGCACAGGGTCCCCAGTGGAGGAGCTAGTGAAAGGACCAAAGGATCTTAATGGGTTTGCAGTGCCACAGGAGGAACAACAATATGAGTCACCCAGTACTCCCAGAATTTCCAGGGAAAAAACATCAACCAAAGAGTACACATGGAGTGACCCATGGCTCCAGACATGTAGACAGCAGAGAGTGGTCTTGTTAGACACCAAAGGAAGGAGAGGCCCTTGATCCTTGAAAGACTTGGTGCTGTAGTGTAGACGATACCAGGACAGGGAAGCAGGAGATGGTTGATCAGGGAAGGGGAGATGTTTTATGGGTTTTTTGGGGGAAGAGGGGAACCAGGAAAGGGTAAAACATTTGAAATGTAAATAAAGAATATATCTAATAATAATGATAATAAAGAAAGAAACCCTTCCTAAGACACAAAAGACATGCTTGAGACAAAAGAAAGGTGGCATATTCACTGCTTTATTCTCATTTCAGGGAAATATTATCACTGGTGACAAGGATTAAACTAATTAGATACTTTGTGTTTCTCTCTAGTGCACTGTATAATATAACTATTATGAAATCTAAGGAACTGCCCAATTTAGGGATATGCTGTAGTAGTTCAACTATAACATCTATTTCTCAGTTAATCACAGATTACCAACTAGTTGGACATTGTTCAAATAAGTCAAATGGCTAGGCACAGCTGGTGCAGATGTTTGTGTTTTTTTTTTTCTTTTTGGTTTTTATCTGTACATTTTATCAGAACATAGGAGAACTCTTGGAACCTCTCTGGTTTTAAGGAATTCCCAATTTGATAATTGATTGCCAGTTTAATCCATATGTGTTGTCTACTTTTGCTTTTTAGTGAAAGATGAGTAGACAAACATTCAATTATTAATTACACACATTTGTATATATACAGATGCGTATGTAGACTGAAGAAAGGCCATCAAGAAACTGGGGATCCATCTCATATACAGTCACCAAACCCAGACATTATTGCGGATGCCAAGAAGTGTTTTCTAACAGGAGCCTGATATAACTGTCTCCTGAGAGGCTCTGCCAGAGCCTGACAAATACAGAGGCAGATGCTCTTAGCCAAGCATTGGACTAAGCACAGAGTCCACAAAGGAGGAGTTGGAGAAGTGACTGAAGGAACTGAAGGAGTTTGAAACCCCATAGGAAGAACAACAATATCAACCAATCAGAACCCGCTGAGGTCTCAGGGACTGAACCACAACTAAAGAATAAACATGGGAGGACCCATAGCTCCAGCTGAATATGGAGCAGAGGATGGCCTTGTGAGGTATCAATAGGAGGATAGGCTCTTAATCCCAAGAAGACTGGATGCCCCAGTTTAGGGGAATGCCAGGGCAGGGAGGTCGGAGTAGGTTCGTGGGTAGGGGAAAACTCTCATAAAACCAGGGGAAGGAAGAATGTTATAGCGGGTTTCCAGGGGTGGGGACGGGTCCTGGAAAGGGAATTAAAGAAAAGAAATAAAAGAAAAAATATATTCATGATTTGTAACAGCATGGTTCAAATTTCACTATATTGGTCCTAATTTGATTTTATCTTATTTTGCATTTTTGTTGGAATTACTTTTTTAATCTTTTTGTTTTGTAAATTGGATATTTTCCTTATTCACATTTGAAATGTTGTTCCCTTTCCCACTTCCCCCACTGGAAAACTCCTATCCCATCCCTCCTGCTAGGGTTTTTATGAGGCTCTTCCCCCCACCTATCTACTCACTCTCTTTTCCCTGCCCTAGCAATTCCCTTCACTGGGACATCAGTGAGCCTTCACAGTACCAAGGGCTTCTACTCCCATTGATGCCTGAAAAGGCCATCCTCTGCTACCTAGGTGGCTGGAGCCATGGGTCCCTCCATGTGTAATCCTTTGTTGGTTGTTTAGTCCCTGGGAGCTCTTGGCTGTCTGGTTGGTTGATATTTTTGTTTTATTCTATGGGGTTGCAAACCCCTCCGGCTACTTCAGTCCTTTTTCTAACTCCTCCTTTGGGGACCCCATTGGGGACCCAGTGCTCAAGTCTAATAGGCTTGAGAGAATCTGCCTCTGCATTTGTCAGTCTCCGGCAGAGCCTCTCAGGAAATAGCTGTATCAGGCTCCTGTCAGTATACACTTCTTGGCATCCATAATAGTGCTTGTCTTTGGTGACTGTATATGGGATTGATCTCCAGGTGGCATTGCCAATGTCTAGATGGCATTTTCTTCGGTCTCTGCTTCAGTCATCGTCTCCATATTTGCTCTTGTGAAGATTTCGTTCCCCTTTCTAAGAAGTACCGAAGCATCCACATTTTGGTCTTCCTTGTTCTTGAGCTTCATGTAGTCTGTGGATTTTAACATGGGTATTCTGAGCTTTTGGGTAACTAACCACTTATCAGTTAGTTCATACCATGTGGACTCTTTTGTCATTTGGTTAACTCACTTATTTTAGGAGAAACTATTGACTATAGATGAAGTCCTATTTTTCTTATCAAAGTGTGACTGTTTTATCTAATTAACTTTTAATTAATATTCATGAAAATGGTTTAATAGGAAAAGTAATGAAAGGATTTTTAAAGAAATCATAATCCTACAGAACATTACTTTTCTAGAGTAATCTAGAAATAAATATACGATCAGTAATTTCTAGGTTGTTCTGTCACCAGGATGTTAAAGGAAGCAAGAACAAGAAATAAACCTCCAGAGTTCTGAGAAATAGGAGAAGGTTTTGAAAATATACCCAAAAATTTAATCTCTAGATTATGAAAGGAGGCAGAGACAGTTGGTAGATTCGTTAAGGTATATTGTTGAGAAGGGACCAGAAGGATAAAGAAGTAATAAACAGGATAATGAAGCTTTGGAACTGAATTGTCACATTGTTTTAGATTTTAGTTCAGAGTAATTAAATTAAAAAAAAAATCTTAAAAAGGTGGGGGTGGAGGTGGGGAGAGGTACAGAAAGTATCATGTGTACAGTTAGATGTTTTCAGAAGACCAAGTGTTAAAAGAACATTTAGGGAAGAACATGGATGAGAATATGCCAAACTTGACTAATTATTGAATAATGAACAAAGCTTCTAGCTGACAAATGTTATGGTTTTTTGTTTAGAGGAAAATAAGAGGCCTAACATAAGGAAGCACTTACTTATATGGCTAATGATAGGAAAAGTGTGTGTGTGTGTGTGTGTGTGTGTGTGTGTGTGTGTGTGTGCGCGCGCGCGTGCATTAGAGGAGTTCGGGTTTAAAGTTCAGCACTAGCTGGTGAAAATATGCTTGAGAGCTATGAAAGGTTTTGTCTCAATTGCCTTTCCTGACTGTGGCTACTAAGTGCTGTGGTCTGAACATTTTCTGATTTGGCCAGGCAATATATATCCTGAAACTACTCACTAAGTAAATTGGTAATGGGCCCAGAAATTGCAGATGCCGTGGGTGCCTGGACTCTATGATGGCTGGGAAACGTCTCACTCATGGGATATATTTAAGTGCATGATGTATACTTGCTAACAGTGACTTTATATTTGAATATATAAATTATAAATGGATGCATACCCTCTGTGGGTGATCTCAATTCGAGCATGTCTGTACATTATATTTGTGAATTTGTCTGGAACAGCTAAGCTAATTACAGAAATGCACTGAGAAGCCAAGTCTTCAGGTTCATTTCCTGTGGGTGTTTTTACATCTGCAGAGCCCACAACACATAATAAGGCACTAATAAATATAGGTTTATTAAATGAGTGTCTGAATAAAAATCCAGAGGGCAAAAGAGGGTCTTTGCTTTAAAGTATCATCACTCCCTAGTCTTTTAAGAAGTCAGTTTTGAAATGACTCAGGTTACCACATTTGGGAATTTATACTTGAGTTTACAAAAAGGAAAGTTTTGCAAAAATGAAGGTATCATGAACAAAAACTATCAATACTGTAAAGAAATAGCCAAAACCCACATTATTTTAAGTAAATTTGGCCAATAATATAGAGTGTACTGAAAGAAAAAAAGTGTGTGTGTGTGTGTGTGTATACCTGTGTGTTTGATGTGTGAATAGGCATGTGATACTATTTGATTTATGTGGAAATCAGAAGACAACTTCTAGTTTGGCATCCACCTTCTACCTTTTGAGATGAATTATTTGCCTTTTGTCCATTGAATATGCCAGACTATCAAGCCTTTGGAATTCTGAGGATTCTTTGTTGTGTCTGCAGTCTGATTATAAGAGTACTTGGATTACCCAGGATGGCTACTCCATCCAACTTTTCCTGGGTTTTGGAAACAATAATCCTCATCCCTCTACTGGAAGACTTAACTCACTGACTTCTGAGTAATAGTCTTAAGTAAACTCTTCTTTTGAATAATTCAAAACATAACAAGCTCTGTATTAAGAGAAATTAAATGTAGCTAGGTTTATTTATAATATTTAATAAAGTAGAATGAATTACTATTTGGAAAAAATATATTAACTTATTATGATAATTGAGTTAGATCATTGTTTATTTTTTTCAAGATTCCATTACAATTTGAGATATTTGACAATATATAATATTTCCATATGTTTTATCATAGAATGTATGTTCTATGTAAATGGTATGATAAAATCAAATTATTGGGTTTAGCAAAATATAAAATATTTAATGTAAGTTCTAAAATAGTTTCAGTGAGAATTAATAGAGAGTATATATCCTCATAAATTGAAAGACATATACATTATTTAAAATAATTTTCGTAGTTTACATATGATAATAATATGAGGAAATAACTATTTTTAATTTTCCAAACTAAAAATAGTTCTAACTTCAAGATTTTCATTTATTAATTTCCTCTATATATACCACTTTTAATAGAGCTCATAATTAATATTCAATTCTGTGTTCCACTTCTTTACACAATATTATAAATTGTTGGAATTTTTTACTTTTTCAAAAAGGCTCTCTGTTCTATATAAAGTTAAACAAATAATCAAATACATGAAACGTAACTATGTTATCATAGACTGAGGGAGAAATGGAAAAGGGCAGCTTTCTTTATGAAATATTGAGATTCATACACCCAGATAAAGAATTTCTGAGTATGTCTGAAACAAGCACATAACTATATTTTAAATTAGTAACTCTTTTCATTCAAAATGGTTTAGATGATTAACTCTGTACTATGTGCTTTTTACTAAAATAAACGCACAGAGAGACACATGTACAAACACAGAATCGATTCTGAAGAATCACAAAATTGATTTTAGATTTCTTTTAACAGTGGGGGAGTTGAGTTGTGCCCTGTGGCTTCCTCTCTGAGACATTTCTGTTTTATGTAGCAGCCAGACTGTCATTGTCCTTCATTTGTTTTGGTGTAGCAACACTGCTCATTTTAATTCTGTATTTGTTCTACCAGAAGGCTCTTCCGGTTTAGTTTTGCCCTGCACTTGACAGATGAACTGTGTTATCTCTGCACAGAAGTTATTTTTACGCTTTACTTGTGAAACTTAACTGCTTACATGTGCAAAACGAAACACACTGTTGCATTCTGTCTCTGTGCCATTAGAAGAACTGCCACCATCTGCAGCTCATCACTTTCTTGGTCAATTATAGATGAACAAAGTCCTAAAACACTGAATGGATAATCTATCAAATATGTCCAAAGGCAGGGGACTTTGAAAAAACCATTTTCCAGTCAAGGTACTTGTGCTATTATTTGAACATTTTTTTTCTGTTTTATGTCCTTGAGCCTGAAATATTATATGTAAAAATCATTAGCCTCTTGAGGGACTCAATGTGGTCATTTCAGTTTCTTAATTAGAAGGAGATAAAAGATATTTTTTTTAAAATGTGTTGCATTATACACACAGTAAAAATCTGTCGGATTGCTGTTTTGTGAGACAAAGACTCAGGTATTACATGCTGACCTTAAAGAGTCTGCGTAGATGAGAGTGACCTACTTTTTTAGCCCCTTGCTTGTTCCACATATCATCAGTTGCTATAGCTATATTATGTCTTACTGATCATAAGCATAGCTCATCGTGTATTTTAGTTAAGAACTCTACCACATTTTCCCATCCTTAGCCCAAGATTTTTTTTCTTTCTTTCCTTCTGCTTGTCTTTCTCTTCTCTTTTTCTGCTATTTTTTTTAACAAGGACCCTTTTATTAATTGTCTTCTATTAAAGAAACTACAACATGACAACACTGGAAAATAAAAAGTGATTGCTTCTCATAGAAAACTAAGTATATCAAACTAATGCATTACAAATTTATATGCTTTTGCTTACTAACAGCGTGTGACTCCATCGGATAGTTTTAAACTCTCATGATACATAAGATAATATCTATATTCAGTACTTTTCTGTTGTTATGATACAACTCTTTAACAAAAATCAACATAAGAAAGACAATTTAGTTTGGATTGTGATTCTAGATCAGTGGTTCTCAATCTTCCTAATGCTTTTAGTATAGTTCCTCATATTATGATGATTCTTGGCTATAAACTTACTTTCTGTGCTACTTTATAACTGTAATTTACTTATATTACAATTTACAATGTAAATACCTGATATGCAGTGTATCA